>JAPPVO010000007.1:101846244-102094717 GCA_030407325.1 Camellia japonica
AAAAAACAGATTTTTTTTGAAAAGAAGTGCCAAACATGGACTGCTTTGCCAGATACAGAGTCGCCACCTAAATATTTTTAAAATGGGAAATTTAGGAAACCCTGACTCGGTGCCGAAGGCCACGTGTCCGTCATCACCAAATGTCTTGGCTCGGGAGCTTGGGTACGATCGGGGAAGGTCAGCTATGAGCACCCCCTTTCGCCCGGTCCGAAGACCGGCCTCTACTAACCGTGATATCCAATTTTGAAAACGTCATGCGTTCTTATTCCAATTATTAGCCTAGATTTACTACGTTATGCGCACAGCAAACAAGTATAGACCAAATCGCCTAAGTTGGAACAAAACATTTTATGTTATTTTAAAAATGGTTTGCTACTCTCGCAAGTAGGCTAAAATGCAGGTTTTGCCACCCTTAGGTGGTCTTTTAAAAAAGATGGTTTTGCTACTATCTAGTAGTGGGCTTAGAACTCACAGTTTTAATGCATTGTCCCAATTTAGGTAATTCAAACCTCCACCACAGGCATTCAAGCAGTTATATCACATAAGCAGCTAGCCTCATGGTAATCATGCTGTTATGGCAACACTCACACGCATGCGAGGATGCTAAAGCATAAAAACTCACCTAGTACTCCCAAGCCAAAACAGAAGCTTATTAGAATCCATGCATGACCTATAGCATACTGAATGTCTAATGCAACACATGCAAAGATGTAATCTAGGCAGGCTCGGCTATCCTAGACATGGCATGTGAAATGCTACAACTATCACGTATTCAATTTGGAATTGAAAGTACGATGCAGTTTGTATGATGTGCCAAGCCGAGCTGATGTATGTCAACAAATGCATGGATGCACGCATGCATTGCATAAGGTATGCTAATTTTAAATATGCCCTAATCTACCATCATAAGCAGGTAAATAAAAGGGAAGAAAGAAATGGGGGTTGGAAGACATACACACACTCACCCACACTTATTACAATTATGCCCTCACACGGAGGGACCAAAAGAATATACAGTCCCAAATAGTACAGTCCAAATACAGAATAATTAATTATTACAGAAATTTCTAATTATCAAATTAAATTCAGTATTAACAAAAAAAAGAGAGGGGCCTCAGCCCTGCCTCGGGATGCGCGAATGATGCATGCTCGAATCCGACTCGCCCGGAAACCCGCATCATGACACTGCTCCTCTGTTCTTACTTGCCCTGTCTCTCTCCAAAAATTGCCAAAGTCCCAGAACACCTTCCTTGCATGCTGCTGTACACCACCGGCTGGATGGAATGGCCACCGGCCATGTAAAATGACCACCGGCTGCTTGAGAGGTTATCGGCTACCCATAAAGTGCCGGTCGGCACTCTATACTGCCGGTCGGCACAAATTCCTGCAGAGGACGTTTTGACAGCAACAGCAGGCAGACAGTGCATGATATGGATTTTAGAGCAAATGTAAGCATGGTCAATGCTCCCTATCATGTATGGGACTCAAGGAAGCATGACCCTTGGTTCTTGGGCCATCAATTATGCATCTTGGTGCATGATAGCCTAAGGAACCAAGATTGCATTTTAATGTAAAAATGCATGCAAACACACAAATGAAACCAAGACCTTATCATGTTTTGGTCAAGGGCCTTGGGGACCAAGAGTTGAAACAAGTTGCACCACTTGTAGTGTGAACTTCCCTCAACCCTTATGCTTGGTTTGACAACCCAAACCAAGCCATGAAATGCATGTATGCAACATAGCTCAAATGATGCAACATGGGAATTAGGATGCAAGCACACCAAATGTCATGCAACTACCATGTTAAGCATGCAAAATGCTAGAGTATACAAGATGCAAATGTCATGCAAACATGGACCAATCAAGCAATAAGACCAACATACTACAACACTTAATGAATCAATTAAGCAATAGACATGAGGCAAGCATGTGATGGTGGACTAGACCACAATGGGGCAGCCCTCAAACCAACCCAAAACAGTGGCAAAACATGCCCAAAATGGTGACCAATTACCTATGCAAACATGCAAGTCAAAGGGCCTAAGGTTAAGGCACAAAGGGAGCACTCCTTGCTACCATTAACATGGCCACTCATGGGATATATTAGACCACCAAAAACAGATTTTAACAAATGAAATGAGCCCCAAAACCCAACAACAAGGCAGCCCAAATGCTCTAAACATACAAGCATGCACAATGCTCACTTTAAAGCATAAGAGACCAACATTTCAAAAGATGGGAAGATGATACATGGAGGCATATAAGCATGGCATAAGGACTGAGATAGCATATTAGATGATTCCAAATCACTAAAATAGCCTAACCAAATGCATGCTAAGAACTCACATCTTAAGACTAACAAGCCTTAATGCAAAACAACTTTGTCAAACATACCAAACATGGCAAAATCAGTGGCCTTCAGCCTCTAGGCATGGCAAAATGATGCTAATATCTTCATGAAGTGAGGCTCATACATGCAAGAAACATGGCCTAAACTCATGGCTCATTTCTAGGCAAACTAGAGCATTACAAAGCAAGTATAAGAAGCATGCTAAGGACCACAAAACCAACCAAAAACAGTGATGATATATGATCCAAAACACCCAAATAAGCTCTGAAATGAAGGCATATAAGGCTAAAAATGCATGCTACTATGTGAGCCAAAGTAAAGACCAAAGAGGGACAAAGGGGAGGGGGTGTCCCTCCCCTATATACGACTTCAAAATACCTCCCTCACCACTGAAAACCCACTGGTTTTCAGTGGTGAGAAGACCAAAAACACCAAGTTAAACAAGGCTTCAAGAAAAGGGACTAAAAAGACCAAAACAAGGCCTAGAGGGTGAGTTTTGTGCTCAAACCCCCAAGTGACCTTAATGAATGTTCTAAGCAAGAAAATATAAGACTTTTTTATGTTGAACACAAAGCCAAAACACAAAGCAAGACAGGTAGAAAGCTAGTGCAAGTTTGGGGAAACTAAAGCAACATGCTTACCCTTGAAGACTCCTTGAAGAACAAGTGGTGCAGCCCTCCTCTAATGATCAAAACCAGTCCAAAATCACAATAAACAACCCTCCAAGTCCCTCAATCTCGGAGCTAGGTGTAATAGTGTGTGTAATGGTGCAAAAGTAAGGTAAAACACACTATTTAGGCCAAGAACACACACAATGGATGAGGGAAGGGAAGATATAGATATAGATAGATATATATCAGAGATATATAGATATAAGCTCTGGTTTTGTGTTGGAAATGGCTAACCTCCAACAAATGGAGAGAAGGGTTGCTTATATAGGCCAAGGCAAAGCCTAAGACTTAGTGGCTAAGCAAAGAAAAAGGGTTCAAGGGTGCAAAGGGTCTTGGCTTCTTGGAGAAGCCAAGACAGCTGGCCAAGCTTCTCCAAGAAGCTTTGGCCAAAGGTCAAGCTTCTAGAAGCTTAGGGGGTTCAAGGGTGCAAAGGGTGCAAAATGGTCACACCTGTGCACGGGGGAGTGTGATGGTGCATTCCAGCTGGCACAGCTGGCATGCACCATGTCCCAGGGGTTCAAAGGGTGCATGCCGGCCGGCCAAAACAGTCACCGGCACAAAAAAGTGCCGGTCGGCAACATACAGTGCCGACCGGCCAAAGTGTTTGAGAAAACAGTGCCGATGGCCAAAGGGAGTGCCGGTGGGTGTGGGGGCAGCCGGTGGGCTTCAGGGATGGCTAACAAGCCTCCCCCTACCCTCAAATGCAAAAACACACAAGTCTTGGTAAAACCAAGCACAGAACAAGCCGGTTGAGAGGTCCTGAGGCACGACGCGCAGCCGGACCTCCGGGAACTCAAAACGAACACAAACATGGATAATCACCGAGCGTTCCAACGGTGACGTCCAAGTCTTGAGGACGGTCAAAAATGGGGTGTCTACAGTTGCCCCTCTTTGACAGAACTCAAAAGTCATAACAATGACGGGAGTGAATGTCAAAGCCCAGAGACGACCCATTTTTGACCAGGCCGAAGACTTAGACAAACATACAAGACCAACAGATATGCGCCCGAAGGCAGGGGCAAAATGCAACTGAAAATGCAAGAAGCCAAGCATAACTTAAAATCATGCAAAGAAAGCTGTAATGAAGCATACATGCAACAGTTATAAGCTAGCATACAACAGACTACACTACAATGCAGAAAGGATGTAAGAGAATTATACAATTCTCTGTACGTCTCACGCGGGGGATACAATACCTGTGCGGCTCGTCCGGTTTCACCGGCCTCAAATGAGCCGTACATACAATATCGTGCCTGCAAAGAAAACAAACTTAACAGGTACAATGTTGTTAGCAACATGCATGACAAGGCAGTCGAAAGTGCGTGACAATGCATGCAATGTGTACAGCAAGATAGTAGGATTGAACACATGGAGTAAAGCAATGCACGTATGCACGCAATGTGTATGGAAGAAACTTGAACACATGTGATAAAGCAATGCACACTGCACGCAATGAAAAATGAACTTGAACACATATCAGTAAAGCAATGCACACATGCACGCAATGTGTATATAGGAACTTGAACACATATCAGTGAAGCAGTGCACGCATGCACGCAATGTGTATATAGAACTTGAACACATATCAGTGAAGCAATGCACGCATACAATGCAATGTGTATAAAAGGGAACTTGAACACATATCAGTAAAGCAGCACGCATACACATGCAATGTGTATAAGGGGAACTTGAACACATATCAGTAAAGCAAAGCACGCATACAATGCAATGTGTATAAAAGGGAACTTGAACACATATCAGTAAGAAAGCACGCATACAATGCAATGTGTATAAAAGGGAACTTGAACACATATCAGTAAAGCAAGCACGCATACATGCAATGTGTATAAAAGGAACTTGAACATATCAGTAAGCAAAGCACGCATACAATGCAATGTGTATAAAAGGGAACTTGAACACATATCAGTAAAGCAAAGCACGCATACAATGCAATGTGTATAAAAGAAACTTGAACACATATCAGTAAAGCAAAGCACGCATACAATGCAATGTGTATAAAAGGAACTTGAACACATATCAGTAAAGCAATGCACACATGCACGCAATGTGTATTAAAGGGAACTTGAACACATATCAGTAAAGCAAAGCACGCATACAATGCAATGTGTAAAAAGGGAACTTGAACACATATCAGTAAAGCAAAGCACGCATACAATGCAATGTGTATAAAAGGAACTTGAACACATATCAGTAAAGCAAAGCACGCATACAATGCAATGTGTATAAAAAGGAACTTGAACACATATCAGTAAAGCAAAGCACGCATACAATGCAATGTGTATAAAAAGGAACTTGAACACATATCAGTAAAGCAAAGCACGCATACAATGCAATGTGTATAAAAAGGAACTTGAAACTGATCATGGTAAACATGATGCTGGAATGCAACGTACTGCAACTCAGTATGATTGAAATGATTTAGAGAATTCACAAGATATAAAAGGATACGGGAAGGGACGTCCTTCGCATGTCCCGAGCATCGCTCACAAAAGTTGTGGTACGAGGTCAACTCGAAGCTCCACTTATGTTCTGAAGGCGCAGTTTCTTGGACTGCCTTAAGTGATGAAGGTGCCAAATCGCATGACTGACCCGAACAAGGGCGCAAAAGGTACGATGACCGAAAGGGGAGGTTACCGGTGTCAAACCCAGCACTCTGCTACCCTGCTATTCTTCTGCTTTACTTTCCTTTTTACTAGGAGTTTAAGCACATTGCACTGCCTCGGGCAGGTTTTATTTCTCAAAAGCGTGTGTTTTTTGCAAAACATATGATGGAAATGAAACAGCTGTTTGTTCAAAAGGTGTTACATTTGCATGTTCTATGCATCGCATCGCAAGGCATCACACAACAATGTGACTGAAATTGAAACTGCGTTTTGAAAACAAAGCATCGCATCGTAATAATCAGGTAGTAAACCAATTACAACTCGATAAGCAAAACAGGGGACTCAGCAAACTAGCCAAATGCGAGTACACCTTGATAAACATTACAAAGACTTAAAGAGAGTGAAATACAACTCGATAAGCAAATATGCAACAACTCGATAAGCAAATGGGCGCGCCCTCATAAGAATTGATCACTGGTATTGGAAGTGGTGGGATTTTCCAAATTCCTAGCATAAACAGCTCAGAGGACAAGGGAGAGAACCACCGGCCCAGCAGAAAGGCTACCGGCCTTGAGGAATGGCCATCGGCCGAAAGGGTGATCCATCGGCCAAAACAGATGGCCGGTCGGCACTATAATTGGCCGGTCGGCACTAAACTGTCAGCACCAGCAGAATGTTGACATCTGTCCTTCACTCAACCTTATCTTCTTCAAAAGGGTCTCAACTTCGTGGTTCTCTTCATTTCCACACTGATTTGCTCCAAATGGAAGAATTTCTTGCCCAAAATCTCGCAACTTGGATTAACAACTTGGATGGCTCGGAAAAGCTGAATTTCCGGGCTTTCGGCATAAACGCACTATTCACTTTGCGCCGTACCCCGCTGCATTCTCCATTCCTCCATGCCGCGGCAAGGTTTTGGAACCGGTAACACATGTTTTTAGCTTTAGCGGGCAAGAGGTGTGTCCCACTTTTGAAGATTTCCAAGCTCTAATGGAATCTGGGCGCAATGAGGAGATCCTGCCCCAACTTCGTTTTGGCCATGCTCAAGCCTTAGGACAAATGTGTGGGCTCTCAATGCCCGATGCTCGTTCTCTGATTTGTGACGGGACATTAGATGTTCCGAGCTTGGTTTGTCGTTTTTCTGAGACTAGTGATCGCGGCGACCATCACTGGCAAGGCTTTCGGCGACACGCCCTCTGTCTATGCATGCTATCTCATTTTCTGTTTCGTCTCCGTTCCGGAGGGCCTAGTGTCCGGTTGATTGAGGTTGCCCAAGGCTTGAAGGAGGGCAAAAGCTGCATCGCCATGATCCTGGCTGAGACATTGCTGGGCTTAGACGCCTTTTATCGTCGAGAGACGATCGGATTAGCAGGGAGTCCACTATTACTGCAGGTAATGTTTCCCACCCAATCTCACATTTATGTTTGCTCACATCACTCGGCCCTCAGGCTCGGTTTTTCTCACAAAAGCCCTTTTCTCACTTTTCTTCTCATCGTACATCTCTCTATTCTTTATTCTCTCATTTTTCATCCCTCCCCAGGTGTGGTTAATGGATAAACTGAAGGTTGTGGACTCTTGCCCAGCATATTCAGCTCGCGGCTACTTCTTCAGGCAACGCCTAGTTGACGCCCTTGATGAGGGTTGGTGGTTTGAATGGATGTGCAGTTTGTCCGCAGACCGCATTGCTTGGCGGTGCCCTTGGCTCAATCTCCCAATGATGAGTTACAGCATGACCCGTCAACCCGGGATCCAATTGATTGGCTTGACTCACTGTGTCTTCTATTTCCCATTCCGTATCCTGCGCCAGTTTGGTCATAATCAGACTTGTCCGCCGGAAGGGATAGAGTACCCGGTTACATTCCCGATTCGAGGCGCTCAGCTGGCCCGGTATGCCACAGCATGGAGGACGAGACAACTCCTGGCCCCCGCCCCCGCTTTCAGTTGCACTTTGTCTAATGAGTGCTTGGATTGGCTTAATGAAGAGGCACAGGAGGGGCCTACTTTGGCATCAGAGGCTTCGACCAGCTCTGGGAGGGGGCGCAGGGACATTTGACTTGACCATGCCCCGGATTTATTGCTTTATTAGTACTTTCAAGTTTTCTTTATGAATGTAATAAAAAGCAACTTCAATTGTATGCAAGAGCAAGAGAACTCTATTTGAAATCAATGAAATTGAAGGTTGTGGTACTGAAAATTTTCCGTTTTGGTCCAGAAATGGTCTTAGTTGTAAAAAGACTTATTTGAACAAAGTCATCTTTATTAAAACTTTTCAAAACTATTTTCGATATGGATCAGAACTAGACACGCTTGAGATCTGTCACTGAGATGCACAACCCTGGATCTTAGCAACTGGAAAGTTGCCCCTTGTTTGAATGGTTGCGGCACTGTACGGCAACGGAAAGTTGCCCCTAGTCTGAATAGCACTGTACCGGAGATTGCGATAAATGCTGATGGGCAAAGATGACCAAGATGATCAAATGGACAAAGTTGATCGGGGAAGAGTTTATGGCTGAACTTCGGGATGAAGCTGCCTACGTATCCCAATGATGGGAATCAAGCCTTACGTAGTTCAGGCTTGGGTTCACTCGAGTATTTTCACTCTCCTTTTGCGCTCTAACTTTTGCCAAGGCCGCCCTTTGCGGGTTTTCAACCTTGCGAGCTCAGTTTTTATATCTTCTAATTTTTTTGTGCTCTGAATTTTGCCTAGGTCGCCCTTTCGGGTTTTCGGCCTAGCGAGCCTCTCAGGGGTAATATTTCTTCAACTTGTCCATGTTGATCGGTTGGGAGAACTCTAGGCCATCTAGGTCCATCAGAACCACAGCTCCACCTGACCAGATAGACTTGATGATATAGGGACCCGTCCAATTAGGTCTGAACTTGCCCCTTGGGTCGTGGATGGGAGCTCGGTTGTCTTTGAGCACCAAATCTCCTTCCTTCAAATTCCTAGACTTAACTTTCTTGTTAAAAGCCCGGGCGATTCTGCGTTGATATCCTTGGACATGGTACAGTGCTTTTAATCTCCTTTCATCGAAGAGCATGAGTTCCTCGAATCTGCTCTGCTGCCAATCTGCCTCGGCTATCTGACACTCAGCCAATACTCGTAGAGACGGAACCTCAATCTCTATAGGTAGAACGGCCTCCATCCCATATACCAAGGAATACGGAGTCGCCCCGGTAGAAGTTCTAATTGAAGTTCGGTAGCCCCACAGAGCAAACGGCAACTTATCTGGCCAGTCCCGATAGGTTTCCACCATCTTCTGCAGTATGTGTTTGATGTTTTGTTGGCGGCCTCAACTGCTCCGTTGGTCTGCGGCCGATACGTGGACGACTTATGAAAAGCCACATTGTACTTCTCCAACAAATCAATCACCTCCTTCTTGAAGTGAGAACCATTGTCCGAAATGATCTCATTCGGGACTCCATAACGGCAGATAATGTTGTTTCTGATAAACTTTGCGACATGCGAAGCCTTCAACACGGCATAAGATTGGGCCTCGACCCACTTCGTAAAGTAATCTATTGCTACCAAGATAAACTCATGCCCATTCGACCCCTTCGGGTAACAGCTCCAATCACATCGATCCCCCAAACTGAAAATGGCCATGGCGACGTCATGTTGTACAGCTTTGACGGCGGGATGTTCATGCGGTTTGCGTGAATCTGGCATTTGTGGCATCGCCGAACAAAGCCGATACAATCTTCCTCCATGGTAGACCAGTAGTAGCCCTGTCTGAGGATCTTTCGTGCCAGCATCACCCCATTCATATGTGCCCCACATTCTCCTCCATGGATGGCCTCCATCAGGCGCTTCGACTCTTCGGCTTCCACACACAGCTTGTGCATTCCCAGATGACCTCTTTTGTACAACTTACCCCCGCAGATGATAAACTGAACAGCCATTCTTCTGATTGCCCTCTTGTCCTTGGCATTTGCCCCTGGTGGATATGCCTCCTTTTCCAAGAAGTTCCATATATCGTGATACCAAGGGTTGTTATCCTGCACTTCATCTATGGCAGAGATTGACTCGTAGGCAGGTGCAAATTTCTGGTCAATAATGACTGGACGCATCCGGACCCCAGATGGGATGTCTATCATGGAAGATAGAGTTGCTAGCGAATCTGCAAACCTGTTGTTCTCTCTTACTAGGTGAGTGAAATTTAGCTTTTCAAACCGAGGAATTAACAAATCCAAGGTCTGGTGGTAAATTATCATCTTTTCCTCCTTTTACTTTCCAATCTCCTTTAGCTTGAGACACAACTAGGTTCGAATCCCCAATGACGTCCAATCGCCTTGCCCCTAGTTCTAGGGCAGCTTCTAGACCGGCAATACATGCCTCATACTCTGCCTCATTGTTCGAGACTTTGAATCGAAGCTTGAATGCTAAAGGGATACGGGAATCGTCAGGCGCTATCAGCAACACCCCTATCCCATACCCGTATTGATTTGACGCTCCGTCAAAGTACATCGTCCAAGTTTCATCTTCGATGTGCAGAATGGCTTCATCTGGGAACAGGTACTCAACCGCTTCATCCCCTTCAACCGGGTGGTCGGCAAGGAACTCTGCTACCGCTCTTCCTTTTACTGACTTGCGCGTCACGTACTTGAGATCAAATTCGGAGAGCAACAGCAACCAACGAGCTAGCCTACCCGTAAGCGCTGGTTTCTCGAAAAGATATTTGATGGGATCAAGTCGTGAAACCAACATTACAGAGTGAGCTAACAGGTAGTGCCGCAGCTTCCTGGTAGCCCATACCAAGGCCAAACAAGCCTTCTCCAGCGGAGTGTAACGGGTCTCGTAGTCCAGCATCTTCTTGCTCAGATAGTAGATGGCCCTTTCCACTTTATCTTCCGACTCTTGCGCGAGCATGCAGCCCATTGTAGTTTCAGTCACTGACAGGTACAGTATCAACGGTTTTCCCGGCTTTGGTGGTGACAATACGGGCGGATTCTGTAGATATTCTTTAATCTGTTCAAATGCAGCTTGGCATCGGCCGTCCCATTGGAACTTCTTTCCTTTCTTTAGAAGACCAAAAAGTGGTTCACAAGTTAAGGTTAGTTTTGAAATAAACCGCCTTATGAATTGCACTTTACCCAGAAAGCCTCGCACCTCCTTTTCAGTCATTGGTGGTGGCATTTCTAAGATGGCCTTGATTTTGGAGGGTCGACTTCAATGCCCCTTTGTGTAATCAGAAATCCCAGCATTTTCCCCGCTGTAACACCAAATGTACACTTCTGAGGATTCAACCGCAGCCGAAATTCCCTGATCCTTTGGAAAAACTTTTGCAAGGCGGTGTAGTGGCCCTCTCTTTCTTTGGACTTGACAATCATGTCGTCCACATACACCTCGACCTCTTTATGGATCATGTCATGTAATATTGTGGTTGCAGCCCGTTGATATGTAGCCCCAGCGTTCTTCAACCCAAATGGCATCACTCTGTAGCAATATGTACCCCACGGGGTGGTAAAAGCAGTCTTCTCCCGGTCTTCGGGTGCCATTACTATCTGATTATAGCCTGAAAAGCCATCCATGAACGAGAGCAAAGCATGCCCCAAATCCTTCGGAAGGCATCTGTCTGTCAAATCCCTGAAGTCCACACATACCCGGATTCTGCCATCCTTCTTCGGCACTGGAACAATGTTGGCCAACCAAGTCGGGTATTCGGATACCAGCAGGAAGCCTGCGTCAATCTGCTTGGTGACCTCTTCTTTGATTTTAATGGCCCAATCAGGGCGGATCCTTCTGAGCTTCTGTTTGACAGGTCGGGCCTCGGGGTCAAGAGGGATCCGGTGCTGTACAATCTCAGGATCGATTCCAGGCATGTCTTCGTAGGACCACGCGAAAACATCTTTGAAATCTTTTAATAAAGCGACTAAGCGCTCGCGTTCCTCCGAAGACAACGTGGACCCGATCTGGACCAGCCGCGGGTCCTTCTCAGTACCAATGTTCACGGTAGTGATTTCATCCATTAAGGGTTTAACAAACCTCTCCTGCTCTTGTTCAATTAGTCGTTGCAAAACCGGAGGAATTTCGTCCTCGTCGTTTTCATCAAAATTTTGAAAGTCCTGATTTAAGCAATAAACCAAAGGCACAGAAAAGTACTCGGAAACCACAGTCACCTCATTCTCATTAGATACTTCCGAACCGTCCAATTCTTCTGTTACAACAGACTCAAAAGAGAAAGAAAAAGACGACCTGGACAGGACTGTGGCATCCGGGTTATCACCCCCAGGAATACCGAACTCAGACTCAGACGAGCTGGAACCTGATTCCGACTCACAAGACTCGGTGGAATCAGATTCCGGCTCACTACCTGACCCGGTGCTGCTTGACAAAAATCCCTCCTCGTACTGCCAGGTGAGGGAGGGTGCGATGGATGCATCCAAAATAGCTGATGGTAGGCCCGCAGCCGTTTCATCTCCGATCATGGACACCGAGGAGTCATCCCCCAAGCACACCTGGTCGATCAAAGGATCTGAAAGTAGACATGCCAGTGCTACCCCCATTTCAAACTCTGTGCCCGCAGATTCCACTTCCTTGCTATGCTCAGTCTCAACTGTTGGGTCTGTCTGCTTTTCAACAACATCATCCCCAGATAACTGTAGGTCAAAGAAAATTTCGAACCCCGGCATGCGCTTCTTTCTTCATTCAGCCATGGCTCAGGAAAACCACAGAATGGAAAGTCTTCCCCCTCCCGGACGAAGCGTCCGTTCAGGGTACCCTGGATGGGCCGATGCATCAATTCAAAGGTTTCCCCATCTGTTTTGCTTTGGCTCTTCCTGCCATCTCTTTTCCTTTTCTTACCCAATCTTCCTTGGTGGGCAGATAACCCAAGCCGAAGGTATGGGGTTGTGCGGCACTTCGGCCAACGCTGCAATGCCCTTACGGCCGCTCTTCCCTAATCCCATCCCGGGGATGTATTGGAGCTTGTTCATGAGGTACACTGCTTGAGCACTGACGTATATTCCTTCGTTAGCGGCCATGATATTCTGTACAACCTGAGCCTCGGCCAAGGTAAAACCTGATATAAACACATCTTCCATGCCGTGCTCGATCTCTAGAACAGGCGTGGATACTTCCGGTGGTGGGTGGATTGATGAATTCCCAAAGACAATGGCTACTCCTTTCCCATAGGGGTATTTCACCATTTGATGTAAAGTAGATGATACTGCCTTCACCTGATGCAGCCACGGCCGTCCTAAAAGCAAATTGAAGTTGGGAACTTCTAGGACATGGAAATCTATCTCGTGCTGCCCTGGCCCAACCTTTGTCTGAACTTTAACTGTTCCCATTACTTCTCTACTTGTGTTGTCATATGCCCGGATGACCTGGGCTGTTGGTACAAAATCTGCAGTTTTCAAGCCAATTGCATATGCCGTCCTCGCTGGGCAGACATTGATGGCAGACCCGGTATCGAACAAGTACCACCGGTATCCACTTATCTCTACATTCCACGGAGATGTAGAGGGGTTTATTGTGATTTACGCCCTCAGGCGGAAGTTCTTTATCCGAAAAGGTCAATGCTGGGGAACCTCCTCCCGGGAAGACCAGTCCAACCAGCTGCTCTAGTGTAGTCTCTATGGAGAGTTTGGCCTTATCCATGGCTGTCAAAACAGCCTGCCTGTGTACTCGTGAGGCCATGAGCAGTCCCCAAATGGAGATGTCTGCTTGTATCTTTTTTAACTGTTTGAGTACAGCTTCTTCTTCAAGCTGCTTCTCCTTTTGCTTCTCGGCTTCCCTATCCTTCCCTGAAGCCTCTGGTTGATCCAAGTGTGGAGGTTTGAAATATCGCCCACTCCTCGTCATGTGGTCGACCTCTCCAAGGTACCAAGTGTTATCAGGTTGGTTATTCCCCCAATCTTCATCCGTGTGGGCAAGACATAGGTCCTCATCTTCCCACCACATTCCATCAGCGGCCGACAGACACCTGTCTGGCTCTGGTATGACTGTTCTTGCGCTCGCAGCACCTTTCATCCACCTGCCTGTAGTATTCTCGTTTCCTGTGCACACAGCAGTTTCAACTCCCACATGGGCCTTTGCTTTCCTGATTCTCTCGGAATCTTCAAAACTTGCTTGTTCTGACATGACTGACTGTTCAATCATCTCCGTACTCAAAATGTTCCAATCCCGGGCGAAATTCTTGACACCGGCCCCCCCGGCTATGTGTTCTGCTCTTCGACCCTTCCGGCCGTCGCTGATATTCTCATTCCTGCTGAACTCTGCTCTGCCTGAAATTCTCCTACCACATCGGGCTGATCGTCCAACCACCCGGTAACTTCCGCTGAATCCTCATAATCGAACCACGCAACTGCCGCGTCCTCTGGGTATTGGTCACTGTAAAATTGGAGATCGGCCAGGTCCTCCCCTACAGCTGTTACATCATCTGTTCCCTGTCCCAGACTATCTCCTTGGATCACACACAACTCTCCCCCTGTTGGCAATTCTACTCCGGGCCCATCTTGGCCTTTTGATGAAATGTAGTCACTCGGACTATATGTCTTCCCAACGTAACTCCCAGATTCCGCAGACTCTGACTCAACAACCTGTTTCTCCTTTGGAATCTCCCTTCCCCTGTTCTTGGCGGTCACCGCCGCTGGCTTAGATTGGGTCATGGAGATGTCCATCATGCACAAGTCGGTGCAATCGGGGAGGAACACCTCTGGTTTAGGCAGGTGGGTAGGTGTGATATAGATACTAGGGTCGTAGGACACGGTCCCAGTATAGATGAAATTGAGTCTTTTGGGTGGTGGAGCTTGGTTATGTGCGGGGAGGGGATTTGTAGTAACATTGGGTTTTTCGGGAGGCAAAATCACCCCATTGTCGATGAGATCTTGGATCTCATGACGCAACCGGAAGCATAGATCGGTGTCGTGACCGTGCTGTTGGTGAAATGCACAATATTTGGCCGGGTTATGGGTAGGAGGGAGTTTTTCTGGTAAGGGCCGCGGCTCCAGGGGCTTCAGGTGCCCTTTTTTGATCAAAACCCCCAGAGCTTTGGATAGGGGCATATATAGTGGGGCGAAGGTTCTGGTGTTTCTGGGTGGGTATTTGGTTGTTTGTGGGTTGCTTCCGGACGCGCCGGAGAATGGCGCAGCTGCCGTATTTCTTGGAGGGGGGTTGGCGGTGACCATGCTTACTTCGGTGGCTCTCGTAGTAGTAGTGCCACTCGGGCCTGCATTGCTACCACGATTGAAAGTTCGTCGGGGTTGCTCCCGGTCGTTATCAATCAAGCCTTGCTTCAAGGCATCTTCAATCTGCACTCCCATTTCATGTAGGTCAGAAAAAGTAGGAAAGGGGAGTACTATCATCTTTTGCATCAATTTCGGTTGAAGATTGCGCACAATCATCCGAATCTGGTCTTTGTCCGTAGGCCTCAAGGTCATCATCGAAGCCTTGGCCCTCCATCTGGTTACAAACTCTGAAAAACTCTCCTTAGGCTCTTGCCTAGTCGTCTCGAGATCACGGGTCGTAATCTCAATCTGTGTATTATACGAATACTGTGCGATGAAGGCCTCAGCCATTTCGTCCCAATTCCTCTTGACATCATCTTCTAGCTTGGCATACCATATGGCCGCCACACCCGACAGGGTCCGGCCAAACAAAGACAACTTCTGAAGCCTACTGAGGCCCATCGGCCTTAGAACATCTGAAAACAGTCTTAAATGCACCATGGGGTCCCCGGACCCGTCAAATCGATCAATATGAGGCATTTTGAACCTATCGGGCAGCGTCACGGCTGTATCGGTGTATCCATCTTCAATATCGGGGATAGTCTTGACCCCTTGGGATCTCTTGAACAGCTTTTCAAGCTTGCTCAACTTTAGTGCGGTGGGATCAGTCTCGAACTCAAAGGGAGAGTCCGGTAGGTTGGTGGGTGTTTTTGATAGCTGAGGTTGGATTTGAGGTAGGGTTGGAGGTGGGGGTGGTCCTGTGGGCAGTTCTGTATCATTCTGAACATTGGCTGTCTCCCCAAGGTTTGGAACTCCTGGTGGGGGAGGAGCTTGATGCGAAGCAGATGCTCCGGTTTGCTGCTCTAGCCTGGCAATTGTCTCTGCCTGTTCCCTCACAACTGTGGCCTGTTGCCTGGCGAAATCTGCCTGACGGACGGCATCCTGCTGCATTGCTTTCATGCTTTCTTGAAGGTGGCGCACCATCTCCTCCAAACTAGCCATGCTATCCTGCTCTGGTTGGATTACCGGTATGTATTCTCTCTCTGTTGGTGACACAGAATCCTGATCCCTACTGAACACAGGTGGGGTAGATAAAGCCCTCTGAACTGACTGCTGTACTGATGTCCTCTGCCTGACTGACCTCCGTCTAGTAACCGGGGGTAGTGAGTAGTACACTGGTTGTCCGTCTATCAGATCCTCAGATCGAAGGAGTCGACGACCTCTAATCCAGGGTGCTTGGGGGATATCTATCGGGTCAGAAGCAATTGTGCTCAACTACCTAATAAAAAGATAAATAAAGCGTATAAATAACAGAAAATCGGACAGCATAACGGCATAAAATAAACAACACACGGTTGGATAACACGCTGAACTCGATACACTGTTCCTCAAATACTGATCACTGTTTCTGAATCATTGCCCCCAAGTCTGAATCTTGTACCCACAGATAACTGATTTCCCAAAATACTGTTACTGGTGCCCTCAGGCCGGATACCCAATCTTGCAAACTGACATGTGTGTTCCTGTAGAGATACACTCTGAAAGCACATAGCAGATAAATGAGAGCCAATACACCCCTATGTTGGGGTAGGGTTTCCCTGTCCTATTTTGTCAGGAGCTAGGGTTTCACTACGCACGCAGCGGTTTCAAACAACCTACATCGGGTAAGCAACCTGTCCTAGTTTGGAATGGTCACTATGGATTTCGATATGCACTAGGTCGAATGGTCAAAAAGGGTGCCCCGGTAAAACCGGGGTTTGTGTTCCCATACTGGCAGAGCCCGCAACCGGTCAGCCTTATGGTCATGCCTTGACAAGACAAGCCTCCGGCAAACCGCTCAGGAATAGCAGATGGCCAACACGGTGTCCTAGGCGCACCAATGCAAATGCAATGCAAAGAGACACATAAACGTAGTCAAAACAGGATATCACGAGTTTGAGTCAAGCTCTCTAAAATCCCCAGCAGAGTCGCCAGAAACTGTAGCACGCCCGCGAGGGGGCCTCGGCCACAGTTCGGACTCCCTGTTTTGTTTGTTGCGGTTCTAAATCTGAACCAAAGAGTCCAACTCTGGCAAATCGTTTTGAGAAAACAGTTTTTTTTGAAAAGAGTGCCAAACATGGACTGCTTTGCCAGATACAGAGTCGCCACCTAAATATTTTAAAATGGGAAATTTAGGAAACCCTGACTCGGTGCCGAAGGCCACGTGTCCGTCATCACCAAAGTAGTCTTGGCTCGGGAGCTTGGGTACGATCGGGGAAGGTCAGCTATGAGCACCCCCTTTCGCCCGGTCCGAAGACCGGCCTCTACTAACCGTGATATCCAATTTTGAAAACGTCATGCGTTCTTATTCCAATTATTAGCCTAGATTTACTACGTTATGCGCACAGCAAACAAGTATAGACCAAATCGCCTAAGTTGGAACAAAACATTTTATGTTTATTTTAAAACTAGTTTGCTACTCGCAAGTAGGCTAAAATGCAGGTTTTGCCACCCTTAGGTGGTTTTTAGAAAAAGATGGTTTTGCCACTATCTAGTGGGTTTAGAACTCACAGTTTTAATGCATTGTCCTAATTTAGGTAATTCAACCTCCATCCACAGGCATTCAAGCAGTTATATCACATAAGCAGCTAGCCTCATGGTAATCATGCTGTTATGGCAACACTCACACGCATGCGAGGATGCTAAAGCATAAAAACTCACCTAGTACTCCAAGCCAAAACAGAAGCTTATTAGAAATCCATGCATGGACCTAAGCATACTGAAATGTCTAATGCAACACATGCAAAGATGTAATCTAGGCAGGCTCGGCTATCCTAGACATGGCATGTGAAATGCTACAACTATCACGTATTCAATTTGGAATTGAAAGTACGATGCAGTTTGTATGATGTGCCAAGCCTGATGTATGTCAACAAATGCATGGATGCACGCATGCATTGCATAAGGTATGCTAATTTTAAATATGCCCTAATCTACCATCATAAGCAGGTAAATAAAAGGGAAGAAAGAAATGGGGGTTGGAAGACATACACACACTCACCCACACTTATTACAATTATGCCCTCACACGGAGGGACCAAAAGAATATACAGTCCCAAATAGTACAGTCCAAATACAGAATAAATTAATTATTACAGAAATTTCTAATTATCAAATTAAATTCAGTATATAACAAAAAAAAAGAGAGGGGCCTCAGCCCTGCCTCGGGATGCGCGAATGATGCATGCTCGAATCCGACTCGCCCGGAAACCCGCATCATGACACTGCTGCCTCTGTTCTTACTGCCCTGTCTCTCCAAAAATTGCCAAAGTCCCAGAACACCTTCCTTGCATGCTGCTGTACACCACCGGCTGGATGGAATGGCCACCGGCCATGTAAAATGACCACCGGCTGCTTGAGAGGTTATCGGCTACCCATAAAGTGCCGGTCGGCACTCTATACTGCCGGTCGGCACAAAATTCCTGCAGAGGACGGTTTGACAGCAACAGCAGGCAGACAGTGCATGATATGGATTTTAGAGCAAATGTAAGCATGGTCAATGCTCCCTATCATGTATGGGACTCAAGGAAGCATGACCCTTGGTTCTTGGGCCATCAATTATGCATCTTGGTGCATGATAGCCTAAGGAACCAAGATTGCATTTTAATGTAAAAATGCATGCAAACACACAAATGAAACCAAGACCTTATCATGTTTTGGTCAAGGGCCTTGGGGACCAAGAGTTGAAACAAGTTGCACCACTTGTAGTGTGAACTTCCCTCAACCCTTATGCTTGGTTTGACAACCCCAAACCAAGCCATGAAATGCATGTATGCAACATAGCTCAAATGATGCAACATGGGAATTAGGATGCAAGCACACCAAATGTCATGCAACTACCATGTTAAGCATGCAAAATGCTAGAGTATACAAGATGCAAATGTCATGCAAACATGGACCAATCAAGCAATAAGACCAACATACTACAACACTTAATGAATCAATTAAGCAATAGACATGAGGCAAGCATGTGATGGTGGACTAGACCACAATGGGGCAGCCCTCAAACCAACCCAAAACAGTGGCAAAACATGCCCAAAATGGTGACCAATTACCTATGCAAACATGCAAGTCAAAGGGCCTAAGGTTAAGGCACAAAGGGAGCACTCCTTGCTACCATTAACATGGCCACTCATGGGATATATTAGACCACCAAAAACAGATTTTAACAAATGAAATGAGCCCCAAAACCCAACAACAAGGCAGCCCAAATGCTCTAAACATACAAGCATGCACAATGCTCACTTTAAAGCATAAGAGACCAACATTTCAAAAGATGGGAGAGATGATACATGGAGGCATATAAGCATGGCATAAGGACTGAGATAGCATATTAGATGATTCCAAATCACTAAAATAGCCTAACCAAATGCATGCTAAGAACTCACATCTTAAGACTAACAAGCCTTAATGCAAAACAACTTTGTCAAACATACCAAACGTGGCAAAATCAGTGGCCTTCAGCCTCTAGGCATGGCAAAATGATGCTAATATCTTCATGAAGTGAGGCTCATACATGCAAGAAACATGGCCTAAACTCATGGCTCATTTCTAGGCAAACTAGAGCATTACAAAGCAAGTATAAGAAGCATGCTAAGGACCACAAAACCAACCAAAAACAGTGATGATATATGATCCAAAACACCCAAATAAGCTCTGAAATGAAGGCATATAAGGCTAAAAATGCATGCTACTATGTGAGCCAAAGTAAAGACCAAAGAGGGACAAAGGGGAGGGGGTGTCCCTCCCCTATATACGACTCCAAAATACCTCCCTCACCACTGAAAACCCACTGGTTTTCAGTGGTGAGAAGACCAAAAACACCAAGTTAAACAAGGCTTCAAGAAAAGGGACTAAAAAGACCAAAACAAGGCCTAGGAGGGTGAGTTTGTGCTCAAACCCCCAAGTGACCTTAATGAAGGTTCTAAAGCAAGAAAATATAAGACTTTTTTATGTTGAACACAAAGCCAAAAACACAAAGCAAGACAGGTAGAAAGCTAGTGCAAGTTTGGGGAAACTAAAGCAACATGCTTACCCTTGAAGACTCCTTGAAGAACAAGTGGTGCAGCCCTCCTCTAATGATCAAAACCAGTCCAAAATCACAACAAACAACCCTCCAAGTCCCTCAATCTCGGAGCTAGGTGTAATAGTGTGTGTAATGGTGCAAAAGTAAGGTAAAACACACTATTTAGGCCAAGAAACACACACAATGGATGAGGGAAGGGAAGATATAGATATAGATAGATATATATCAGAGATATATAGATATAAGCTCTGGTTTTGTGTTGGAAATGGCTAACCTCCAACAAATGGAGAGAAGGGTTGCTTATATAGGCCAAGGCAAGCCTAAGACTTAGTGGCTAAGCAAAAGAAAAAGGGTTCAAGGGGTGCAAAGGGGTCTTGGCTTCTTGGAGAAGCCAAGACAGCTGGCCAAGCTTCTCCAAGAAGCTTTGGCCAAAGGGTCAAGCTTCTAGAAGCTTAGGGGGTTCAAGGGTGCAAAGGGTGCAAAATGGTCACACCTGTGCACGGGGGAGTGTGATGGTGCATTCCAGCTGGCACAGCTGGCATACACCATGTCCCAGGGGTTCAAAGGGTGCATGCCGGCCGGCCAAAACAGTCACCGGCACAAAAAAGTGCCAGTCGGCAACATACAGTGCCGACCGGCCAAAGTGTTTGAGAAAAGAGTGCCAATGGCCAAAAGGGAGTGCCGGTGTGGTGTGGGGGCAGCCAGTGGGCTTCAGGGATGGCTAACAAGCCTCCCCCCTACCCTCAAATGTAAAAACACACAAGTCTTGGTGTAAAACCAAGCACAGAACAAGCCGGTTGAGAGGTCCTGAGGCACGACGCGCAGCCGGGACCTCCGGGAACTTAAAACGAACACAAACATGGATAATCACCGAGTGTTCAAACGGTGACGTCCAAGTCTTGAGGACGGTCAAAAATGGGGTGTCTACAATGATGCAATAAGTAAAAACAAAATATGATAAGCAAGAATATGATAATAACACATGAATGAGCAGCTTTAAGCTAAAAACCAACATAGGTTTGACGCAAAAAGATAAAACCACACTCTAACCACGCCAAAAACAAGAGATGAGGAAGAAAAACACCACTCAAGGCAGCGTTTCACGCATCCTGAGAAAATGAAAAGCGAAAACCATTCAGGGTCGCGTTTCACACGTCCCGAGATGAAACAAGAAACCACTTCAGGTCATGTTTCACATAACTTGAGAAACAAACAAAGACCGTTCGGGGGCGTCTTTCACATGTCCCGAGAAACAAGAAACCGCTCAAGATCACGTTCCATGCGTCTTGAGATAGAAACAACATCGCTCGGAGCCGCGTTTCACGCGTCTCGAGGAACAACCACTCGGGCGCATAGTTTGTACGTCCTGAGGTGAAACCTGCCCAGGGCTGCGTTTCATGCGTCTTGAGAAACAACCACTCAGGCGTGTACTTCGTACGTCCTGAGGTAAAACCCGCCTAGGGTCGCGTTTCACGCGTCCTGAGAAACAACCACTCAGGCGCGTACTTCGTACGTCCCGAGGTAAAACCCGCCCAGGGCTGCGTTTCACGTGTCCTGAGAAACAACTACTCAGGGCCGTGTTTCACACGTGCAGAGGTAAAACCCACTCAAGGCCACGTTTCATGAGTCTTGAGAAACAAACACGACTCGGGGTTGTATTTCATGCATCCCGAGGAACAAAACAGAGAGGTGTGCGATAGATGTATGAAGTGAACATGTGCGATAGATGCACAAAGTGAACAAGTGCGATAGATGCATGAAGTAGACAAGTGCGAGTTGGACAAGTGCGATAGATGCACAAAGTGAACAAGTGTGATAGATGCATGAGTGAACAAGTGCGATAGATGCATGAGTTGGAGGAGTGCGATAGATGCACGAAGTGAACAAGTGCGATAGATGCACGAGTTGAAGGAGTGCGATAGATGCACGAAGTGAACAAGTGTGATAGATGTACAAAGACTTTGACTAGAACTCCTTTGAATGAACCGTACACACAATATTGTTTGCCTGTGCAAGAAAGAAACTTAACAAGTGTGATACAGTAATAATGCATGTTCTATGCAAAATAAACAACCGAGATATAATGTTAATTGAAGGCATGTTCTATGCAAGATACAAAATGCATGTCCTATGCATGAGACAAGAGCGAGAGCATATTCCATGTGTGAAACGAAAGCATATTCTATGCATGAACAACATATGATGCATATTCTATGCAACAACGTGAAATGCATATTCTATGCAAGAAACAACATGAAAAGCATATTTTATGCAAGGAGCAAAAACATAATTTGACAAAACAAATTTAGTTGCAACTTCTGATTTACCTCTTGAAAGAGTTGCAATATGTTTAAAAGGATACATCTCATTCATGTTCACAAGTGACAAACATCGTGCACCAAAAACACAATTTTGAGCTTCCGTAGAGACAATCTAGACCCAATAGTGAGCCATCCCTACACTTCTTGGAAACCAAGGACACAAAACAGCATCAGGACTCTAAGGAAGGCCACCGGCCACCGGCTGGCCGTGTGAGAAGGGTGCCGGCCACGTGCCGGTCATGAGCAAGCCTTGCCGGCCACTGATGTGCCTTGTCGGCCCCATGCCAGCCACTAATGGTAGTTCGGGGCCTTTTTGGTCTTTTCACCACGGGTCTTTAAATATGGGCGACTAGGGCTCATTTCCTCATAACCCCAAAGTCAAAAATCCTCTCTCTCTCTCTCTCTCTCTCTCTCTCTATGTGCTCCTTCTCTCTAGATTTGTGCTCTCTATGCGTTTTCCAACGCCCCACACAAACGTTATTCGCTAAACCCTCTGAGTTCTCTTCACTTTGAACCGATTGAAATTTGATTTTGATGCTTCTTTCCTCATTTCCACCCTTCTAGGCTCATTCTCCCCGAGTTTCTCTCGAGTTCTGTGCACTTTTCCCAGCTTTGACTTTTTCTTCCATTCTCTCTATCCTAGGGTTGACTTTTTCCAAGTTTACCCTCGTTTCTTCATGTTTCCTCAGTTTTCACCTACTTCGCACCCATTTTCTAGATGGCGGATGATTCACCACACGACTAGGCTCTTCCAGAGATTCCTCTCGTATTTTCATCTATTCCTGAGGTAGAGCCAGCAGCTGACCTTGAGCTTGACCTCGAGGCAAAGTTCGAGCCGGAGCCTGAGCTGAAGCCCAAGCCAGAGCCGCTACCGCTGAGGGTACGACCTTTCAATCCAGCTAGATACCATCCTCAGACACATATCTTGCCTCCCAGAGGCAGCAGGCGATTTACTAAGTTTGCTCGCGGTTCACCGAAGGACCTCCTACTAAGGGAGCCAGCCTTCCATCTTTCAGCTATCATCGTTGAAGTATGGACTCTGTCCTCATGTATTTCTGCCTGTAGGTAACTACATTTCTTGCACTGCCTTTCATCTGAATGCACTTTCATAACTGCTTTATCTGATTAATCTCTACCTAATATGTTTGCATCTGTTATTTGCCACAGGGTGAGTCTCGTGCCTTTAGAGGGTACAGGGCTACTACAGCACGAGATTGGTACGACGAGCTCCTTGTAGGAGTGCATGATATCATCAACGGGGCTGGCTTCGGCCTCGTTTGCTTCGACCTGACGAGAGTCATCGCTAGCCATCCTTTTTTGGTGGCCCTTGTGGAGAGATGTTGGCACACCATCAACTCCTTCCACTTCTCCACGGTCGAGGAGATAACGATGACTTCCTATGACTTTGCCATGATCACTGGCTTAGGCGCTGGGGGCGATCCGACCCCTCTCGATATAGATATGGGAAAGTGAGAGGTGACGTGGGTTAAGCTGCTGGGAGCACATCCACCTCTATACCGAACAGGCATGGTCAAATACACCTGGGTCACGGAGCAGTTCCGGGGGACCGAGCTCGAGATAATTGAGGAGACAGAGCAGTATACCAGGGGCTTCCTAATGTTTGTCTTCGATACGACCTTGTTTTCGAATAGGTGGAACATCGTAGGCCTATATCTATTGAGGACCCTAGTGACCCCTTCCTCGGGTTTACTTATACGACGGGGGCGAAGCTGGCCTTGCCACCATATATGGCTACATGAGCTCGACCTCCCGCCTGAGAGGAGACTTGATCGGAGGCCATTGGCGAGCCTAGGAGATACGCATCTCAGTTCCCTCTTTACACTTTACATTTTCTGTTTTGCATTTCTGCTTTATATCTGTTCAACACCTGTGCTTTCTCTTTTGCACTTTTTATATTTGCTTTATACATTGTGCTTTTTGCTTTGCACTTTCTATATCTGCTCATGCTGTATTGATCACATATCATTGCATGTTCTCTACAGCTATGGGTCTATGCTTATTTTCCAACACTAGCCCCAGAGCCCATAGTGGAGCTCCCATTGGCAGTTCCATATTCACGATGATACGATGGCATGCTCCAGCGTCAGACCCGCGAATCTTTCAACTTCTTTCATCATTATTTTGACACAGTAGCCGCTTAAGACGTAACCCAAAACACTGTCACACCCCAAACTCGCTGCTAAAAGTTTGGGCATGACCGACCCGATGATGGGTCTCAAAACCAAATAATCAAATAGCATGAATTCCTTATATAACACTGGGGCTTGAACAGAAGCAACTATTAATCTAATATGACATCCATAGAGTAGTGCTTAAATAGCAGGATCACAAACATTTCATCACATAACCTAACACATAACGTAGTATATACGTATGTGACAACTATATACATACATATAAAATCCCAATCCCATAAATGGCGGTATAACCAAAACATTCAAGGGTGAAAAGTTATACATATCTATCAATGTTTGACAAAAGTACTAGTGACCAGACGTTATGTGCCATGGAAGGAACTCTACAAAAAAAAATAAGTAGGCTTCATTTAATTGATTGGACACGACGGGGTCGACAAAAGAGCTGCTAGAGCTAGACTAGGACTGGCCTCCGAGCTGATTACCTACATAGATCTACATAACACAAAGTGAGTGAAGCTCAATGAATAATAGCATATAGGCAATTCGTATGAATAAACAGAAATCACACCGAATGTAAGCATATAATTCACATGCTTGTCTTTGTTCTGCATTCATTCCCAAAACGGCCTTAGGCCCAATATCATATAGAACGGCCTCAAGCCCAATATCATACAGAACGGCCTCAGGCCCAACATATCAACAGTTGTTTGGAACATTGGAGGGTATAGGTAGAACATCGACGTGTACACCGCCTCCCTCAGCCTTAGGCCATGAGTCATAAATAATTCAAATCATATTGGGGTCGATGAGACATCGGCATGTCACCACCTCCCTCGGCCCTAGGGCTGCCAACAATAACTATATAGCTTATATCCGAATGGCCTAGGCCCCATCGATAGCAAAACTGAACGACCTCAGGTCCATAAGAATACCATTGCTCAATATTACAACACAAGTTTTTCAATTGATCACCATATCGAGACACAACACATTCACGAGTGATAGTTGTAGACCGCCCGGAACACCGCTCCATGCGCTAGGGCGCGAATCGTGGTTCTTAGCTACAACAGTTCGGACTCAATGCCACGGTTCTGAATCTAGTCTCGTAAAGTGCAATGCAAGACCGATAGATCACCAAAGAGTCCAAATCCGGCAAATCATTTTGGAAAATCGATTTTGATCATGAAGTGCCAAACATGGACTACTTTGCCAGATTTTAGAGTCGCCACCTAAATATTTTATCTTGGGAAATTTAGGAAACGCTGACTCGTGCCTAAGGCCACGTGTCCGTCATCACCAAAGTTACCTTGGCTCAGGAACTTGGGTACGAGAGGGGAAGGTCATGCAATGAGCACCCCCGCTCGCCCGTTCAAAGATCGGCCTCTACTAACATGATATGTTGTTTTTGAAAATACATGTGTTCTTATTCTGGTTTATTAGCTAGCTTACTATGTGATGCGCACAGCATACAAGTATAGACTCAATCACGTGGATTGGAACAAAACAACTCATGTTTGTTTTTGAAAATGGTTTGAAGATGCTACTCGCAAATAGACTAAGACGTGGATTTTCCACCCTCAAGTGGGCCTAGAAAACATGATTTTGCCACTTCGAGTGGGCTTAAAGACTCACAATCATTGAGTTCTTTCAATCAGGCAATCAAACCTCCAACCACAGGCATTCAAACAGTTATATCACATAAGCAAATTGCCTCATGGCAAGCATGCTATCATGGCAGTCACTCACACACATGCAAGGATGCTAAAGCATAAACACTTGCAGTGTACTCCGATCCAAAACAGAGAACTAGATAGAAATCATGCATGATCCTAGTTCATGTTAAGATGGCTAATGCAACACAGACAAAATGCAACTAAGATAGGCTCGGCTACCTAAGATGGCATATGGATGCGACAATTGATACATGTATTCAAATTGGAATTGAAATACAATGTAGTTAGAATGATGCGCCGAGCCCGGTGCATGCAAGACAGGTGAATGAATGATAACATGCGAGCATAAGTATGCTAATTGAAAAATGCCCTAAAACTAACCATCAAAAGTAGGTAAGTAAAAGGAAAAAATAAATGGGGGTTGGAAGACATGCATCACACACACGCACGCTTATTACAAAATTCATCCTCTCGACGGAGGGTCCGAATAAATAATACAAACCAACTAATTAACTAACTATCCTAGCTAATTAATTATTACAAACCCTTAACTAATTAAACAAATTAATTAAATTACAAAACCAGCTAAATAAGAAACTGAAATAGGCTGCCACAGCCCTGCCTCAAAGTGATGAATGATGCATGCTCGGTCGCGTCTTCTAGAAATCCACTACCGTGCCTTGTCATGCCTCTGTTTGTACTGTTTTAGACCTCTGAAAACTGTGCCAACTTCCAAAGTACTTCTGATCCACCTCATGGACATGCTGAGAAGTCATCGGCCAAGAGGAATGGCCATCGGCTAGAGGTTATGGCTATCAGCCAATTTTCATAGCCGATCGGCAGACTAATTGGTCGATTGGCCACTACTTCCTACAAATTCTTCCTTTTGCTGCAACAGAGCACAAACGGAGGCATGGTAGTGTATTTACAAGAAAATATGCATGCAACCACACTCCTTATCATGTCTAAGGCTCAAAGGAGTGTAGTGCTCGGCTCCCAAGCCATCAATCACGCATCTCAATGCATGATGGCCAAAGAGGCCGAGTTGCACAAATTAATGACGATGAATGCACACAAATAACACATAAGACTCCATGAACCGCCACCTTATCATGCATGATCAAAGGTGTCGGTGACCTAAGGAATGAGGTGCGTTTCATCACTTCAAGTATGAAACGCGCCTCATTCCCCGTGTTTGGATCAACATCTGATTCCAAACACAATGCAATGTGAGGCATACACACACAATGTAATGTAACAAGCATGCAAAAATCATGCAATGCAACAAGCATGCAAAAACATGCAATGCAACATGAGCAATTTATCAAAGCTAATGGCATGCAAACTCTATTGAATGCAACCTAAGTATGCAAACAACAATGCAAACACCAAGCATGCAAGCAACATGCGAGATGGACTTAAATTGGATATGGACAGACCTCAATCATGTCCAAAACAGTAGCCAAAATGTTGAAGTGAAGACATGAAATGCAAGACAAGCATGCATGCCAATTTGCTAAAGAATTAAGGCATAAGAGGACAACCTTCAAGAGCACTTAAAGAGTGACAAGCACGGATGTGTGACAACACTATAAGCTCTGAAATCATGTATGGAATGGTGCCAAACCACTCAAACACAAGTATTACATGTAAGAGGGCACAAAGCTTGAAGCTAGCAAGGGGACTTGCACCATGGCTATACAAAGCAGGCCCCAAGGGGCCAAGGAAAACCAAAACAGTCCTAGATCATGCCAAAATGAGGCTAAAACATACATGGACGAAAGCTAAAACATGCTAGCATGGCAAGCACAAAACATGACGCATATAGGCCAACAAAGAGGATTACACTACATCCCCAAAAACCAAGCATGAGATGACAATACCAACACAAATCAGCGTTAAGGTATGTCAAAATAACACCAAAAATGCACTGATATGGTAGCCCAAAAGCCTAGGAACATGGCATGCATATAGGCTTATATTTAAGGCATAAAGCATGACTCACCGAAAGCATTGAAATAGTGAAACATGAGAGAGTATGGCCACACCATATGCACTGAAATCATATACCAAATGATGCCAAATCATGCAAACAGCCCAAGCGATGCATGCTAATGGACTCAATACACAAAGCTAACAAGCTAGAGTGAACCATGGCTATACAAAACAATGCATGCCTGACCAAAACAACACAAATCAGAGCTAGAGCATGGTAAAACATTAACAAAAGCTTCTTGAAGTTATGCCAAAAGCATGCTAGAATGATGTTTAAAGGCATGATGCATGTTAGGCTAATGAATGGAATTGCACTACAAGTGCAAGGAGCATGCAAGATGCTATCAAACCAACCTTAGACAGAGGTATAACATGGAAAAAAAACACCAAAAAACACGCTGAGATATGGCCAACATATGCTAGATAAACGTACTACTTTGATGAGCCACCTATACAAGCATGCAAGACACAAGGAGAAGGGATGACCCTTTCCTATTTGTGACCTTAAAACACCATTTCCACCATTAACATTTTTCTGAGTTTCAGTGGTGAGAAGGGAAAAACAAGGTGATCCCAATAGCTTAAAAAGATGGCACAAGAACAAGGCCAAACAAGGCCTAAAAGGGGGTAGACCACCCCCAACGCAAAAGTGACCTTAAACAAGCATTATAAGCATGCAAAACTAGAAATTTTTTTAGTAGAAAGTCAAGCCTAAATAAGCATGCAAATAGGTCCAAAAGCTTAAGCAAAAGCCAAGGTTTAAGGGGTTAAAGGCTCACCCCTGTAGAACCACTTTGAAGCTACAACTCCAGCAACTTTTTTGAGCTCAAACCAAACCAAGAACACCAGAACCAGCTTCTAAGAGCCTCAGCAACAAAAGGATGGTGTTTCACTAGGTGCTTTAGTGCAAAAGTGTGAAGAAAATGCACTTTTGAGCACAAACAAGGGCAAATACGGAGAGAGAGAGAGAGAGAGAGAGAGAGAGAGAGAGAGAGAGAGAGAGAGATAGAGAATATATATATAGAGAGAGTGATATATAACTTCTATCTCAATTTTTCAGAACCTTTGGAAAGGGAGGAGGGGCTCCCTTCTTATAGAAAACCAAGTCCAAAGCTTCTTGGAGAAGCTAGAACTTGGTTCAAATCCCTCCATACACGTGTATAGAGGAGACAGTCTGTGCTCACCAGCTGGCACAACTAGCATGCACAATGCCTGCAGAAAGCAAAGAAAAGGCCTCGACCAGAAAATATGGCCGATCGTCCAAAAAAGGTGCCGATCGGCCAAAAAGAGTGCCCATCGGCCATCATTAATGGCCAATGACAAGAAAACAAGGCTGACAAGCACAAAGCTTGGCCGATGGGTTGTAGGGATGGCCAACAAGCCACCCTCTTCCCTCAGAAGCAAAACCACAAGTCCTTGGTCCACAACTAAGTACAAAACAGACAAGTTGAGAGATCCTAAGGCAAGGAGCGCAGCCGAGACCTTCGGGAACTTAAAACGAACACGAGCATGGATGATCATCGAGTGTTCAAACGATGACGTCCAAGTCTTGAGGACAGTCAAAAATGGGTTGTCTACAATAGTATACTAACGATAATTACCAGAAATAAGTGGAACATATCACTACACTACTATTACTCACCGTGCTGTGGAGGAGCATTATTTCTTTCCTGTACGTGACCTACACACAACATGCAACTCGTAAATCAATCACTTTTCTTTAGTCTTTTTCTTTTACTCAATATCTGATTCGTTCAACTTTCATTTAATGACAAGCATTCTAGATGGTTCATATGTACATTGTAGCAATCCCAGAGGGTCTAACAGAAGAAAATAAGCACACATAATTTTTGCCTTTGGGCCGCACGTGCGGGAGTCCTCCACCGCACGTGCATTTATTTCAGAACCTCAAATTTCACTTCCCTGTTTTCCGCACGTGCGGCTATGAGCCCCTGTAGACACCTCATTTTTGACCGTCCTCAAGACTTGGACGTCACCGCTCGAACACTCGGTGATTACTCATTTTTGTGTTTCGTTTTGAGTTCCCGGAGGTCTCGGCTACGCGCCTTGCCTCAGGATCTCTCAACTCGACTGTTCTGTGTTTGGTTTTGCACCAAACACTTGTGTTTTTGCTTCTGAGGGTAGAGAGTAGCTTTTTAGCTACCCCTGACACCCACCGGCCTTGGTTTGAGGCCACTGGCCATGTTTTGAGGCTACCGGCCATTGGTGAATTATACCATTGGTCGGTCGGCACTCAGTATGGCCGGCCGGCCGGCCATCTGTTTGGCCGGCGACCTTCTTTTCTAGCTGGTAGCACCTTTTTGCCTTTTTCAGGCATGGTGCATGCCAGCTGTGCCAACTGGAATGCACCAAACCTGCCCCGGGGCATACATGTGGCTGTTTTGCCCTTTTTGCACCCTTTTGGTCAAAGCTTCTTGAGGAAGATTGACCCTTTGTCAAAGCTTCCTCAAGAAGCTTGCCAGCTGTCCTAGCTTCCTCAGGAAGCCTTGCCCCCTTTGCCCCCTTTGACCCTTTTTTGTTTAGCTTCTTTGAGAAGCTTCAAACCTTTGTTTTGTCTATATATAGAGCCCCCTTCCTCCATTGTTGGGGGTTGAACGAAAAAAACCAGAGCTTATACATATATTCTGATATACATCACTCTCTCTTTCTATATTTCCCTCTCTCTCCTCTTTTGTGTGTGTTTTGTGGCCTAAAAGTGTGTTTTGACCTTAGTTTTGCACTAAGACACACACCATCACACCTTGCTTCGACCTTGAGAGGCTTGGAGGGTTTGTTTTTGAGTTTTTGGACTGGTTTTGACCAAAGGAAGGAGGCTGCACCTGCTGTTCATCAAGGGTTCTTCAAGGGTAACCTTTCTACTTTAGATTCCCCAATCTTGCACTAGACTTTTGCCTATCTTGGTTATTGTTTTAGACTTTGTGTATAACTAAAACAATTCTTATTTTTGCATTCTTAAGATGTTTCATTAAGGTCATTTTGGTGTTGGGGGTCGACCTCCCCCTCTTGGGCCTTATTTGGCCCTTTTAGTGCTCTCTTTGCTAAGCTTTGATTACCATTGTGTGTTGGCCTTCTCACCACTGAAATCCAGTGGATTTTCAGTGGTGAAGAAGGAGGTTTGAGGTCTTGCATAGGGGAGGGACACCCCTCTCCCTTGGTCTCTCATTTGTGCATATTTTTGGTTCCTAATGGTAGCATGCATGAGTAGTTGTTCTTGGCTCCATTTCAGAGGTTTTTAGGTATTATTTGGTCACATATTGCCTCTCTCTTTGGTCGGATTAGTGACCCTTTTCATGCATAGTGCACTTGCTTTGCATTCCCTCATTTTGCCTAGAAATGTGCTATGCATTTAGGCCATGATTCTTGTGTGTTATAGCCTAGCTTCATGAAGATTTTAGCCTTATCTTGCCATGCTCAGGGACTGTTAGGTGTTGGTTTAATCATATTTTCCATGTTTAGGGTAGCCTCTTTGCATTTTGGCTTGTAAGCCTTAAGGATGTGAGTCATGAGCATGCTTGAATTGGGATGTTTCAGTGAGTTGGAGTCATTTTCCATGCTATTTTAGTCCATAAATCATGATTGTATGATCGCATTTATCACCCTTTTCATGCCTTGAAGAGTGGCTTTGTTGTGCCTTGAAATGAACATTGTACATACCCGTGTGTTTGTGTCACTTGGGCTGCCATATCAGTGGGTTTTGGGGGCTCATTTTGCATGTTGAAACTCTGTCTTGGGTTGTTTAATTCATGCCATGAGTGGTTGGGGTGGTTGTGGTAGACCTCTCCCTTTGGAGGCCTTGAATGCTCCCCTTTTCACATCCATTCCCTAACATGTTTTGGGGTCCTCTTTTGCATGCTTTTCATGATTTAATATGAGTGTTTAATGTCCAAGTATATTGCTTTGATGTATGCTTAGACTTGTCCTCTTTCATGCTTAAGTAATGAACCTTGATGTGTGCATGCTTGCACACATGATTTGTGCCCTCTCGCACCACTTTTGGTCACTATTTTGAGGTGGGCTGAGGTCTACCCCTTTGTGGTTTAAATCCACCTTTGTATGAGCATGTTGCATTACATTAGGAGCATGCTTGCATTATATCTTATTCGCATGTTTGCACCTTGTTTAGTTAAGTTGCATCACATAATCTCATTGTATGCTTGACATCACCACATTGCATTTAGTTTAGCTTGCATGGTTAGGAAGTGTCATGTTGCATTAGCCTAACATGTTCACCTTGCATTGCATGTGTTGCATCACTTTGCATCGAACATTGCATACATGCATTGCATGGCTTGGTTTGGGGTGTCAAACCAAGCATGAGGATTGAGGGGTGTTCGTACTCAAAGTGACGAAACATGTCTCAATCCTCAGTCGCCGATGCCTTTGATCTCAATATGATAAGGTGTTAGCTTTCATTTGATTGTTGCATGCATTTACATTGAATGGCAAACTTGGTCTCTTAGGCCATCATGCATAATTGATGGCCCGAGAGTCGAGAGTCATGCTCCCTTGAGTCTATGGCATGATAAGGAGTGTGACCATGCTTACATTTGTTTGAAATTCCATGCCATACACTGCTTGCCCTCTGTTGCTGTCAAAACTGATTTCTACAGGAAGTTTTGGCCGGCCGGCCATCTCTAGTGCCGACCGGCCATCAATGACTGGCCGATAGCTTTATCAGTGGCCGATGGCCATTTCCCATGGCCGGTGGCCATTCCTCCCAGCCGGTGGTGTTTCACAGTGTGCATAGAATCTGTCCTGAGACTTGTGTAGTTTTCAGAGGAGCTAGGCAGTGAAAACAGAGGCAACAATGCTATGGCAGCGAACTTCCGGGCAGTACGAGTCAAGCATGCATCATCCAAACATTTTGAAGGCAGGGCTGCGGCTATTTTAATTCTACGTTTAATTTATTAATGAAATAGGAATTCTGTAATAATTAATTAAGTAGTTAGTTATTTATTCGGTTATGTAATCTTTATTTGGACCCTCCGAGCCAGGGCAATTCTGTAATAAGTGTGTGTGAGTGTGTGTATGTCTTCCAACCCCACTTCTTTCTTCCCTTTTATTTACCCACTTGTGATGGTTAGTATTAGGCATATTTAAATTAGCATACCTTATGCTATGCATGCGTGCATCCAAACATTTGTCTTACCCACCGGGCTCAGTACATCATGCTAACTGCATTTGTATTTCAATTCCAAGTTGAGTACTTGTTAATTGCAGCATTTCACATGTCATCTTTAGGATAACCGAGCCTATTGTAGTTGCATTTTGCCTGTGTTACATTAACCATCTTAACATGAACTTGGATCATGCATATGATTACTAACTAGTTTCTGTTTTGGCTTGGAGTACTAGGTAAGCTTTTTATGCTTTAGCATACCGCATGCGTGTGAGTGTTGCCACAATAGCATGATTACCATGAGGCTAGCTGCTTATGTGATATAACTGCTTGAATGCATGTGGATGGAGGTTAAGTTACCTAAATTGGAATAATGCATCAAAACTGTGAGTTTTAAACCCACTAGATAGTGGCAAAACCATCTTTTCTAAAAAACCCACTCGAGGGTGGCAAAACCTATATTTTAGCCTACTTGTGAGTAGCAAATCATTTTCAAAACAAACATGAAATGTTTTGTTCCAATTTAGGCGATTTGGTCTATACTTGTTTGCTGTGCGCATAACATAGTAATTCTAGGCTAATAACCGGAACAAGGACACATAACGTTTTCAAAAGAGGATATCATGGTTAGTAGAGGCCGATCTTCGGATCGGGCGAGAGGGGGTGCTCATAGCTGACCTTCCCCGATCGTACCCAAGTTCCCGAGCCGAGGCAACTTTGGTGATGACGGACACGTGGCCTTTGGCACCGAGTCAGGGTTTTCTAAATTCCCCCATAAAAAATATTTAGGTGGCGACTCTGTATCTGGCAAAGCAGTCCATGTTTGGCACTTCTTTTTTAAAAATCTGTTTTCTTAAAAAACAATTTGCCGGATTTGGACTCTTTGGTTCAGATTTAGAACCGTGACAAATCGAGTCCGAACTGTAGTAGACCCATAATGAACAGAACGGGATTCCCTCCCGGGATGTTCGGGGACGTCTACAGTTTCTGGCGACTCTGTTGGGGAATTAGAGAGCTTGACTCGAACTCGTGATATCCTGTTTTGATTTCGCTTATGTGTTTCTTTGCATTGCATGTGCATTGGTGCGCCTAGGACACCGTGTTGGCCATCTGCTATTCCTGAACGGTTGCCGGAGGCTTGACTTTGTCAAAGCATGCCATAAGGCTAATCGGTTGCGGGCTCTGCCAGTATGGGAACACAAACCCCGGTTTTACCGGGGCACCCATTTGACCATTCGACCTAGTGCATATTCGGAATCCATAGTGACCATTCCAAGCTAGGACAGGTTGCTTACCCGATTTTAGGTTGTTTGAAACCGCTGCATGCGTAGTGAAACCTTAGCTCCTGACAAAATAGGACAGGGAAACCTTACTCCAACATAGGGGTGTTTTGGCTCTCATTTACTTGCTATATGCTTTTAGAGTGTATCTCTACAGGAACACACATATCAGTTTGCAAGTTTGAGAATCAGGCCTGCGGGCATCAGTATTTTTGGGAATCAGTTATCTGTAGGTATCAAATTCAGACTTGGGGGCAATGATTTGGAAACAGTGATCAGTGATTAAGGAATAGTATATTCAGCTTATTGGCAGGATGTTGTGATACCCGACTGTGTGCTGCGTAGTTATTTTACGCCATTATGCTGTCCATTTGTCTGTTTATTTATTTCCTTATACGCTTTATTTATCTTCTTGCTAGGTAGTTGAGCACGATTGCTTCTGACCCAATAGATATTCCCCAAGCACTCTGGACTAGAGGTCGTCGACTCCATCGATCTGAGGATCTGATAGACGGACAACCAGTGTACTACTTTCTACCCCCGGTTACTAGACGGAGGGCAGTTAGGCAGAGGACATCAGTTCAGCAGTCAGTTCAGAGGGCCTTATCTACCCCACCCGAGTACAGCAGGGATTAGGGTTCTGTTTCACCTACAGAGAGGGAATATATACCAGTAATTCAGTCAGAGCGAAACAATATGGCTAGCTTAGAGGAGATGGTACGCCAACTCCAAGAAAGTATGAAAATGATGCAGCATGATGCTGTCCGACAGGCAGAGTTCGCCAAGCAGCAGGCCACGGTTATGAATGAACAAGCAGAGTTAATCGTGAGGCTACAACAGCAAACCGGAGCATCTGCTTCACAACAAGCTCCTCCCCCGCCAGGAGTTCCAACCCTCGGGGAGACAGCTAATGTTCAGAATGATACAGACATTCCCACAGGACCACCTCCACCCCCGATCCTACCCCCAATCCCACCCCAGTTATCTAAAACACCCACCAACCTACCGGACTCTCCCTTTGAGTTCGAGACAGACCCCACAGCACTAAAGTTGAACAAGCTTGAAAAGCTGTTCAAGAGATCCCAGGGAGTCAAGACCATCCCTGACATTGAAGATGGATATACCGACGCGGCTGTGACGCTGCCTGACATATTGAAAATGCCTCATATCGACCGATTTGATGGGTCTGGCGACCCCATGGTGCACCTGAGATTGTTTTCAGATATTTTAAGGCCAATGGGCCTCACTAGACTGCAGAAGCTCTCTCTGTTCGGCCGGACCCTATCGGGTGTGGCGGCCATATGGTATGCCAAATTAGAAGATGACGTCAAGAGAAATTGGGACGAGATGGCTGAGGCCTTCATTGCGCAATACTCATACAATACGCAAATCGAGATTACGACCCGTGATCTCGAAACAACAAGGCAAGTGCCTAAAGAGAGCTTCTCGGAATTCGTGACTAGATGGAGGGCCAAGGCTTTGATGATGACCTTAAGGCCTATAGACAAGGACCAGATTCGGATGATTGTGCGCAATCTTCAGCCGAAGTTGATGCAGAAGATGATTGTACTCCCCTTCCCTACCTTTTCTGATCTACATGAAATGGGGGTACGGATTGAGGACGCCTTGAAGCAAGGCTTAATTGATAATGACCGGGAGCAACCCCGAAGAACTTTCAATCACAGCAGCAATGCGGGCCCGAGTGGCGCTACAACTACAAGAGCCTCCGAAGTGAGCATGGTCACCACCAACCCCCCTCCAAGAACCATGGCAGCTACGCCATTCTCCGGCGCGTCTGGAAGCCATACCCAAACAGCCAAATACCCACCCAAAAACACAAGAACCTTCACTCCACTGTATATGCCCCTATCCAAAGCTCTGGGGGTTTTAATCAGAAAAGGGCACTTGAAGCCCCTAGAGCCGCGGCCATTACCGGAAAAACTTCCCCCTACCCACAACCCAGCCAAATATTGTGCATTTCACCAACAGCACGGTCATGACACCGATCTGTGCTACCGATTACGTCATGAGATTCAAGATCTCATCGATAATGGGGTGATTCTGCCTCCCGAGAAACCCAATGTTACAAAAAACCCTCTCCCCACACATAACCAAGCTCCACCTCCTAAAAGAATCAACTTCATCCAAACTGGGGTCGTGTCTTACGATCCTAGTATCTATATCACTCCTTCTCACCTACCTAAGCCGGAGGTACTCCTTCCTGATTGCACCAACTTGTGCATGATGGACATCTCCATAACCCAACCTAAGCCAGTGGTGGTGATAGTCAAGGACAGAGGGGAGGAGATTTCAGTGGAAAAGAGGGTTGTTGAGCCAGATTTGAGAAGTCTGGGAGTTCTGTTAAGAAAGTATATAGTCTGAGCGACTACGTTTCGTCAATAGGCCAGAATGGGCTAGATGTGGAATTGCCGACAGAGGCAGAGCTGTGTGTGATCTAAGGGGATAGCTTGGGACAGAGGATGGATGATTTGACGGCTATAGAAGAGAACCTTGCCAATCTCCAGTTTTACAGTGACCAAGACCCAGCGGGCGCAGCAATCAACTGGTTTGATTTTGAGGAATCGGCAGAGGCCACTGGGTGGTTGGATGATCAACCGGATGTGGTGGAAGAGTTCCAACCAGAACAGAGCCCGGTGGGGGCAGGGATGTCAGTGACGGCCGGGAGGGTCGGGGAACAGAATATACTGCCGGAGAGCGCCGGTGTCAAGAGTTTCGCTCAGGATTGGAGCATTTCGAATACAGGAATTATTGAGCAACCAGCTGTGTTGATACAGTCGGAACAGGAAAGATTTGAAGATTCCGAGAGAATCAGGAAGGCAAAGGCCCATGTGGGGACTGAAACTACTATAAGCACAGAAACAGAGAATGCTGCGAGCATAGGGATGGGAGGTACCGCGAGTACGAGGACAGTCATACCAGAGCCGGACAGGTGTCTGTCGGCTGCTGATGGAATGTGGTGGGAGGATGAGGATTTATGTCTTGCCCATACGGACGAAGATTGGGGGAACAACCAACCCGATGACACCTGGTACCTTGGAGAAGTCGACCATATGACACGGAGCGGGCGGTACTTCAAACCCCCGCACCTAGATCAACCAGAGGCTTCTGGGAAAGATAGGGAGGCTGAGAAGCAAAAGGAGAAACAACTTGAAGAGGAGGCTGTGCTCAAACAGTTAAAAAAGATACAAGCAGACATCTCCATCTGGGGACTGCTTATGGCATCACGAGTGCATAGACAGGCTGTCTTATCAGCCATGGACAAGGCGAAGCTTTCGATAGAAACCATGCCAGAACAGCTGGTAGGATTAGTCTTTCCGGGAGGGGCTACCCCGACGCTGACTTTTTCCGAGAAGGAACTGCCACTTGAGGGGACAAACCATAACAAACCACACTACATCTCTGTGGAGTGTAGGAATAAATGGATACCGGTGGTTCTTGTTGATACTGGATCCGCTATCAACGTCTGCCCGGCAAGGACAACGTATGCGATCGGTTTGAAAACCGCGGACTTTTTACCAACATCCCAAGTAATTCGGGCATACGACAACACAAGTAGAGAGGTCATGGGGACGGTGAAAATTCAGACTAAAGTTGGGCCAGGACAGCATGAGATAGATTTCTATGTCTTAGAAGTCCCGGCAACTTTCAACCTACTTTTGGGGAGGCCGTGGCTGCATCAGGCAAAGGCAGTGTCATCCACTTTGCATCAAATGGTGAAATACCCACATGGGAAGGGAGTAGCCATTGTCTTTGGAAATTCATCGATTCATCCACCGCCGGAAGTATCTATGCCTGTTCTAGAAATTGAGCATGGTATGGAGGACGTGTTCATATCAGGTTTTACCCTGGCTGAGGCTCGGGTTGTACAGAACATCATGGCTGCTAACGAGGGGGTATATGTTAGTGCTCAAGCAGTATACCTCATGAACAAGCTCCAACACATCCCCGGGATGGGATTAGGAAGGAGCGGCCGGAAGGGCGTTGCAACATTGGCCGAAGTGCCACACAACCCCCATACCTTTGGCTTGGGTTATCTGCCCACCAAGGAGGATTGGGTAAGAAAGGGAAAGGAAATGGCCGGAAGAGCCTGAGCGAAACAAATGGGGAAACCTTTTGAGTTGATGCACCGGCCCATCCGGGGTACCCTAAACGGACGCTTCGTCCGGGAGGGGGAGGATTTTCCATTCTGTGGCTTTTCGGAGCCGTGGCTGAACGCGGAAAGGAAGCGCGTGCCGGGGTTCGAGATCTTCTTTGACCTACAGTTATCTGGGGATGATGTTGCCGAAGAAGCAGACAGACCCGACAGTTGAGGCTGAGCATAGCAAGGAAATGGAGTCTGAGGACACCGAACTCGAAATGGGGGTAGCACTGGCATGTCTACTTTCAGATCCTCCGATCGAACAGAAGTGCTTGGGGGATAACTTCTCGGTGTCCATGATCGGGAATGAAACGGCTGCGGGCCTACCATCAACTATTTTGGATGCATCCATCGCACCCTCCCTCATTTGGCAATACGAAGAGGGATTTTTGTCGAGCAGCACCGGGTCAGGTAGTGAGCCGGAATCTGATTCCACCGAGTCTTGTGAGTCGGAATCAGGTTCCAGCTCAACTGAGTCTGAGTCCGGTATTCCTGGGGGTGATAACCCGGATGCCACAGTCCTGTCCAGGTCGTCTTTTTCTTTCTCTTTTGAGTCTGTTGTAACAGAAGAATCGGACGGTTTGGAAGTACATAATGAGAATGATATGGATGTGGTTTCTGAGTACTTTTCTGTGCCTTTGATTTATTGCTTGAATCAGGACTTTCAAAATTTTGACAAAAACGACGAGGAAGAAATTCCTCCGGTTTTGCAACGATTAATTGATCAAGAGCAGGAAAGATTTGTTAAACCTTTAGTTGATGAAATCACTACTGTGAATATTGGTACTGAGAAGGACCCGCGGCTGGTCCAGATCGGGTCCACGTTGTCTTCGGAGGAACGCGAGCGCTTAGTCGCTTTATTAAAAGATTTCAAAGATGTTTTCGCGTGGTCCTACGAAGACATGCCTGGAATCGATCCTGAGATTGTACAGCACCGGATCCCTCTTGACCCCGAGGCCCGACCTGTCAAACAGAAACTCAGAAGGATCCGCCCTGACTGGGCCATCAAGATTAAGGAAGAGGTCACCAAGCAAATCGATGCAGGCTTCCTGCTGGTATCCGAATACCCGACTTGGTTGGCCAACATTGTTCCAGTGCCGAAGAAAGATGGCAGAATCCGAGTATGCGTGGATTTCAGGGATTTGAACAGAGCTAGTCCGAAGGACGACTTTCCCTTGCCACATATTGATGAGTTGGTGGATTTCACAGCGGGGCATGCTTTGCTTTCGTTTATGGATGGTTTCTCAGGCTACAATCAGATAGTGATGGCACCTGAAGACCGGGAAAAGACCGCCTTCACCACCCCGTGGGGGACTTACTGCTACAGAGTGATGCCATTTGGGTTGAAGAATGCTGGAGCTACATATCAACGGGCCGCGACCACGATATTGCATGACATGATCCACAAAGAGGTTGAGGTGTATGTGGACGACATGATTGTTAAGTTTAAAGAAAGAGAGGGCCACTACACCGCCTTGCAAAATTTTTTTCAAAGGATCAGAGAATTCCGGTTGCGGATGAATCCTCAAAAATGTACGTTCGGTGTTACAGCGGAAAAAATGCTGGGGTTTCTGATTACACAGAGAGGTATCGAAGTCGACCCTTCCAAAATCAAGGCCATCTTAGAGATGCCACCACCAATGACTGAAAAGGAGGTGCGAGGCTTTTTGGGTAAAGTGCAATTCATAAGACGGTTTATCTCAAAATTAACCTCGACTTGTGAACCACTTTTTGGTCTCCTGAAGAAAGGAAAGAAATTCCAATGGGACGGCCGATGCCAAGCTGCTTTTGAACAAATCAAGAAATACTTACAGAACCCACCCGTGTTGTCACCGCCAGAACCGGGGAGACCGTTGATATTGTACCTTTCAGTAACCAAAACTACAATGGGCTGTATGCTCGCACAAGAATCAGAGGACAAGGTAGAGAGGGCCATCTACTATCTGAGCAAGAAGATGCTTGAGTATGAAACTCGCTACACACCGTTGGAGAAGGCTTGCTTAGCCTTGGTATGGGCTACCAGGAAGCTGCGGCACTACCTGTTAGCTCACTCCGTAATGTTGGTTTCACGACTGGATCCCATCAAATATCTTTTCGAGAAACCGGCACTTACGGGTAGGCTAGCTCGTTGGTTGCTGTTGCTTTCCGAATTCGATCTGAAATATGTGACACGCAAGTCCGTCAAGGGAAGAGCAGTAGCAGAATTCTTAGCCGATCATCTAGTGGAAGGGGATGAAGCAGTTGAGTACTTATTCCCAGATGAGGCCATTTTGCACATCGAAGATGAAACTTGGATGATGTACTTTGACGGAGCGTCAAACCAGTACGGGTACGGGATAGGAGTGTTGTTGATAGCACCCGACAACTCCCGTATTCCTCTAGCATTCAAACTCCGGTTCAAAGTCTCGAACAACGAAGCAGAATATAAGGCATGCATTGCTGGTCTAGAAGCAGCCCTGGAACTAGGGGCAAAACGGTTGGACGTCATTGGGGACTCGAACCTTGTTGTGTCTCAAGCAAAAGGAGATTGGAAAGTCAAAGAAGAAAAGATGATAATGTACCACCAGACCTTGGATTTGTTAATTCCTCGGTTTGAAAAGCTAAACTTTGCTCATCTAGCAAGAGAGAACAACAGGTTCGCAGATTCACTAGCAACTCTATCTTCCATGATAGACATCCCGTTTGGAGTCCGGATGCGTCCAGTCATCATTGACCAGAAGTTCGTGCCGGCGTATGAATCAATTGCTGTCATAGGTGAGGTTCATGACGACAACCCTTGGTATTACGACATTTGGAACTTCTTGGAGAAAGAGGCGTATCCACCAGGGGCAAATGCCAAAGATAAAAGGGCAATCAGAAGAATGGCTGTTCAGTTCATCATCTGCAGGGGTAAGCTATATAAGAGAGGTCATCTGGGGATGCATAAGCCGTGTGTAGAGGCAGAAGAGTCGAAGCGCCTGATGGAGGCCATCCATGGAGGAGAATGCGGTGCACATATGAATGGGGTAATGTTGGCTCGGAAGATCCTCAGACAAGGTTACTACTGGTCTACCATGGAGGAGGATTGTATCGGCTTTGTTCGGCGATGCCACAAATGTCAAATTCATGCAAACCGCATGAACATCCCGCTGTCGAAGCTGTACAATATGACTTCGCCATGGCCATTTTCAGTTTGGGGAATCGATGTGATCGGGGCTGTTACTCCAAAGGGGTCGAATGGGCATGAGTTTATCCTGGTCGCGATAGATTACTTTACAAAGTGGGTCGAGGCCCAATCTTATGCAGTGTTGAAGGCTTCACATGTTGCGAAGTTTATCAGAAACAACATCATCTGTCGTTACGGAGTCCCAAATGAGATAATTTCAGATAACGGTTCCTACTTCAAGAAGGAGGTGATTGATTGTTGAAGAAATACAATGTGGCTTTTCATAAGTCATCTACCTACCGGCCGCAAACCAATGGAGCGGTCGAGGCCCCCAACAAGAACATCAAGCACATACTGCAGAAGATGGTGGAAACCTACTGGGACTAGCCAGATAAGTTACCGTTTGCTCTGTGGGGCTACCGGACTTCGATTAGAACTTCTACTGGGGCGACTCCGTATTCATTAGTCTATGGGATGGAGGCCGTTCTACCTATCGAAATTGAGGTCCCGTCTTTGTGGGTATTGGCCGAGTGCCAGATAGCTGAAGCAGATTGGCAGCAGAGTAGATTTGAGGAACTCATGCTATTTGATGAGAGGAGATTGAAAGCACTGTACCATGTTCAAGGTTATCAGCGCAAAATTGCCCGGGCTTTCAACAAGAAGGTTAAGTCCAGGAATTTAAAGGAAGGAGATTTGGTACTTAAGGACAACCGAGCTCCCATCCACGACCCAAGGGGCAAGTTCAGACCCAATTGGACCGGTCCCTTCATCATCAAGTCTATTTGGTCGGGTGGAGCTGTCGTTCTGATGGACCTAGACGGCCTAGAGTTCTCACAACCGATCAATATGGACAAGTTGAAGAAATATTACCCTTGAGAGGCTCGCTAGGCCGAAAACCCGAAAGGGCGACCTAGGCAAAACTCAGAGCACAAAAAATTTGAAATTATAAAAACTGAGCTCGCAAGGTTGAAAACCCGCAAAGGGCGGCCTTGGCAAAAGTTAGAGCGTAAAAGGAGAGTGAAAATACCCGAGTGAACCCGAGCCTGAACTACGTAAGGCTTGATTCCCATCTTTGGGATACGCAGGCAACTTCGTCCTGAAGTTCAGCCATAAACTTTTCCCCGATCAACTTTGTCCATTTGATCACCTCGGTCGTCTTTGTCTATTCAGCATTCGAGAGGTTCGGTTGTAATCTCCGGTGCAGTGCTATTTAAACTAGGGGCAACTTTCCATTGCTGTGCAGTGCCGCGGTACTATTCAGACTACGGGCAACTTTCCAGTTGCTGGGATCCGGGGTTGTGCATCTCAGTGACAAATCTCAGGCATGTCTAATTCTGATCCATACCGAAAACAGTTTTGAAAAGTTTTAATAAAAGTTGACTTTGTTCAAAGTAATCTTTTTACAACTAAGACCATTTCTGGACCAAAACGGGAAATTTTCAGTACCACAACCTTCAATTTCATTGATTTCAATACAGATTTCTCCTGCTCTTGCATACAAATTGAAGTTGTTTTTTATTACATTCATAAGGAAAACTTGAAAGTACTAATAAAGCAATAAATCTAGGGCATAGATAAGTCAGGTGTTCCTGCGCCCCCTCCCAAGCTGGTCGAAGCCTCTGATGCCAAGCTGGGCCCGACTGTGCCTCTTCATTAAGCCAATCCAAGCACTCATCAGACAAAGTGCAACTGAAAGTGGGAGCGGGGGCCAGGAGCTCCCTAGTCCTCCATGCTGTTGTATACCGGGCAAGCTGTGCGCCTCGGATCGGGAATGCAGCTGGATATTCTATCTCTTCTGGTGGACAAGTCTGGTCATGACCCAACTGATGCCGGATCCGAAACGGAAAATAGAAGACACAGTGAGTCAAGCCAATCAGCCGAATCCCAGGTTGGCGGGTCATGCTGTAGCTCATTGCCGGTAGATGAAGCCAAGGACATCGCCAAGCAATGCGATCCGCGGACAAGCTACACATCCAGTCAAACCACCAACCCTCATCAAGGGCGTCGACTAGGCGTTGTCTGAAAAAGTAACCGCGGGCTGAGTATGTTGGGCAAGAGTCCACAACCTGTAACTTGTCCATCAACCACACCTGGGAAGGGATGAAAAATGAGAGAATAAAGAATAGAGAGGTGTACGACGAGAGAAAAGTAAGAAAAGGGTTTTGTGAGAAGATCGAGCTTGAGGGCCGAGTGATGTGAGCAATACATATGAGAGATTGGGTGGGAAACTTTGCCTGCAGTAGTAGTGGACTCCCCGCAAATTTGGTTGTTTCGCGACGATAGAAAGCGTCCAAGCCCATCAACGTCTCAGCCAGAGTCATGGCGATGCAACTCTTACCCTCCTTCAAACCTTGGGCAACTTCAATCAATCGGACGCTAGATCCTCCGGAACCCGAGGCAAGTAAGAAATGAGATAGCATGCACAACAAAGTGCGTGTTGCCGAAAACCTTGCCAATGACGGTCGCCGCGGTCACTGGCATCGGAAAAAACGGCAAATCAAACTCGGAATATCCAGCATTCCGTCACAAATCAAAGATCGAGCGTCGGGTATTGAGAGCCCGCACATTTGTCCTAAGGCTTGGGCATGGCCAAAACGAAGTTGGGGCAGGATCTCTTCGTTGCGCTCGGACTCCATTGAAGCTTGAAAATCTTCAAAGGTAGGACATACCTCTTGCCTGCCGAAGCTAAAAAGCATGTGTCACCGGATTCCAAAACCTTGCCGCGGCATGGAGAAACGGAAGGTGTAGCGGGGTACGACCCAAAGTGAATAGTGCGTTTATGCCGAAGCCCCGGAAATTCAGCTTTTCCGAGCCATCTAAGTTGTTAATCCAAGTTGTGAGATTTTGGGCAAGAAGCGCTTCCATTTGGGGCAAATCAGTGTTGAATTAAGAAGAACCACGAAGCTGAGACCTTTTTGTAGAAGATAAGGTTGAATGGAGGACAGATGTCAGCATTCTGCTGGTTCTGGCAATTCATGGCCGGCCGGCCAAATATAGTGCCGACCGACCACCACTTTTGGCCGATTGATCGAGGTGCTAGCCGACAGCCATTTCTCATGGCCGATAACCTTTACCCTTGGCCGGTGGTCTTCCTCCTTGTTCTCTGAGCTGTTTATGCTGAGGATTGGGGAATTCCACCACCTCCAATGCCCTCCGGTGATCGATTCTTGCGGAGTCACGCCTATTTGTTTATCAAGTTGTTGTACATTTGGTTATTGAGTTGTACGTCACTCTCTTCAAGTCTTTAATTTGCTTGGTTGGTTATATCGAGTCTCTCTGTTTTGCTTATCGAGTTGTAAATTGGCTCACTACCTGATTATTACGATGCGAATGTTCTATTTTCAAATCGAATTTTTATTCACATGTTATGTGATGCCATGCGATGCCGCGATGCAATGCATAGAATGTACAAATGCAACACCTTTTGAACAAAATAGCAGTTCATTACATCATATGCTTGCAAAGAAAAAAAAATATATATATATATAAATATGCAGTTTTGAGAAAAAGTAAAACTGCCTGAGGCAGTGCGATGTGCTTAAACTACTAGTAAAAAGGAAAGTAAAGCAAAAAGGAGGAGCAAGGCAGCAAAGTATCAGGATTGACACCTGGGTAACCCCTCCCTTGTGGTCAATACATCCTCGCGTCTTGTTTGGGTCAATTGTATGTTCGGCACCTTCATTTCATGGTTCGGCACCTTCATTTCTCGAGGCAATGCAAGGAAGTACACCTTCGAAACATTCATAGACCTCCGAGTTGACCTCAAGTTGTGTTGTCTATGAACGATGCTCCGTACGTACGAGAAATATCCCTTCCTGTATCCTTCATGTATCTTGTGAACTTTACAAATCCCTTCAATCATATTGTGTTGTAGTACTTTGCATTTCAACATCATGAATAGCTCGTCTTTACTATGTTTCAAGTTTCTATACACATTGCGTGCATACGTGCATTGCTTTACTTACATGTGTTCAATTTCAAGTTTCTATACACATTGCGTGCATACGTGCATTGCTTTACTTACATGTGTTCAATTTCAAGTTTCTATACACATTGCGTGCATACGTGCATGTTTTACTTACATGTGTTCAATTTCAAGTTTTATACACATTGCGTGCATACGTGCATTGCTTTACTTACATGTGTTCAAATTTCAAGTTTCTATACACATTGCGTGCATACGTGCACTGCTTTACTTACATGTGTTCAATTTCAAGTTTTATACACATTGCATGCATCGTGCATTGCTTCACTTACATGTGTTCAATTTCAAGTTTTTTATACACATTGAGTACATTGTCGCGTATATTTACTTACATGTGTTTGTGCCTTCACAGCATTGTTATGCTTTCCACTTGCTTTGCGTCGTCACGCACTTTCAATTGCATTGATATACAGGTTGCTAACGGCATTGTACCTGTTAAGTTGCTTTCTTTGGCAGGCATGATATTGTATGTACGGTTCATTTGAGGCTGGTGCAACCAGGCGAACCGCACAGGCATTGTATCCTCCGAGTGAGACGTATGAGAATGCATAATTCTCTTACATCCTTTCTGCATGTTAGTGTAGTTTGGTGTATGCTAGCTTAAAACTGTCGCATTATTCTGCTTCGTTACAACTTTCTTTGCATGATCATAAGTTATGCTCGGCTCTGTGCATTGTCTTGCATCTTGCCCCTGCCTTCGGGCGCATACCTTGTTTGTCCTGCATGTTTTGTCTAAGCCTTCGGTCTTGTCAAAAATGGGTCGTATCTGGGCTTTGACAATCACTCTCGTCATTATTCTGACTTTCGAGTTCTGTCAAAGAGGGGCAACTGTAGACACCCCATTTTTTACCGTGCTGAAGACTGGGACGTCACCGCTCGAACACTCGGTGATTACTCATGTTTGTGTTTCGTTTTGAGTTCCCGGAGGTCCCAGCTACGCGCCTTGCCTTAGGATCTCTCAACTCGACTGTTCTGTGTTTGGTTTTGCACCAAACACTTGTGTTTTTGCTTCTGAGGATAGAGAGTAGCTTTTTAGCTACCCCTGGCACCCACCGGCCTTGGTTTGAGGCCACCGGCCATGTTTTGAGGCTACCGGCCATTGGTGAATTATACCATCGGCCGATCGGCACTCAGTATGGCCGGCCGGCCATCTGTTTGGCCGGCCATCTCCTTTTCTGGCCGATAGCAGCTTTTTACCTTTTTCAGGCATGGTGCATGCCAGCTGTGCCAGCTGGAATGCACCAACCTGCCCCGGGGCATACATGTGGCTGTTTTGCCCTTTTTTCCACCCTTTGGTCAAAGCTTCTTGAGGAAGCTTGACCCTTTGTCAAAGCTTCCTCAAGAAGCTTGCCAGCTGTCCTAGCTTCCTCAGAAGCCTTGCCCCCTTAGCCCCCTTTGACCCTTTTTTTTTAGCTTCTTTGAGAAGCTTCAAACCTTTGTTTGTCTATATATAGAGCCCCCCTCATCCATTGTTGGGGGTGAACGAAAAAAAACCAGAGCTTATACATATATTCTGATATACATCACTCTCTCTTTCTATATTCCCTCTCTCTCCTCTTTGTGTGTGTTTTGTGGCCTAAAAGTGTGTTTTGACCTTAGTTTTGCACTAAGACACACACCATCACACCTTGCTTCAACCTTGAGAGGCTTGGAGGGTTTGTTTTTGAGTTTTTGGACTGGTTTTGACCAAAGGAAGGAGGCTGCACCTGCTGTTCATCAAGGGTTCTTCAAGGGTAACCTTTCTACTTTAGATTCCCCAATCTTGCACTAGACTTTTGCCTATCTTGCTTATTGTTTTAGACTTTGTGTATAACTAAAAAAAGTCTTATTTTTGCATGCTTAAGATGTTTCATTAAGGTCATTTTGGTGTTGGGGGTCGACCTTCCCCTCTTGGGCCTTGTTTGGCCCTTTTAGTGCTCTCTTTGCTAAGCTTGGATTACCATTGTGTGTTGGCCTTCTCAACACTGAAATCCAGTGGATTTTCAGTGGTGAAGAAGGTGGTTTGAGGTCTTATATAGGGGAGGGAACACCCCTCTCCCTTGGTCTCTCATTTGTGCATATTTTTGGTTCCTAATGGTAACATGCATGAGTAGTTGTCTTGGCTCCATTTCAGAGGTTTTTAGGTATTATTTGGTCACATATTGCCTCTCTCTTGTCGGATTAGTGACCCTTTCATGCATAGTGCACTTGCTTTGCATTCCCTCATTTTGCCTAGAAATGTGCTATGCATTTAGGCCATGATTCTTGTGTGTTATAGCCTAGCTTCATGAAGATTTTAGCCTTATCTTGCCATGCTCAAGGACTGTTAGGTGCTGGTTTAATCATATTTGCCATGTTTAGGGTAGCCTCTTTGCATTTTGGCTTGTAAGCCTTAAGGATGTGAGTCATGAGCATGCTTGAATTGGGATGTTTCAGTGAGTTGGAGTCATTTTCCATGCTATTTTAGTCCATAAATCATGATTGTATGATCGCATTTATCACCTCTTTCATGCCTTGAAGAGTGGCTTTGTTGTGCCTTGAAATGAAATTGTACATACCCGTGTGTTTGAGTCACTTGGGCTGCCATATCAGTGGGTTTTGGGGGCTCATTTTGCATGTTGAAAACTCTGTCTTGGTGTTTAGTTCATGCCATGAGTGGTTGGGGTGGTTGTGGTAGACCCCCCCCCTTTGGAGGCCTTGAATGCTCCCCTTTTCACATCCATTCCCTAACATGTTTTGGGGTCCTCTTTTGCATGCTTTTCATGATTTAATATGAGTGTTTAATGTCCAAGTATATTGCTTTGATGTATGCTTAGACTTGTCCTCTTTCATGCTTAAGTAATGAACCTTGATGTGTGCATGCTTGCACACATGATTTGTGCCCTCTCGCACCACTTTTGGTCACTATTTGAGGTGGGCTGAGGTCTACCCCTTTGTGGTTTAAATCCACCTTTGTATAAGCATGTTGCATTACATTAGGAGCATGCTTGCATTATATCTTATTCGCATGTTTGCACCTTGTTTAGTTAAGTTGCATCACATAATCTCATTGTATGCTTGACATCACCACATTGCATTTAGTTTAGCTTGCATGGTTAGGAAGTGTCATGTTGCATTAGCCTAACATGTTCACTTGCATTGCATGTGTTGCATCACTTTGCATCGAACATTGCATACATGCATTGCATGGCTTGGTTTGGGGTGTCAAACCAAGCATGAGGATTGAGGGGTGTTCGTACTCAAAGTGACGAAACACGTCTCAATCCTCGGCCGCCGATGCCTTTGATCTCAATATGATAAGGTGTTAGCTTTCATTTGATTGTTGCATGCATTTACATTGAATGGCAAACTTGGTCTCTTAGGCCATCATGCATAATTGATGGCCCGAGAGTCGAGGGTCATGCTTCCTTGAGTCTATGGCATGGTAGGGAGTGTGACCATGCTTACATTTGTTTGAAATTCCATGCCATACACTGCTTGCCCTCTGTTGCTGTCAAAACTAATTTCTGCAGGAAGTTTTGGCCGGCCGGCCATCTCTAGTGCCGACCGGCCATCAATGAATGGCCGATAGCTTTATTAATGGCCGGTGGCCATTCCTCCCAGCCGGTGGTGTTTCACAGTGTGCATAGAATCTGTCCTGAGACTTGTGTAGTTTTCAGAGGAGCTAGGCAGTGAAAACAGAGGCAGCAATGCTATGGCAGCGAACTTCCGGGCAGTACGAGTCAAGCATTGCATCATCCAAACATTTTGAAGGCAGGGCTGCGGCTATTTTAATTCTACGTTTAATTTATAATGAAATAGGATTATTTCTGTAATAATTAATTAAGTAGTTAGTTATTTATTCGGTTATGTAATATTATGTGGACCCTCCGAGCGAGGGCAATTCTGTAATAAGTGTGTGTGAGTGTGTGTATGTCTTCCAAACCCACGTCTTTACCCGCTTATGATGGTTAGTATTAGGCATATTTAAATTAGCATACCTTATGCTATGCATGCGTGCATCCATACATTTGTCTTACATACACCGGGCTCGGTACATCATGCTAACTGCATTTGTATTTCAATTCCAAGTTGAGTACTTGTTAATTACAGCATTTCACATGTCATCTTTAGGATAATCGAGCCTATTGTAGTTGCATCTTGCCTGTGTTACATTAGCCATCTTAACATGAACTAGGATCATGCATATGATTACTAACTAGTTTCTGTTTTGGCTTGGAGTACTAGGTAAGCTTTTTATGCTTTATCATACCGCATGCGTGTGAGTGTTGCCACAATAGCATGATTACCATGAGGCTAGCTGCTTATGTGATATAACTGCTTGAATGCCTGTGGATGGAGGTTGAGTTACCTAAATTGGAATAATGCATCAAAACTGTGAGTTTTAAACCCACTAGATAGTGGCAAAACCATCTTTTCTAAAAAAGCCCACTCGAGGGTGGCAAAACCTATATTTTAACCTACTTGTGAGTAGCAAACCATTTTCAAAACAAACATGAAATGTTTTATTCCAATTTAGGCGATTTGGTCTATACTTGTTTGTTGTGCGCATAACATAGTAATTCTAGGCTAATAACCGGAACAAGGACACATAACGTTTTCAAAAGCGGATATCATGGTTAGTAGAGGCCGATCTTCGGATCGGGCGAGAGGGGGTGCTCATAGCTGACCTTCCCCGATCGTACCCAAGTTCCCAAGCCGAGGCAACTTTGGTGATGACGGACACGTGACCTTTGGCACCGAGTCAGGGTTTCCTAAATTCCCCCATAAAAATATTTAGGTGGCGACTCTGTATCTGGCAAAGCAGTCCATGTTTGGCACTTCTTTTCTAAAAATCTGTTTTCTTAAAAAACGATTTGCCGGATTTGGACTCTTTGGTTCAGATTTAGAACCGTGACAAATCGAGTCCGAACTGTACTAGACCCATAATGAACAGAACGGGATTCCCTCCCGGGACGTTCGGGGACATCTACAGCCCCGTACGTGCGGTGGTGCTTCCCGCACGTACGGCCATGAACCCTGCACGTGCAGTTGTAACCCCTGTTTTGAGTAGTCCGAATCAAGGCAAACATTCAACTAGGTAAACACATCATATGGTACAAAATAGGGGGAATCAACTCAATAATATGGTACAACATCACAATAACATGAATAACAAGTTTATAACACCACAATAAAGATGAATCACTAGCTTAACTAGGTCAATCCCCTTCAAATTCATATAAACAATTCAATTTTCTCATATTTCTAGCCATATTTGGTTCATCAATTTTATATATAACCATCTACATGTATAGGTGAGTTCAAACATGTAAGATTAAAGAATAAGATGTAGTTCTCCTCAATGTAGCTCAAAATAGTGCAAAACAATCAAAAGACGAGAAGCATCCTTCTAATTAACCAACCATCATGAACAAAACCTTTATTATAAACCCTAGCTTACATGAGTGTCAAAAGTTCCTACTCAAATCAATTAGGGAGGATATTCTTGGTGGGTTATTCCTACCTTGAACTCAAATCTCTACCATTCTTCTCAATTCCTTCAATCTTCTCCTTGTTGAGCCTCCTCTTCTTTCTCTTCCTCTCTAGCACTCTGTCATTCTCAGGAGATATTTTCTTTGTGATAGGAAGTTACCAAGTTAAGGGTTTAAAAAGATTAATTAAGAGTTTACCACAATTTAATCAATTTAATCATTACGAATCAAATTTTTACAAAAATTCATATTATGATCTAAAAATCTTGCTCATCACAATTACAAAGTCAATTTCAGGTTATTGCGCTTCTAAGGCTTCTAATTACTAATCCAAACATCACAATTGTAACAGATTTTTCACACAATTGACAGATATAGATCCATAGTCATATAATTCACACAATTAAACTTAATTTTACATGGAATTACACACTAAGCATATGATTACACATATAATAAGATACTGAAAGCATACCAGAAAGCATATAAGAGGGCCGGGTTATTACAAACACAGTCATTTTTTCTTTGTAACTATTCTGATTCACATTTAGCAACTAACAGCAACTAACAATCAAATAACCTTTGTTTGCAGATCATGTGGCAGCCATGGGCCACGATGCCGACAGGGATTCGGGGCCAGTATGCTGCGGCCTGGGGCATTACACGCTACAGGATTCTATTTGAGGGCCCAGTCTGCCGGGCCTAGTTCCTAAGCAAGCGGTTCGTGCTCCAGACCATGGGCCTGCTTGACCTGATCATTTCGATGGCGCAACCTGAGTCCATGCGATCAGTAGATGGCCTATCTGTCGATGCCGTTATACAGTTTATGGTGGGCTTAGATGCAGATTACTTCAGAGTTGATGGCGACTACACGGTCTTCATTCAGACGCATCTTATGCCACCTCTAACTGGTGCTCGTGGAGGCGAGAAGATGAGAGCTCTTGTTGTGAGAGAGGCACCTAGAGTGACCAAGGCAGCCTGGGCCCATGCTAGAGGGGCTTCTCGGGCAAGACAGATGACTGATTGGCCGGAGCTTCCGACCATGTTAACATGCTAGCAACATACAGGGAAGTCTTACCAGGTCCCGATTGAGCCTGCAGTGGCTGGTCACGAGCTTGTTGGAGTCCGAGGCTCATCCCCAGTATGGACCACACTTTACCATTTGCACTGCCACATTTCATTTTAGATATGTGTATAGAACACTGATCACCTTAATGCACTTGCAGGCATCTATAGAGTACACCAGGAGCGCTCTCAAGCTGGCAACTTCTCTGATGGGGATGATGCAGAGGAGCATGAGCCTGCTCAGTGCCTATGGTATCCAGGTAATTTTCTTCAGTTTACACTTCATGCTATCAAATTTCCACTGATACACTAGCATTTCAACTGTAGTCTTCCCCAAACTGCATCTGACATACTACATCTGATATATTACATTCGCACATTGTACTCACACACTGTATCTGACTCCTGCATTTACTCATACTGCATACCATGCTTGCATCTGATACATAAAATAAAACTGATATGTTGACAACTGTCCTTTTCAAATCCCAACTATATCGGCGGCATCAGCGACTACACCAGCACTAGGACCAGCAGTACCTTCTCCAACAGCAAGGAGGAGAGGTAAAGGTAGAGGTTCTTGAGGCCGGAGCAGTGCTCCTGAGCTGATCTTGAGCGATGAGGATGACAAGACCAGTGACTTCCTGGAGGCAGTGAGTCAGCGTTCAGAGTCCTCTAAGAGTGGAGACGATGATGCTGGCTCAGCTTCCGAGAGCGGAGATGCTAATGTCAAGGCAGGTTCAGGGGCAGAGAGCGGAGATGCTACCGGCTCTAGTTCAGAGGTTGATTTTGGTTGTAGTGTTTCTGACAGCGGTGCAGATGGACACAGTGCCCTTGAGTCCTCACCTCACAATTTTTATGAAAAAGCATTTGTTATTTTTGCAATATGAGCACCATATCTCCAAGAAAAATGGACATGCAATCGAATTGGCCAAGACAACACTTGAATGAAACAAAAACTTAATTGGGTAATGAGCCGACCAATAAACAAAATAGAAAATGCAGCATACAACTCGATAAGCAAAACAACAACAACTTGATAAACAAAACAACTCAAATACGACTCAACAAACTTGCTAAAACTAAAAAGGACTCAAAATAAGACCTTAAAATACGCAAAGAGCAGAAAAAAAACACACGCTTTCAGCACTGTTCAACACACAGGTGGACAGCAGGTCAGAGTGAGAGACTGCCGACCATAAATAGGGGCTGCCGGCTACCTGCCGACTATAAGGGGTGGCTTGCCGGCTACCAATGTTCTTTGTCGGCCACCCATGTGGCTTGTCGGCTACCTGTCGGCCATCGATGTGCAGAACCTCCAGATTGTTGACACATGGCTTCCACTCACTGCCTTATCTTCTACAAAAGGTTAGAGCTTAGTGATGTCTTAATTTCAGCTGCAAATTCTTCACAAATGGAGCCATTTTTTGTCGAAAAGCTCTCAGATTGGATTACGACTTTAGATGGCTCGGAAAAGGTGAATTTCTGGGGTTTCGGCATAAATGCACTTTTTTCGCTGAGCCGAACTTCACTTTGTTTTCCATTCCTTCATGCAGCGGCTAGATGCTGGAACCCGATTACACATGTCTTTAGCTTCGAAGGACAAGAAATACGCCCGACAATCGAAGAATTTCAGGCATTAATGGAATTCCAGCGGGATGAGGAAATTCTACCTCAGCCTCGTTTTGGCCACATCCAAGCTTTGGGAAGGATGTGTGGGCTCACACTACATGAGGTTCGATCTTTGATTTACAATGGAGAGCTAGACATTCCCAGTTTGATTCGTCAATTTTCTGACGCTGGTGACCAAGGTGACCTTTTCTGGCGGGGTTTTTGGCAACACGCCCTTTGCGTATGTATGCTCGCTCAATTTCTTCTTGCCCCTAGTTTCAGCGGGTCCAGCGTTCAGTTGGTTGAAGTGGCCCAAGGTTTGAAAGAAGGCAAGAGTTGCATTGGCTTGGTACTGGCCGAGACTTTGATGGGCTTAGACGCCTTTCATCGACGAGAGACTACCAAATTTGCAGGAAGCCCACTACTTCTTCAAGTAATGTTTCCCACCCTTTCTTATATGTGTTTCTCTCATCACTCGGCACTCATGCTCTGTTTTTCTCTTAAAACCCTTTTCTCACTTTTCTCTCCATGTACACCTCTCTATTCTTTAATCTCTCTTTCCTTTCATCCCTTCCCAGGTGTGGCTTATGGATAAAAGGAAGGTAGTGACTCATGCCCTGAGTACTCAGTTCGAGGCTATTTTTTCGCCACGGACTAGTGGATTTCCCGAATGAGAGATGGTGGTGCCACTGGATATGCAACAGGTCTGTTGCGAACATTTCTTGGCGTTGCCAATCTGACTGAAATGAGCTACAACATGACTCGGCAACCTGGCATTTAGTTAATCGCCCTGATGCATTGTGTGTTCTACTTCCCATTCCGGTTCAGACATCAGTTTAGGCATGACCAGACTTGCCTAGAGGAGGAGGTAGAGTACCCGGCTTCATTCCCCATCAGTGGTTCACATCTGGCTAGGTACGTCACTGCTTGGAGGATGAGAGAGCTTCTGGCCCCTACCCCTTGTTTAAGTTGCGCCCTTTCTGGCGAGTGCCTGGCTTGGCTCGAGGATGAGGCACAAACTAGGCCCACTTTGGCTGTAGTAGCTTCCACAAGCACGGGTAGGGGATGCAGGAACACCTGACTCATCTATGCCCCTAAGTTATTGTTTTGACCTTACTTTTCAAGTTTTTCAATGTAATAAAAACAACTTTGATTTGTATCAGAGAGTTGGAGAACTTTATGTTTGAAATCAATGAAATCAAAGTTATAAGCACTGAAAATTTTCCTTTTGGTCCAAAAATGGTCTAAGTTGTAATAGCCAAAATTTGAACAAAATCAACTTTTATCAAAACTTTCCAAAACTATTTTCGAAAAGGTTCACCACTTGACACGCACAAAATCAATCCTCGAGATGTACAACCCCGAATCAAAAGATCAAAACTGCCCCTGACTAAGTACCATTGCTCTGCATTGCAACCAGCTCTTCTCTCAGAGTAAAGATCATAACCGAACTCTTAGGTGATGGATAAAGATGACCTTATAAGACACATGGACAAGACCGTTGAATTGGAGTGTTTACGGCCGAACTTCATGATGAAGTTCCCTACGTATCCTGAAGATGGGGATCAAGCCTTACGTAGTTCGGTTCAGGTTCACTCGAGTATTAACTCTCTCCTTTTGCGCTCTAACTTTTGCCAATGCCGTCCTTTAGGGTTTTCAACCTTACGAGCTCAGTTTTTCTTTATTTCTAATTTTCCATGCTCTAACTTTGGCCTAGGTTGCCCTTCCGGATTTCAGCCTAGCGAGCCTTTCAGGGATAGTGTTTCTTCAACTTGTCCATGTTAATTGGTTGGGAAAATTCTAGGCCATCCAGGTCCTTGAGAATAACAGCTCCACCCGACCAAATAGATTTGATGATGTAAGGACCAGCCCAATTGGATCTGAACTTGTCCCTAGGGTCATGGATGGGAGCTCGGCTGGCTTTCAGTACTATATCTCCCTCTTTGAGATTCTGGGACTTAACTTTTTCGTTAAAAGCCCTAGCAATTCTGTGTTAACAACACTAAACATGGTACAATGCTTTCAGCCTTCTCTCATCAAACAACATCAATTCTTCAAATCTGCTCTGCTGCCAGTCTGCCTTTACTATCTGACATTCAGCCTTGACACGCAGCGACGAGACTTTTATTTTAATTGGCAGAACAGCCTCCATGCCATAGACAAGAGAATAAGGATTTGCCCTTGTAGACGTTCGGATTGAAGTTCTGTAACCCTACAGTGCGAATGGCAATTTGTCTGGCCAGTCCCTATAGGTCTCAACCATCTTCTGCAGAATATGCTTGATGCTTTTGTTGGTGGCCTCAACAGTTTTGTTGGTTTGCGGCCTGTATGTAAATGACTTGTGAAAAGCCACATTGTATTTCTCCAACAAATCGATCACCTCCTTCTTGAAGTGAAATCCATTATCTGATATGATCTCATTTGGGACTCTATATTGGCAAATGATGTTGTTTCTGATGAACTTAGCCATATGCGATGCTTTCAACAGTGCATAAGACTGGGCTTCCACACACTTTGTAAAGTAATCAATTCCCACTAGAATGTATTCATGCCGATTCGACCCTTTTGGTGTGATCGCACCGATGACGTCGATTCCCAGACTGAGAAAGGCCATGGTGAAGTCATGTTGTACAGTTTTGACTGTGGAATATTCATGTGATCGGCATGAATTTGGCATTTGTGGCATCGCTGAACAAAACCAATACAATCCTCCTCTATGGTGGACCAGTAGTGACCTTGCCTGAGAATCTTCCGGCTAACATTACTCCGTTCATGTGCGCTCCGCACTCTCCTCCATAGATGGCCTCCATCAGGCGCTTTGATTCCTCTTCATCTACACACAACTCGTGCATTCCTATATGACCTCGTTTGTACAGCTTACCTCCGCAGATGATAAATTGAACTGCTATTCTCCGTATTCCTCGTTTGCCTTTGGCATTCGCCTTTTGTGGATAAATCTCCTTTTCCAAGAAGTTCCAAATATCGTAGTACCAAGGGTTCTTGTTCTGCGCTTCATCTGTTGCGGCGATAGTTTCATAAGCTAGCGTGTATCTTTGCTCAATGATAATCGAACACATCCGGACTCCAAGTGGAATGTCTATCATAGAAAACAGACTTGATAAAGCATTAGCGAACCTATTGTTTTCTCTTAGTAAATGCGTGAAAGTCAGCGTTTCAAACCTAGGAATCAGAATATCCAGGGTCTGGTGATAGATCTTCATATTTTCTTCTTTGAACTTCCAATCTCCATTTTCTTGAGAAAAAACTAGGCTCGAGTCCCCGATGACATCTAACCTTTTTGCCCCTAGTTCCAGGGCGACTTCTAATCCAGTGATACACACTTCATACTCTGCTTTGTTGTTGGACACCTTGAACCGGAGTTTGAAAGCTAAGGGTATGTAAGAGTTGTCGGGTGCTATTAGCAACACACCTGTCCCATAGCCTTATTGGTTGGACGCTTTGTCAAAGTACATCGTCCAAGTCTCTTCCTCAACTTGCAGAATGGCTTCAACTGGGAACAGGTATTCTATCCCTTCATCCCCTTCTACTGGGTGATCTGCCAGGAACTCCACTATAGCTCTTCCCTTGACCGGCTTGCGAGTAACACACTTCAGATCAAATTCGGAGAGGAAAAACAGCCAATGGGCTAGCCTACCCGTAAGCGCTGGTTTTTCAAAGAGATATTTGATGGAATCTAATCTCAAAACCAGAATTACAAAGTGAGCTAACAAGTAATGCCCCAACTTCCTGGTAGCCTGTAGAGTCGACTTTCTTCGCGCCCCTCCCCCCCTTTCGGAGAGGCACGAATTGGTCTCCTACAGTTCGGACTCCTGTCACGGTTCTGAACCTCACAAAGTGCAATGTGAGACTGATAAAGACCAAAGAGTCCAATCCGGGAAATCATTTTGGAAAATCGATTTTGAATCAAATAATGCCAAAACTAGACTAGTTTGCCAGATTACAGAGTGGCCACCTAAATATTTTATTTTTGGGAAATTTAGGAAACACTGACTCATGCCAAAGGCCAGGTGTCTGTCATCACCAAAGTTGCCTCGGCTTGGGAACTTGGGTACGAGAGGGGAAGGTCCTGAAATGAGCACCCCCGCTCGCCCGATCAAAGGATTGGCCTCTACTAAGCATGATATGTTGTTTTATAAACACATGTGTTCTTATTCTAGTTATTAGTTAACTTTACTATGTGACGCACACATACGAGTACAGACTAAATCGCGAGAATTAGAACAAAACAAATCATGTTTGTTTTCGAAAATGGTTTGAATTTGCCACCCTCAAGTGGGCTTAAAACATGATTTTGCCACTTCGCAAAGTGGGCTTAAAACGCACATTTATTGAATTGTTCAAATTCAAGCAACAATGCCTTCATCCACAGGCATTCATGCAGTTAATCAAGTAAGCACATAGCCTCATGACAAGCATGCGAAACATGGAAACACTCACATGCATGCAAGTATACTAAAGCGTAAAACTTACAGGGTACTCCGAGCCAAAACAAAAGCTAGTTAGAAATATACCTGATTCTAACTATGCTAGATGCGTAATGCAACACATGCAATAATGCAACTAATAGGCTCGGCTACCTAAGATGGCATATGAATGCAACAATTTGATAACATGCTTTGAAACACGTATTCAAATAAGATGTTGAAATACGATGCAGTTTGAATAAGGCACCGAGCCTCGGTGCTTGCAAGACAAATGAATGATGCAAACATGCATGCATAAGGTATGCTAATCAAAATGTGTCCCTAATCTAACTATCAAAAGCGGATAAATAAAAGGGAGAAAGACGTGGGATTGGAAGACATGCACACACACACGCACGCTTATTACAACATTGTGCCCTCTCGAAGGAGGGTTTGAATGAATAAGCTAAGCTACACTAAGCTAAGCTAATCAAACTAATCTAATTAAACTAATTAGACTAATTATTACAAAACAAAAAAAAAAAGAAAAGAAATAGCTAAGCTAAGCTACTTAATTATTAAAACACTTACCTAATTAGCAAACTAATTAATCAAATTACAAAACCATGCTAACTAAACATGTAAAGCATTAAACTACGCTGCCTCAGCTCTGCTTTAGGAAATTGAATATGCATGCACTCGATTTTTGCCTCGAAAAGCCCACCGGTTTGCTCTTGAGAGGCTCTGTTTGCAGGGCTGATCAAACTCTAGGATCTTTCTGCTCCAACTTACCAATTCAATGCTGAGGATTGCACCAGTGGCTTGTCGACCATGATTGGTTGCTGACGGCCACCTGCCGACCAAAGATGAAGCACTGCCGGCCATAAGTGAGCCACTGCCGGCCACTGGTGTGCTGAATTACCACACTGCAGAAAAGCACAAACATAGGAAAAGAGAGGGTTTTCCAAGGATATGTCTATACTGTGCCTCTCCTTCTCATATCAAAACATTAAAGGAGTGGCACTCTTGGATCCAAAACCACCAATCAAGCATTTTCAATGCATGATGGCCAAAGATCCAAGTTGTACACTTTCAATAAATGCACGAAACAAGACTCTAAGGACCACCACCCTATCATGCATGATCAAGGGTGATGGAGACAAAGGAGATTGGCTCATTTCATCACTTTGAGTATGAAATGGACCAATCTACCTTGTGTTCAATATAACGTCCGATTGAACACAATGCAATGCAACACAACATGCTTATCTTGGTCATATTTTACTTGTCCAATTCTTGTTCACACATTTTACATTACCGATTAATCCTTTAACCGATTAAGTCCAATGTGAAAGTCCTCTAATTAGAAAGATGGCCTAAGCCACAAGTGCCTCGAGCATGAAAGAGGCCTCATGCTGTTGGTTAGGAGGAACCCTCAAGAGAGGGTTAAAACCATTAGGCATGAGAGCCTCAATTCCACACTCAAGCCAACAATAGGCTCAAGGCCACTTTCAAAGCAAAACAAAAAAGTGAAGAATAGAGGCAGGTTGCAGACTTTTTAGTGCTGAAATGACATGAAAAATAGTACTACAACATGCAAACAACTCATGTACAACATGTTAAGAGCTAAAAACATCAAAGCTAGTGAAGAGCGCTACACTAGAGGCATGCAATATCAAGCTCAAATGACCAAACCAGCTCAAAATAGAGCTAAAACATGCCAAAATAGTGGCTAAAACATGCTGAGATGGTAGTACAAAATGCAAGAAAAACATGCTCACATGTTAGGCTACAAACAAGGGTCAAGGCACAACTCTCAAGCAATGAAAGAGTGAAACAAGTGAGAGTGTGATAGAGTTATGTGCATTGAAATCACATGTAAAATGATGCTACAACATGCAATCAACACAAGCAAAACATGTTAAAGGCCTTGAATCACTAAGCTAGTGAAGACATTTGCACTATAACCATGCAAGACAAGACTCATATGACCAAGAAGGCTCCAAATAGAGCTAAAGCATGCTAAATCAGTAGCAAAAATATGCTGAGATCAAGTCACAAAAAGGTAGAAAAACATGCTCACATGTTAGGCCATCTACATTTGCAAACAAGACGCAAGGAGGGGAGGCCACCCCCTCCTATTTTGGACCTCATAAAAACAAAGTTTTTACCACTGAAATTCCCATGGAATTCATTGGTTAAAAGGCCAAAAAAAGGTTGTTTTAAAACTTGAAAAGTGGTACAACACTTAACCAGACAAACTACAAAAAGGGGGAAGCACCCCTAACTCCAAAACAAACCTCAAACCACCATTTTAAACCATAAAAATAAAGATTTCAGAGGTCAAAACCGCCTCAAAATAGCATGCAAAGATGGCCAAACAAGTATTTAAATTAAGCTAAAATACAAGAAGTTCTACCTCTTTGAAGAGAAGATGCTATATAGGCAACAAAGGCAAGCCAAACCAAACTAAAACCCTCTTTTAAAGCTCAAATAGGACCTCAAGCAACCTCAACACAAAGATGATCAAGTCCGATTAGGGGCTGACAAGCAAAAGTGTAGAGAATTCAAGCTTTAAGGCAAAATATTTAGAGAGAGAGGATTCTAGAGAGAGAGGGGGGAAATTTTTGTCTTCCAAAATTTCTAACCCTTTGCATGCAAGAGGAAGACTTCTATATATAGAAGATACAAAATCCTCTCAAAAAGATCCAACTATCCACGTGCAAGCAGATGTTCCAACCTGTGCAAACAGTTGGCACAAAATATCACAAAATATCTACTGATGCACTGGTGGCCGGCCGGCCATCAGTGATGGCCGGCAGGGGCTTATTGACGGCCGACAGGCCAAAATCCTTGGCCGGCAGTGCCCAAAAGTGGCCGGTAGTGCTCCAAAAGCAACATGCTAAAAGGATCAAAACATGGTCCAAAAATGAGATAGAACTAATGCAGGGTTTGGAAAGCTCAAACCTGTTGCGCTCCGCCACAGAGTTCAAGAGCTCGACGAGCAATCAAACTTGTCACTAGATGTACCTGCAAAAACATCCAAGTCTTAAGGACGGTCAAAAATGGGGTGTCTACATAGCCTATACCAAGGCTAAGCAAGCCTTTACCAACAGAATGTAACGGGCCTCGTATTCCAGCATTTTCTTACTCAGGTACTAGATGGCTTTCTCCACCATATCCTCAGATTCCTGAGCAAGCATGCAGCCCATAGTTGTGTCGGTTACTGACAGATACAGAATCAAAGGTTTCCCTGGCTCTGGCGGTGATGACACTGACAGATTCTGAAGACACTGCTTGATCTACTCAAAAGCGAATTCACATCAATCATCCCATCGGAATTTCTTTCCTTTCTTCAGAAGACCAAATAGTGGTTCGCAAGTCAAGGTTAATTTGGAAATAAACCATCTTATGAATTGCACTTTATCCAAAAAGCCTCACATCTCCTTTTCAGTCCTTGGTGGTGGAATTTCTAGTATGGCCTTGATTTTGGAAGGATCTACCTCGATGTCCCTCTGTATAATCAACAAGCCTAGCATTTTCCTAACTGTTATGCCGAAAGTACACTTCTGCGGGTTCAACCTCAGTTTGTATTCTCTGATCCTTTGAAAGAATTTTTCCAAGGCGATGTAGTCACCCTCTCTTTCTTTGGACTTGACAATCATGTCGTCCACGTACACCTCGACCTCCTTGTGATCCATAAAAGACAGCAATGCATGGCCTGTAGTGAAATCCACTAGCTCATCGATGTGCAGCAGGGGGATGTCATCCTTCGGACTGGCTCTGTTTAAATCCCGGAAGTGTACACACACCTGAATTCTACCATCCTTTTTTGGCACTGGAATGATGTTAGCCAACCAAGTCGGATATTCAGATACTAGCAAGAACCCTGCATCAATCTGCTTGGTGACCTCCTCCTTGATTTTCAATGCCCAATCCAAACGAATTCTCTGTAACTTCTACTTAACGGGTTAGGCCTCAGGGTCAAGAAGGATCCGATGCTGTACAATCTCAGGATCGATTCCAAGAATGTCTTCATAGGACCACATGAAAACATCTTTGAAATCTTTTAATGAAGTGACTAAGCGCTCGCGCTCCTCCGAAGACAACGTGGACTCAATTTGGACCAGGCGCGGATCTTTCTCAATACCCACATTAATAGCAATGATTTCATCAAGACAGGGTTTTGCAAACCTCTCCTCCTCTTGATTAATCAAAAATTTCAAAACCAGAGGAATTCCTTCCTTATCATTTTCATTAAAATTCTGAAAATCTTGGTCAATGCAATAAACAAGCGGCACAAAGAAATACTCCGAATTAGCAGCAGCATTCTCATTCATAATGTGACGACCCCGACCTCCGGACTAGTATATTATACTATATTAATAAGTTTAATTGCATGATTGTGCGTTTAATTGTGTGATTACATGTTTAATTTCTATAATTATCTATTGCCACATGGAATATCCGTTCAAATTGATAACTTGAGACAAAAATTGAGAGCCTAAACGGCTTCAGAAGCTGAAATTGACTAGCCCAATAGGCTAATTATAATATTTAAAATTTTATGGCAACGTTAATTGATATTTGATTTGAATCAAAACAATTAGAATAAACTGATTGAATTAGTTAGAATTAAGCCTAATTAATCAATCTTAAACACATTTGATTAGGCTAACTTAATCACACCCTATGTAAGGCCCTAATTAAGCTTATAGGCTCATTTTTATAACTCTTGGCTGAGAATTGAGAGAGAAAGGAGGAGAGCTCAACATATTTAGAGAGAGAACAAAGAGCTTGTAGAGAATTGTGGAAGATTGAAGGGTTGGAGCTATAACGCACTTGAATTCACACATTAGGTATGTAATTCATTCTAAATTCTTGCAATCAAGTCATGTAGAAGTTGTATTCACCAAGGTTTTGAGTTCATTTGCATGGAATTGTTAATTAGAAGCTTCAATCACCTTGAATTTGGAAGTTGAGAGTTAAACATGTACATGCATGCATAATTTGAGTTAAACTTCATGAAATTCAGACATGCATGGCACAATTATACCTCAATTTGGAGAATCCTTCATGTTTTCATACTCTTCATGTCACTTGATTATGTTTTGAATATGTTTTGAAGAAAAATATGCTCAAATTGAATTAAAACTTATTTTATAACTTGAAATTGAAGTTTTGGTTAAGAATTTGCCATGGTTTCGATTAAATTGTTTCAAATTGGAAGTGTTTTCATATTATATAATGATTCTCCATGTTTTGGTACCAAATACCCAAGATTTAAGGCTTTGAATACCATGTTTGAACTTCAAACACAGTTCTGGAAATTCCAGAATTCGTGTTGTCTGCTCGAGCGAAGGAATCCCTTCTCGAGCATGAAAATCGGGCTCCTAGAAGTTTTGCAAAATTTTATAGTCTGCTCGAGCGACCAAAGTGGCGCTCGAGCAAGGACCATTTTTCTCAGTCTTCCGCTCGAGCGACCGTCAAGCGGGAATTTCATGTAACCAATACTTTTACAGACTGCTCGAGTGACAGAAGTTACGCTCGAGCGACCACCTTTGTTTTTGAACCCCCGCTCGAGCGTAGGAAGTAGCACTCGAGCGGAGACCCTATTTTCAGCAAAATTTTACCAACTCTTTTAAGTGCATATTTGCATCCTCATGCCACTCCAAGCATTCTTAGGCATAATTTTGACTTCGATAATCATACAATAAGTTAGAGACACATAAAGAGAATTGAATTAAAATGAAATGGAGTTTCATTTGTACTTTGTTATGTGGTTCGTTTTGGTGGACGTCCGAGGCTTAGTGTCACCACAAACCACTGTGAGTAATAACCTCATAAAGATATATTCAAAATCTTTATTTTCAAAAATGTTATTGCTATCAAAATGGATATGTGATGCCTGAATGAATTCTTAAAATAATTTGATAATTGAAAGCATGACTTATTGAAATGTTATGTCCTTTAATGAATGAAGTTCTGTTTTGAAACGCTATTGTGGCATCCATTGAATATAGGCCCTTGCATGGGGGTAACAATACCATGGCTAGGCCCTTGCCTAGGGGTAACAATACCATGGCTAGTCCCATGCCTAGGGGTAACAATACAATGGCTAGTTCCATGGCTAGGCCCTTGCCTAGGGGTATACCATCGCTCGACCCTTGCCTAGGGGTAACAATACCATGGCTTTTGGTTTGTTTGACTTACGGTCTGTTATTACTGGAATGTTATCACTTCATGGATGTACCACATAAAACGATATTGAAAGAAGTTAATGAATTAAACAAAAATTTTGGTCTATCAATGTTATTGGGCTTCATTCATTTAACTTCTTTATTATGTTATTACTCATTGGGCTCTAGCTCACTATTTATTTATATATGTGTATGTAGGTGGGCAAGCCAAACCACAGAGTTAGGAAAGCCTCGAGTTTACCCAAGTCAACCTTTTGTGGAGCTTCCAAGTGAAGTAATCAGGCTTGGGTGGAGCCATGCTTGTCGAACCCCCTTTTTGTGTGATTTAATGATTTGTATTTCTATATAGTTGGGGTTGTATTTTGTAAGACATGAATTAGTACTTATGTTGGATGTAACTTTGAAACAAAACCTTGTTATATATATATATATATATTTGCTCTCCTCATATATGCACAGCTCAATGGATAAATTCTATGACATTTAGACTTCCACTAAGCCCCATACTTTATATTAAAGGTTGTTTTGTATGGAGGCCATAGGTAATCTATGATTACTAGCCGGTCATGACGCTAAACCTATAGGGGCAAGTTTGGGTCGTGACACATAAGGTCCAGCTCATCTAGCTCTTCAGTTACATCGGACTCAAAAGCAAAAGAAAAAGACGACCTGGATAAGACTTTGGCATCCGGGTTATCACCCCCAGGAATACCAGACTCTGACTCAGAAGAACTGGAATCTGATTCCGACTCCACAGACTCTAGCTTATCACCTGATTCAGAACTAGACAGGTAGCCCTCTTCCAGCTGCCAAACAAGAGATGGTGCTTCAGATGTATCCAAAATGCTATCAGATGGGTTCACACCCGGTTCTGTCCCGATCATGGCGATGGTAAGGTTATCCCCCAACCTCTCTGAGTCGGCTGGAGGATCTATAAGGAGACATGCCAGTGCTGCTCCTATTATAAGCTCGCTGTTGTCTGAGTCATTTTCCATGCTCTTCCCACCTTTGGCAATTGGCTCAGCTTTTTGACATCACTATCTTACAACTGCAGGTCAAAGAAAATTTCAAATCCAAGAACCCGCTGCTTCACAAAATTCACCCAGGGCTAAGGAATGCCACAAAATGGGAAATCTTCTCCATGCCGAATAAAGCGACCGTTCAGCGTTCCCTGAATTGTCCTATGATTTAGCTTATAGTGCTTCTCGGCCTGTTTGGCTCTGGTTCTACCTATCATCTCTTTTCCTTTCCTAATCCAGTCCTCTTTAGTGGGTATGTATCCCAAACCAAAGGCATGTGGATTATGTGGCACATCGACCAATGCCGTGTTCCTTCCACTTCTTCCCAATCCCATTCGGGGCATATGTTGTAGTGTGTCCATGAGATATACAGATTGGGCGTTGACATACATCCCCTCATCAGCGACCAGGATGGTTTGCACTACTCGGACCTCAGCCAGCGTGAACCCTGAAAGGAATACATCCTCTTTTGCCATGAATACTTTCCAGTACAGGTGTAGTTGCCTCTGGCAGGGGATGGATGGATGAATTCTTGAAGATGATTGCCACTCCTTTTCCATGAGGGTACTTCAGCATTTGGTGGAGGATTAAGGAGACAGCTTTCACCTGATGCAACCAAGGTCGCCTAAGTAGTAGATTGAAAGTGGTTGATACATCTAGGACATGGAACTCGATATCCGGTTGAGCTAGGACCACTTGAACTCTAATTTGTACTGTGCCCATGTGTAGACACCCCATTTTTTATCATCCTCAAGACTTGGACCTCATCATTTGAACACCCGATGATTGTGCATGCTCGTGTTCGTTCTGAGTCTCTGAAGGTCTCAGCTGAGTGCCTCGCCTTGAAGCCTCTCAACTTGTCTATTTTGTGCTTGGTGGTGGACCAAGAACTTGTTGCTTTCAATCTAGAGGAGAGGGTGGCTTGTCGGCCATCCCTAGTGTCCATCGGCCATGGTTTGTGCCTGCCGGCCATCAATGGTGGTCGATTGGCCACACCGATGGCCGGTAGGCTACATGTGTGGCCGGTCGGCCACTATTGATGGCCGACGGCCATTTTTCACCTTTTTCAGATATTTTATGTGCCAACTGTGCCAACAGTTGATCACTGAGTGTATCCTCCATACACGTGTATAGAGGGATGAAGCCAAGCTTTTGGCTTGTTTTTCTGTATAAGGGGAGGTCCCTCCCCCATTTTGAGGGTTTAGAAAATTTGTGAGCAAAATTTCACTCTCTCTCTCTCTAGAATCCGCTCTCTCTTCCTATTTAGTGCTTGAAAGTGAGTTTCCTCTACATATTTACACTAGCACCCTTAGCCAAACACCTTGACCTTGGAGCCGAGGTTCCTTAAAGCTTGGTTTGAGGTCTTAAGCTTGGCTTTGGCTCAGACTTGCACCTGTTTTAGTGTTGTGCTTCAAAGGTAAAGGCTTACCTCTTTTAAGCTTTGCTTTAGTTAGTTGTTTAGCCACCTGTGCATTCTATTTTGAGGCTGGTTTTAACCTCTAAAAAGCTCTATTTTTAACGTTTCAAAATGATGGTTTGAGTTTTGTTTAGTTAGGGGGTGGTTTCCTCCCTTGCTCTTTGGCTTGTAAAGCCTTTTGAGCCATCTTTCAAAGCTTTTGAAACAAATTTTTTTGGCCTTTTAACCACTGAATTCCAGGTAAATTTCAGTGGCAAAAAGTATGTTTTGAGGTCCAAAATGAGAGGGGTTGGCCTCCCCTCCTTCTGTCTTGTCTGTATATGTAGATGGCCTAGCATGTGAGCATGATTTTTTACTCTTTTGTGACTTGGTCTCAGCTTGTTTTTGCTACTAATTTAGCATGCTTTAGCTCTGTTTTGAGCCTCCTTGGTCATATGAGACTTGTTATGCATGGTTGTAGTGTAAATGGCTTCACTAACTTTGTGTTTTAAAGACTCTAACATGTTTTGCTTGAGATGATTGCATGATATAGCATCATTTAGCATGTGATTTCAATGCTTATATCTCTGTCACACTCTCACATACTTCACTCTTTCATTGCTTTTGAGAGTTGTGCATTGAGCCTAGTTTGCGAGCCAACACATGAGCATGTTTTTATAGCTTTTTGTGCTTTAATTCCAGCATGATTTAGCCACTATTTTGGCATGTTTAAGCTCTATCCAGAGCTGGTTTGATCATTTGAGCTTGATATTGCATGCCTCTAGTGTAGTGCTCTTCACTAGCTTTAATGCTTTTGGCTTTTAACATGTTGTGCATGTGTTGCTTGCATGTTGTAGCACTATTATTCATGCCATTTCAGCACTGAAAAATCTACAACCTCCCTCATTTCTTCATTTTTCCGTTTGTTTTGAGGGTTGATTAACCTTATGATTGTGTTTAAGCTTGAGATAGAGCTTGTGCTCATTGGCTTTAACCCTCTTTTGAGGGTTCCTCCTAGCCAAAGGCATGATCTCTCGCATGTCTTAAATCATCCTTTGGTTGACCCGTCTCTCATTAGAGGACTGTCACATTGGACTTAACCGGTTAAAGAATAGCTTGGTAATGCAAAAATGTTTAAATAAAATGAGCAAAGTAAAACTTGTGCAAGATAAGCATTTGTGTTGCATTGTATGTGTTTGATCGGACATTAATCCAAACACAAGAAATGTGGGACGTTTCATACTCGAAGTGATGAAATGTGCCATGTTTCTTGGTCGCTGTCACCGTTGATCATGCATGATAGGGTGGTGGTCCTTCGAGACTTGTTTGTGCATTCATTAAGCTTGTACAAGCTTGGTTCTTTGGCCATCATGCATGAAGATTCTTGATTGGTAGCTTGAGAGCCAAGTGTCATACTCCTTTGAGCTTGAGAAATGATAAGGAGAGGAGCAATACACACATTCCTTAAAATATGCATTGCTTTGCCTCTGTTGTTCTCTACTACAGCAAAACCAGAAGCCTGGAAAAAGGGGTGGCTGACCAGCCACTTGTAGTAGCCGACCGACCGACCGGCCAATTGAGGTGGCCGACAGCCACTTTTCGTGGCCAACCGGCCAGAAGAGAAAAGTTGTTCAAATGTGTTCCTATGTTGGGGAAGAAGCATTCTGGAAGTTGGTGCAATTTTCGGAGGTTAAAGCAAGTGCAAACAAAGGCAAATGGCGGCAAAGCGATGGATTTTCGAGAGGAAGCCAACCGAGCATGCATATCTCCCTCGCCCGCGAGGCCACTTTATTACTTTGATTAGTTAGTATACCTAATTATTCAAGTGCTGCAATATTTCAATTAGCTTAGCATAGCTAGTTAATTTGTGTTGTGATAATTAATTAGCTAAAATAGTTAATTAGTTGATTTGTAATAATTAGCTTAGCTTGATGTAGCTTAGTTTATTTATTCAGACCCTCCTTCGCGAGGACACAATGTTATAATAAGCATGCGTGTGTGTGTGCATGTCTTTCAACCCCACTTCTTTCTCCCTTTTATTTAACCGCTTTCAATGGTTAGTTTTAGGGCACGTTTTGATTAGCATACCTTATGCTTGCATGTTTGCATCATTCATTTGTATTGCATGCACTAGGCTCAGCGCATCATTCAAACTGCATTGTATTTCAATACTTATTTGAATACGTGTATCAAAGTTGCATTCATATGCCATCTTTGATAGCCGAGCCTATTTAGTTGCATTATTGCATGTGTTGCATTAGGCATCTTGTATAGTTAGGATCATGCATATTTCTAACTAGCTTTTTGTTTTGGCTCGGAGTACACTGTAAGTGTTATGCTTTAGCATACTTGCATGAGTGTGAGTGTTGTCATGATCGCATGCTTGCCATAAGGCTATTTGCTTAAGTGATTAACTACATGAATGCATGTGGGTGAAGGCTTTGTTGCCTGAATTGGAACAAATCAATGATTGTGAGTTTTAAACCCACTGTGCGAAGTGGCAAATCATGTTTTAAGCCCACTTGAGGGTGGCAAATCCGCGCTTTAGCCCACTTGTGAGTGGCACTTTCAAACCATTTTTGAAAACAAATATGAGTTGTTTTGTTCCAATTCTCGCGACTTAGTCTATACTTGCTTGTGTGTGCGTCACTTAGTAAAGTTGGCTAATAATCAGAATAAGAACAAATGAGATTTGTAAAATAACATATCATAGTAGTAGAGGCCGATCCTTTGATCTGGCGAGTGGGAGTGCTCATTGTATGACCTTCCCCTTTCGTACCCAAGTTCCCGAGCCGAGGCAACTTTGGTGATGATGAACACGTGGCCTTCGGCACGAGTCATGGTTTCCTAAATTTCCCAAAAACAAAATATTTAGGTGGCGACTCTGTAATCTAGCAAAGCAGTCCAGTTTGACATTATTTGATTTAAAATTTGATTTTCCAAAAATGGTTTGCCGGATTGGACTCTTTGGTGTTTATCAATCTCACATTACACTTTGTAGAACTGTGACAAGAGTCCGAACAGTTGGAGACCAATTCGCGCCTCTCCGAAAGGGGGGCGCGTGAAGAAAGTCGGGTCTACAGTTTATGGTGACTCTGCTGGGGATTTAGAGAACTTGACTCGAACTCATGATATGTTGTTTTATCTACATTTATGTGTTTCTTTGCATTGCATTTGCATAGGTGCGCCTAAGTCACAGTGTTTTGCTATCTACTATTCCTGAATGGCTTGTCGGAGGCTCACTTGAAAAGCTTGCCATAAGGCTAACCGGTTACGGGCTTTGCCACAATGGGAACACAAACCTTGGATCTTGATCACCGCTGTACCGTTTGATCCTCCTTTCACTTCTCGGTGTTAGGAGCGAGAGGTATATTAGGTGGTCTTGCTGAGGCACTCTTTTTGACTAATTGACCTAGTTGCACATCGGAAGCCGTAGAGACTATTCCAAACTAGGACAGGTTGCTCATCCGAATGCAGGATTGTATGAAACCGCATGCGTGCGTAATGAATCCCTAGTTCCTGACGAAATTAGGACAAGGAAACCCTACCCCATCATAGGGGTGTTTTGGCTCTCGCTTGCTTGATATGTGCTGTTAGGGTATGTCTCTACAGGAATGTATGTATCAGTTGCAAGTCTGGGTATCAATCTAAGGACATCAGTGTTTGAGGGTATCAGTATTGTGGCAAAAAATTTGGGGGCAGAAATCAGTGTTTGAGTATAGATTGTCCAGCTTATGATTTCAACTGTGTGTTGTCTTTATCTAAGCTGAAATGATGTGCGTTTGTTGATTGTTGTTTCCTTTTTGCTTTATTTTTCTTTTTGCAAGGTAGTATTTTCATCATTGCTTCCGACGAAGTAGTTACCCCCTAAGCACTCTAGACCAGAGTAAGGAGGCTTTATCGATCTGGGGATCATGTGAGAGGACAATCGGTGTTTGCTTCGCTACCCCTGGTTACAAGACTGAGGAGAGTTCGGCATAATTCACCAGTTCGTCAGTTATCTGTGCTCAGTGAAGTCCAGTTTTCCGCTTCTACCTCAGAGAGGGAATATATACCGGTTCTGTCAGATCAGTACCCCTCAGTCAGTATAGAGGAAATGATGCGTCAACCCCAACAAACCATCGAGGCCATGTAGTGAGATGCCGCTCGCCAAGAGGAAGTTACCGCTCGTCAAACAAAGGTTGTAGCCCAGTAGGCTGAGCTAATTTCTAGGCTTCAACAACCACAACAAGCAGCAGCATCTGCTTCGCACCCACCCCTACCGAGGGTTCCAATACCCGGGGAAGCACCTAATGTCCAGGAGAGTATGGATATTTCAGCAGGGCCAGTCCCACCTCAAGCTTCCAAAGCACCGGCCTACCCAACGGATACACCGTTCAAGTTTGAGGTCGATCCTACTGCTTTGAAAGTAAGCAAGCTCGAGAAGCTGTTCAAGCGAGCTCAGGGAGTTAACTCGATCCCAGACATAGAGGACGGCTACACAGATTTGGCGGTGACATTTCCAGATAGATTTAAAATGCCTCACATAGACTGCTTCGACGGCTCGGGCGAGCCTATGGTCCACTTGAGGCTATTTTCAGATATTTTACACTGCAAAAGCAATCCCTTTTTGGTCGGATCCTATCGGGTATTGCGGCCATCTGGTATGCTAAATTGGAGGATTTAGTGAAAAGGAGTTGGGAAGAGATGGCCGAGGCCTTCATCACCCAATATTCGTACAATACTCAAATCGAGGTCACAACTCGTGATCTTGAGACAACTAGGCAAGAGCCGAAGGAGGGCTTCTTTGACTTCGTCACCCGGTGGAAGGCTAAGGCCTCCATGATGACCACCAGGCCAGTTAAGAAAGACCAAATAAGAATGGTCGTGCAGAATCTGCAACCGAAGCTGTTGCAGAAGATGATTGTCTTACCCTTCCTTACCTTTGCTGATTTTCATGAGATTGGGGTACAGATAGAAGGCACAATGAAACAGGGTCTGATTGACCAAAAGAAAGAGCAGCCCAAGAGGGCCTTTACCCGCAGTTCGAATGCAGCTACGAGTAGCAATGCAACTGCAAGTGCCTCTGACGTTGGTATGGTCGCCACTACACCAAAAATAGCCACACCTTTTACCGGCACATCTGGAGCCACCTCACAACCTGCAAAGTACCCACCCCAGGGCCAGAAGGTTTTCACCCCACTTTACATGTCTCTGTCTGTGGCCTTGAGGGTCCTGATTAGAAAAGGGCATCTGAAGCCCCTGGAACCACGCCCATTGCCAAATCCCCTCCCTCCTACACACAACCCAGCCAAGTATTGTGCCTTCCATCAGCAGCATGGGCATGATATAGATTTGTGCTTTAGACTTCGTCATGAGATTCAAGATCTCATTGACAACAAAGTGATAGCGCCTCCTGAGAAGCCAAATGTCACTACAAATCCCCTCCCACCACATAACCAACCCCTCCTCCACCCAGGCAAGTAAACCTGATCCAAACAATGGCCATCCCATATGACCCCAGCATATACATCACTCCCTCTCACCTGCCTAAGCCGGCGCTGTTCATCCTAGAAAGCACAATTTTTTGCATGATGAGCACGTCAATACCTCAACCCGAACCCATGGTGGTGGCTATGGTAGAACAAGGCATGCCTGAGGGCTCTGTGAGCTTAATTGAGGAAGCATGCAACCCTTGCCGCTTTATTACGCCAGCTGATCAGGCCAAGACGAGGGTGGAATTGCCGAAGGGAACTGAGGTTAATGTGGTCTAGGAGGACGGGCCAAGTCAGGGGCTGGATGATTTAGTAGAACTTGAGGAGGACATCGCTAGTCTGTAATTTTTCGATGAGCAGGATCTGGGGGATGTACACATCAACTGGTTTGACCTAAATGGATCAATAGATAATGTAGGGTGGCTTAGTGATGAGCCAGATATTGATGAGGGGTCTCAGCCGAAACAAAGACAGTCAGAAACAGTAACGTCTGTAATGGCTGGAACGATCGACGACAAAGGGGAGCTGCCGGAGAGCACCGGTACGAAGAATTTTGCTCAGGAATTGAGCAACATTTGTACAGCTGACACAGAACAAGAGGCGGCGCTGAAGCGATTCGAACAAGAAAGGATCGAGACTGATCAGAGGGCTAGAAAAGCCAAAGCCCCCGTGGGGACAAAATGTGTTGTGAACACAGGAACAACTACAGCGGAACCGAACAATTGTTTGTCGGTTGTCAAGGGAATGTGGTAGGAAGATGATGATTTGTGTCTGGCCCATACTGATGAGGACTAGGGATAGAATCTCCTAGATGATACGTGGTATACCGTAGAAGTCGACCGCATGACTTGGAGTGGGAGGTACTTCAAGCCCCCACACCTAGACTAATCGGAGGCATCGGGGAAAGACAAGGAAACAGAGAAGCAGAAGGACAAACTGCTAGAGGAGGAAGCTGTACTAAAGCAGCTGAAAAAGTTTCAAGCAGACATCCCATCTGGGGATTGCTTATGGCCTCACGGGTGCATAGACAAGCCGTCCTATCAGTAATGGATAAGGCTAAGCTCTCTATTGACACAACCCCCGAGCAGTTAGTGGGATTGGTGTTCCTAGGTGGCGCTTCACCGACTTTGACATTCACGGATAAAGAATTACCGCTTAAGGGCTCTGAGCACAACAAGCCGTTATACATCTCTATGGAGTGTAAAGATAAGTGGATACCAGTTGTCTTAGTTGATACAGGATCTGCAATTAATGTGTGTCTTTCGTGTACGGCCTATGCTATCGGGTTGAAGCCCGCAAATTTCATACCAACAGCCCAGGTGATTCAGGCTTATGACAGTACCAATCGGGAAGTGATGGGGACAGTACGGATCAGAACTCGGATTGGCCTGGCACAATAGGACATCGAGTTCCATGTTCTGGATGTTCCAGCCACCTTCAACTTACTCCTTGGTTGGCCGTGGCTGCACCAAGGAAGAGCCGTCTCTTTCACTTTACATCAGATGTTGAAGTACCCCCATGGGAAGGGGGTAGCAATTGTTTTTGGAAACTCTTCCATACATCCGCCACCAGAGGTTACTACACCGATCTTGGAAATTGTACACGGCGATGAGGATGTCTTCCTGTCTGGGTTCACCTTGGCTGAGGCTCGGGTAGTGCAAGATATTCTAGCTGTTGATGAAGGACTGTATATCAGTGCGTAATTCGTTTACCTCAAGAATAAGCTTCAACATGTGCCCAGGATGGGATTGGGAAAGAGCGGCCGGAAGGGCATCGTTACATTGGTCGAAGTGCCACACAACCCTCATACCTTTGGTCTAGGTTACACGCCTACCAAAGAGGATTGGGTAAGAAGGGGAAAGGAGATGGCTGGAAGAGCCAAGGCTAAACATGCTAGGAAGCACTATGAGTTAGTTCATAGACCTATCCAAGGAACTGTAACGACCCCAAAATGCGTATAAGGAATTATCTTTATTTACCTATGGGTTAATGTGCTTCGATTTAATTATATATGTTTGAATTGAAGAATTATCTGTTGAGTTATGACTTTAAAACTAAAATTGACGACCTTTATGGGTTCAGAAATTGGAATTGAGTACATAGATATGTTAATGGGAATTTTTAGAGCTATTTGGAAAAATTAATTGGAAATTTATTTCGTCAGATTCGTTAACGTATGTATGGGTGGTTAACTTTGCATTGCAAATTAAAGGCCTTAGAGACTTCAGAAACCAGAACATAGTACATATTTATGATCAGCATAATTTTTAGAGTCATCTAGAAAGTTTAATTGAAATTTGATTTCATACGATTCGTAAGGGTGCGTTTGGCTATTTCTATTTGTGATAAGTATATATATAGATATATATGATATGAGTGAACTCAACATTTGAGCCAAAAATATCTAAGGGAGAAGGAGAGAGAACCATGAAAGAGAGAGAGAAAGAGAAGGACAGACAAAGATTCTCTAAGAGAAGCTCACCATTCATGGAGGTTTGAAGAGAATTGAAAAGAATTGAAGAGGGAATAAGAAAATCAACCATGAAGCTTGGGAAGATTGAAGAGATTAAGGGGAAAAGCAAGGATTTGAGCTAAGGTATGTGTCATGAATCGAACCCGACCCCGTGGGTTAAGGACATAACCGGCCAGTAATCATGAGATTACCTACGGTCGCAAACCAAAACAAATGTATTTTAACAGAGTTAATGGGGGCCAAACGGAAATAGTTCAAAACTTTGTCTATAGAGCTGTGCTTACATGGCACATCCAAGCAACCAAACATATATACATTAATAACTCACAACAGAAATACAGTAGTATAAGTTCTGTGCAAACAGGATCATCCAAAACTAAGTCAACCCATAAAAACTATATGCAGACATATGTAAAGTCCTTGCCAACATGACCAAAAATAACATAGCATAGCAGAAAGGCAAAAGACAAGTCTCGTGCGTGAGACACTAGGGCTGACTCTCCAAAACTCGGTTGTTCCACACAGACTTCACTGGAGATGGGTCTGGACCTCTCTTGGCTCACCTACAAACACATGAATGAGCATGAGTGATAGCCCAGTGAATAATATCAAATAAGAAGATACAACGATATGTAGAACAACATACTCTGAACGGCCTTGGGCCCAATTCATGTTTTTAATTAACATTTATATATACAATTTAAGTCAAGTGACTGTGGTTTTGAACATGCTGGCCTTTGGCCCATTTATCTTTCATTCCTGTCAGAACGGCCCCTGGCCCACTCATTTATGTCAAAACGGCCTCTGGCCCATCCATTCGTGTCAAAACGGCCTTTGCCCATCCATTCGTGTCAAACGGCCTTTGGCCCACTCATTTATGTCAAAACGGCCTCTGGCCCACTCATTCATGTCAAGACGGCCTTTGGCCCATTCATTCATGTCAAAACGGCCTTTGGCCCACTCATTCATGTCAAAACGGCCTCTGGCCCATTCATTCTTTCTTGTCAAAACGACCTTTGGCCCATTCATTCTTATTAGACATTTGTCGGACATTTGTCCACAATTCAGACTAGCAAATCATAAGGCATAAGGCTTATAAGAAAATAAGCAATTGGACAAATGACAAGCTTCCAAATATTGATATTACTCACAGTGATCGGCTTGTGGATTTGCCCTGGAACTTGACCCTACATATCACGTAACACATATGGATCACAAGTAATTCAATCCGTTCTTTAATTCACATATTCCTCTTTAGGCTTCATTCTTATCTCTTTAATTCAATTACAATGCTCAATGTATGCCTAAGAGTGTTTAGAAGTGAAAGGGAATGGAAAACAGAACACAGAATGCATTTTCAAAATTTCAGAAAATAGGGTCCCCGCTCGAGCGGACCCTTAAGGCCTGCAAAAGTACTGGATGCATCAAAATTACGCTCGATCGCGAACTTTGGCGCTCGAGCGGAAGGCCTCTCTACATGGCTCCCCGCTCGAGCGTGAACTCCTCCGCTCGAGCGGACACCATGTCTGCAAAAAGTGCTGGGAGCACGAAATTCACGCTCTAGCGGCGGTTTCCCCGCTCGAGCGGTAATCAAGCTTTCTGGAAATTCCAGAACTGTTCTTGGAGTTCAAATTCGATGTTTAAAGGTCTCAACTCATGATTTTTGGCTCAAACTTCATATATTTATGTACTAACATGGTACAAACACCAAATTACATCACAATGGGGCTCAATTTCACAATTTAATCACATGCATGACCCAAATTACACCAAACTCATCACCAATACATTAAATTCAAATATTCAAAACCCACACTTCCATGATTTGCACATGCATGTGGGAGATACACATAATTCTCAACTTATTTGGTGAAGAGATGGTCAAGTACATGGTCTTAAACCAAAATTTCAACATGGATCATACACATTGTGCTCAAACATGCAATTTCAAGACAATTTCTTACATGCATGCACATATTGGCCCTCAATTCAACAAAACCAACTCAATCTCATTTCAATTCTTGTTCTTGACCATTAATCAACTATGAACACACAAGATTACACATCAAATTCATGAATTCAAGAATCAATTGCTTACCTAGAAGCCCAATCCCTCCAATCTATGGTCTAATTTAGAGTTGGCCTTCAAATATTCAAGCTTTAGGATCAAAATCTCTATTTCCTTCACTCTCTCTCCCTTAGCCGACCCTCTCTCTATGTTTTGAGTTTACCATCAGCCAAATGAAGATAAAGGGAAGAATTTGAGTGTATAGTGCCTTCTTACATCAATTCACACTAACACCAATATAATAATGATAAATAATTTGAGCATTAAATCATTAATTTAATCCGATTAATTGATCCGAATCAATTTTCAATTAAATTTCACCGTAGGCTCTAAAAATTATGCCATTCACAATGGCGCCATCGATTTCAGCTTCGGTGGCCGATAGGGCCTTCAATTTAATTTCCAAAGCAGATAATCAAACAGATATTCCTACGGTGAACAGATAGAAATTCAAAACCACATATTTTCACAGAATGGCACATGAAATCATATTAAACACATAATCATACTCAAATTATGGACCAATTAGCATACTACGGAATAGGGGTATCACAGTATGTGGCTTTAACTTTTATCTTTGTAGATAATTCATCTGCTACATGAAATCAAGGATTGACTTGAAAGATTAATATATAAATGAACAAGTGTGTTGGGTTATGAATGAAATGGGTTAAACTTAAGGAATTGAACCTTGATTTCCTTAAATTTGCTTGAATTGGGTTTAATCTTAAGAATGATTCATGGAATAACAAGATTTGGTGTGAGAACCAACCATGTATAAGATATATTTACATGATTTTGGGCATATATTGTGGAAGTTTGATTATATAGAAAAGATGAGACTTAAATTTCTAACTTAAGGCAAAGATTGATTTGTTTGTGATGAAATTACACTTGAATGATGTTAGTTTATCATGTTGTATAGTAATTTTACATGTTTTTGGGTGATTAAAGTTGAAACCTAGCTTAGAAAATGGAAAAACAAGTGTTAAAGCCAACCAAGATTTTCGAACAGCAAATTCTGCCCAGAGCAGCACGTGCGACGGGGCTTCCCGCATGTGCGGTAGTCCATTTCCAGCATCAAATCTGATTATGCTAAAAAAGCACATTGTCCCGCACGTGCAGCCCTATTTCTCGCAGGTGTAGGACAGCTCTGTTTCAGCCAACTTCAAATAAGCATATCTCTTGCATCTATACTCCGTTTAAGTGATTTTTGAGCCTAAATTGAATCCTCGGAAGTCTAGTTTCCAATGGTGGTGGTCTCACTCCCAAATTATACGTACACAAATAGATATGCCCAAATTAGTGACGATTGCTCACTTTCTGTCTACCAGTTTAATACGATTTCTTCTTCTAAACCATTTTCCTTTCGGTTCCTCTTATTTTCCTAGACACGGATTATGACCTATTGAGGACTAATGAGTTTAGAACCACCAAGGCCAATTGATTAAAGAACAAGAAAGAGATTGGTTATATTCTCATATTATGCTATGTGCATTGTGTTTGTAGGTCAACGAGGACGTCGTCCCATTATTACCAGAAACCCAGCACTGTGAGTAATAGTATAGTAAAGATATGTTTTCCATTGTCTATTTTGACTACTGTGTGACGTCGTATTTTGTTAATGTGTGATATGATTCTCTAAATGTCGTATTTTGTTAAAATACACAAGTTTCCAAGAAAAGTAAAATGAGTCATGAATAAGAAATGTGAATTGTTATAATATAATATGGTAAGCCCAAGGCCGTTCTGTTTATCTGTTCTTCTTATACTATGACATGGTATGAATTGTTTGGTCTTTAAGACCTAATCATTTTGGTATGGAACAAAGTGTTGTACGGAACTAAGTGCTACAGTGAGAGTCACCTCTAGAGTTCGTACGAGCCACCTCTTGCGTCCATACATGCATGAATTGGGCCCAAGGGGAGGTGGAGACATGTCGATGTTCCATCTACTCCATGATCAGATACGATATGATACGTTTGGACCGAAGGTCATTTTCATATATGATTGGGCCAGAGGCCGTTTTGTTATACATGGACCCGATGTCCTATTTTAAAATGTGCTTCTAATCTTTTGTATAAGTGGGCATACCACGTACCACGTAACATGTTTTGTAATAGTTCCATTATATATTCCACTTGAAAGGGTATGGATTATGATACGATAAATGGCTATTTTGAAATTTTTTTTGATACATTCTAAATTGTGAAGTATGTTATCCTAATGTTAAGGACATCATTCATTAACCTCTTTACTTTAGTATTATTCACTGGGCGTTAGCACACCCCTTTTATTTTATATATGTAGGTGAACAATTAGGGATCAACACTAGAGTTGTATCGAGGTCTGCCTCTCTGTCAAACCAACCGGGTTACACATTCGTGTTGAGGCCTAAATTTTGTACTAGGAATCATGTAATTTATTGAGTCATATGTAAGTGTGTGTGAGATCTATATATTTCTGTGACTATTATAAATATGGAAGCGTATTTAGTTGCTTAAGCTAACCTAAATCTTCATGTATGCACAAGCTTAATGGGCATTTTATCTATGTTGGCATTGCTTCCGCTTAAGCCCCCGTATTTGAATATATATTATTATGAAATTTTGTTTTAAGGCCTAATCATAGGCTAGTCATGGACCAAACTTTTAGGGGCAGGTTTGGGTCGTGATAGGAACCCTGAACGGCTGCCTTGTCCGGAAGGGGGAAGATTTTCCATTTTGTAGCTTTCTGAAGCCATAGCTAAATTTAGAGAAGCAGCATTTGCTCGGCTTTGAGATCTTTTTTGATTTACAATTACAAGGGAATGAAGTTGCAGAAGAGTAGACTAACCCAACAGCTGAGGCTAAACTGTGCAAAGAGGATGAGTCCGATGACATCAATTTTGAGATTGGAGCAACGCTGCCTTGTCTCCTCTCGGATCCTTAGAATAGACCGAAGCGCCTGGGGGATGACTTCTCTGTTTCCAAGATTGGAGATCAATTGGTTGTGGGCCCTTCTTTCGGTATTCTGGATGCATCTATTGCACCCTCCCTCATTTGGCAGTACGAGGAAGGCCTTTTGTCTAGCAGTTTTGGGTCAGGTAGTGAACCGGAATCTGATTCCACAGATTCTGTGGAGTCGGATTCAGATTCTAGTTCTTCTGAGTCAGAGTCCGGTATTCCTGGGGTTGATAACCCAGATGTCGTTGTTTTGTCCAGGTCGTCTTTTTCATTTTCTTTTGAGTCGATTGTAACCGAAGAATCAGACGAATTGGAAATTGTTAATGAGAATGGTACCGCTGCTATTTCCGAGTACTTTTCTATGCTGCTCGTTTATTGCATTAATTAGTAGTTTCAAAACTTTGATGAAAATGACGAGGAAGAAATTCCTCCGGTTTTGAAACATTTGATTGATCGAGATCAGGAGAGTTTGGTTGATGAAATCACTTCAATTAACTTTGGTACTGAGAAGGATCCGCGTTTGGTCCAGATCGGGTCCACGCTGTCTTCAGAGGAACGCAAGCGCTTAGTAGCTTTATTAAAAGATTTCAAAGATGTTTTCGCGTGGTCCTACGAGGACATGCCTGGAATCGGTCCTGAGATTGTATAGCACCGGATCCCTCTTGACCAAGAGGCCCGACCCGTTAAGCAGAAGCTTCAGAGAATACGCCCGGATTGGGCTCTGAAAATCAAGGAAGAGGTCACCAAGCAGATAGATGAAGGGTTTTTGTTAGCATCTGAGTATCCTACTTGGTTGGCCAACATTGTTCCGATGTCGAAGAAAGATGGCAGAATTTGGGTGTGTGTAGATTTCAATTGTGGGGCATATCTCTTGTCCCCCAAAGCTAAACACATGTGTAACCGGGTTCCAACACCTACCCGCGGCATGGAGGAATGGAAAACACAGCAGAGTGCGGCTCAGCAGGAATAGTGCATTTATCCTGAAGCCCCGAAAATTCAACTTTGCCAAGCCATCTAAAGCCTCAATCCAATCTGAGAGTTTTTCAGTGAAGAATGGCTCCATTTGGGGAAAAAATGGAGCTGAAATGAAGAAACCACGAAGCTAGAGCTTTTGTAGAAGATAAGGTGCTGAGTGGAAGACAAGTGGCAACAATCTGGAAGTTCTTTACACTGGTGGCCGACTAGCCAGTGTTGGTGGCCGAACGGCCACTTTTGTAGCCGACTGGCTAGTACCAGTGGCCGACAACCACTTTTGATAGCCGACAACATCTTTTTATGGCCGGTAGCCTTCCATTTTGCCCTCTGGGCCATCCATGTGTTGAAAATGCCAAGAACCTATATTTGTTTCCACTCTTGGTACTTTTCTTTCGTTGCTCTTTAAGAATTTTTTCAAATTGCTTATCAAGTTTTTACATTGCTTATCAAGTTTTTGTTTTTCTTATCGAGTTGTTGCAATTTTCTTATCGAGTTATAATTACATTGATTAGCCTGTCAAGGCCTTGTGTTGTTTATCGAGTTGTTTTGTTCTTTCAATTGTTGGTTGGTTCACTAGTTGATTAAGACGTTGCAATTTGAACGTGCAGTTTTCAACAAAAAAATCAATCTCATTTTCATGTTGTGCGATGTTATGCGATGCTTAGAATGTAAAATGTAACAATTTTTAAACAAAAAGTTGTTTTCATTCCAATCATGGTTTCCTTTTACAAAAGAGTACAAGTTTTGAAGGAAATAAAACTGTCTAAGGCTATACAATGTGCTAACACTACTAGCAAAAAGAAAACAAAGCAAAAAACAGCTAAATCAGTGCCGTCCATCTTAGGATCGAGAGGCCCTCTTTGTCCTCTTCCTGGGCATGGACTCGGAGCTATCGCCATCAGTGCCACTACCTGAATCCGAGCCAGAGCCCGATCTAGGGCTGCCTCCGCTTCCCTCATCAGAGCTTTCCTCAGCATCGCCACCGCCTTCAGAACCCGAGCCGGTGCCGTTACCTCCACCCTCAGATGACTCTAACTTCGGACTTGCTGGCTCCTCGTCCACATCTGTCTCATTATTCTCAGGGATAGGCTCTGGTGGACCGCTCGTGGCATGAGTACGTCTAGCTCCACCTCGACTGTGCACCGGAGTCCCTCGTCTACCTTTCCCTGCTACTGGGGAGGCACTGAAGATCCTACTGCAGCTCCCGCTGGGGCGCCTGGAGGAACTGGCATCTGAAAAGGACAGTTTGTCAAATGCATCAATTATGGTATACAAAGATGAGTATAATGCCGTGAGCAGTATATAGGAGTAGTGTATCAATGCAGTGTTTTAGTGCAATGTATCATATCGGTGTAGATCAGTGTAATGTGGAACAGTTGAAGTGCTAATGAATGAGCAGAAAATTTCATGGCATGAAATGCAAACTGAAGGAAAACTTAGTGGAATCCTGTACAGACTGAGTAGGTTCAAGCTAGTCTGAACCATCCCCATCAGAGAAGCCGCCAGCTTAAGAGTCTGCCCGGTGTACTCTATGGAGGCCTGCAAATGTGTTGAGATGATCAGAGGTCTACAAAGCATAACTGAAATGAATTCACTGTGTGAAACGAAAAGTATGGCACATACCGAAGTCGGGCCTCGAACTCCGATAAGCTCGTGACCAGCTGGTGCAGGCTAAATGGGAATCTGATAAGTCTTCCCTCTGGATCCCCAGCAGGTCAGTGTGGTAGGTAGCTCTGGCCACCCGGCCCTCTGTCTCGTCTGGAAGCCTCTCCTGTCATGGGCTTGAGTCGCCCTGGATCCCCTGGCTCTCTCTCCTATAGCTGGAGCTCTGGCTCTCTCTCTTACCTCCACAAGTGGCATGAGGTATGTCTGGATAAAGGCAGTGTAATCGCCCTCAAGCCTGAAGAAGTCGGCGTCCCAAACTCTCGTGAAGTCGATCATCTCCTGTGGGGTGTACCTCTCTGTAATCCTTATGTACGTGGGAGGCGGCATCGGAACCACCGGCTCAGGCAAGCCGAGGCTCTGTCATAGGAATCGCTCCCTTAGGAAACATGCTTGACAAACTGGACCCTTAAGCAAAATCTAAAATCGGGACGCCTCCCGAGCACCGACAAACTGATCTCTGACCTCGGCAAGAATCACTGCCCACGGCTGCCAGGTGATCTACAAATAGTGAATATACAGGTTATTAGCTGCCATCAAAGATGCAATACAAAGTAAAGCTGAAATGACTAAAGGGTTTGAGTTACCTCTGTTGTAGTCACAGTGTCAAAAAATCAGCAGAAGAAGGAGAATGACTCTCAGGGACTCCGCTGGCAGATCCCGTCATATCTATGCGAGTACAGCACCATAGGAGGTATCTCTACCTTTGGCTCTGGGGCGAGCCTTGGGAAATAGGCAGACACCCATAGATGTAGAAAGTGGTAGGATAACAGTGAGTGTATATCAGATGAGTACAGATAAGATAAAGCAGAAAGCAGATTGTGTGCAGTGTACAGATAATGTAAAGTTGAAAGCAGAAGGTTTGCAGTGCAGTGTACAGTATCTGTGGTGTACATAAAATGCGAAGTAGAAATGTAAAGCAGAAGGGTAGGGAGTACCTCCCAAGCTCTCCAGCAGCCTCCTAGCAGATGCCCGCTTTGGCGAGAGGAGGAGCTCATGTATCTATATAATGTGGCCAAGCCTGCGCCGCCCTAGTCGTAGAATCGGACGGACGCGACAGGTCCACCAAAGCGCTCATGAGGTAAAGCCCGATGGTGTTTGCCCAGTCGGCAAACAAAGTAGTACCAAAAAAGAACATGAGGAACCCCAGGGCGTAGTACTCGGTCTCCTCGTGGGTCATCGGCATCTTCCCTCTGAAATGGTTGGCGAACCATGTATATCTCACCATCCCTAATCGGGAGATGGGTGAGCGAATCCCCAGCAGATAGATCTGAGCGGCCTCTCACTCGCCCATGTCGGTGTCGTAAGGAATCGGATGACCCACTACTACTATGCCGGTGAGCATAGAGAAGTCAAAGGGAGTCATCGTCATCTCCCCTGCTATACAGTAATTGAGGGAATCAGTGGTATCCCACCACCTCTCTACTAAAGCGCCCAGTAGAGGCCAGCTTGCGATGAAACGTGTGAGCCCCATGCAAAATGCTCCGAAGCCAGCCTCGTCGATATTGTGAGGCACAGCGTCAGGAAGATCCATATGCCACTCCCTCGTGGAGATGGTCCCGTATCCGCAAAAAGCATGCGAATCCCCCTGTGTGCAGGACAAACAGATGCAAGGTAGTGTAAGAAATACAGTGCACAAGTGCGATCGGGATGAACAGATGAAAAGTAGTGTGAACTATACAAGAATTATAACCTATATTGCAAAAAATAAAGAGGAAGTGTATACCTCAGAGGTGCCGTAGGATAAGTGTGACTCCGGCTCGCGTAGCAGGAGGTCCTCCAATGCACCTCGCGCAAACCCCCTGAACTGGCGGATGCCATCAAGAGACAGCACATGTACCTCAGGATGGTACATCACTAGGTCGAATGGTCGAATGCTGAGTGGCAATGGCTTAAATTCGGGTTCCATCTCCATCCCCGGAGGAGCTCTGCTATGTGGGATGTCATCTACCATCTCGAGGAAGGATGTACGGATGGTCGCAAGTGTGGAAAATTGGCGGGAATGCCAAAAGTAAACAAAAAGTCAACTCTGGGCGAGGAAAAATGGAAGAAAAGGTCAAGGCTCAGAAGAAGGCATGGAAATCAAGGGTAACTAGAGGGAAACAAACCTCGGGTGATGGAAGTCAAGAGGGAAACACCTACCGCGACTTTCAATCGGTTCAAAGTGTTTTGAACTACGAGGGTTTATCGAATCGGACGTTTGTGGGGCATTGGAAAATGCATGTATAGTTCGAATCTAAAGAGGAAAAAGGTCTAGAAAGCTTGGAGGATGATTTTCGGCCTCAGGGTTGTATGGAAATGAAGTGTAGATGTGTATATTTAAAGGCCCGAGGTGAAATCTCCAATTTACCCCAAATCTGCCATCGATGGCTGACCGGCCACCTTTGGTGGCCGATGAGTTTAATTTGTGGCCGATGGGTGGTTGGTGGCTTCCTATAGTGGTCGGCAGGCCTCTGATGCTCTCTTTGGTTATTGTTTTGCTGTTTTGTGCCTGGATCTCTTAAGAAAATGCAAGAGAAGTACATTTTTAAGCTCAAGTGACCTCCGCGGAAGCTCCAGACTATGTTTTCAGCATGTGATGCTTAGCACGTACGAGGTGTATCCTTTTCATTTGTTGAAACTCCTCCGAGAGGTAAATCGGAGGTTGCTTTTGAATCGGTCCTGTTAAAGACACGCATTTCTTTATTCGGTGTGTTGCATTGAATAATGTATGCGTTGTTATTGTGTACAGAAAATGTATGCTGTGTTGCATTGTATTATACATACTCTCATGTTTGCATAAAATATGCATGTTGCATTGTATTGCATTGTACATGCCCTTACATTCACATCAAATATGTGCTTCTCACGTTCGCATAGAACATGCATTCCTACTATATTGTACTTGTCAAAGTTTCTTTCTTGTGCAGACACGATATTGTATGTACGGTTCATTTCAAACTAGTGCAACCAAACGATATTGTATATACGGTTCATTTAGAGGAATTTCGGCCATGATCACATGTCCTTTTACCTCTTTTGTTGGTTAGAAACATTCGGGTACGCCCAGTGTTTACACCGACACCTCTTTTGTTGGTCAGAAACATTCGGGTACGCCCGTTGTTTACACCACTCCTTATTGGTCAAAAACATTCGAGTACGCCCGATGTTTATACCACCCTTTTGGTTAGAAGTGTTTGGGACTTGTGTCCAATGCTTATACCTCCCTTCTGGGTTAGAAACATTCGGGTACAGCCGATGTTTATGCCACCCCTTCAGTTAGAAGCGTTTGGGACATGTGTCCGACGCTTATACCACCTCTTTGGTTAGAAGCATTGGGTTGTGTACCTGATGTTTATACCCCCTCCCCTTCGGTTAGAAGCGTTTGGGATGTGTGTCCGACGCTTATACCACCTCTTTGGTTAGAAGCATTGGGTTGTGTGCCTGATGTTTATACCCCTCCTTTAGTGAGAAGCGTTTAGGATGTGTGTCCGACACTTATACCACCCTGTCGGTTAGAAGCATTGGGTTGTGTGCCCGATGTTTACCACTCTTTGGTTAGAAGCACTGGGTTGTGTGCTCGATGCTTATACCACCCTTCCGGTTAGAAGCGTTTGGAACATCTTTTGATGCTTATACCACTCTGTTTTGGTTAGAAACAATAGAACGTGCTTCAATGTTTATACCACCCTCCGGTGTTTGCACCGCTTCCTTTTCCCTCTCACGCGTGTCGCGTTAGTATGCTTTGGTTAAATGCATCTAGACGGATCCCTATGCTTACACCGATCGTTGTTTCGACTGCATAATAGTTGGATGTGTTTCCATTGTTATTATGTGCTCTATTTAACTCGGAACCTTAGGGTGTGTCCTTAGGTTCGCACCACTTCTCTCCTCGCGTGTGCTACGCGTTGGGATCTTGTTTGCCTCCCCGAGTGCGCCTGACGGTTGTGTCTCTTTGCCATTTCTACATGAGGTGCAATTAAAATTGCATAATGTTCTTATATCCTTTCTACATGAAATGTGGTTCAGCTCGTGTTAACTTGCTTTTGTACGAGTTTCTTGTAACGTTTCTCTGCATGACGTTTGCATCTAGCTGTTTCATTACAGCCCTCATTGCATGATCAGAAGTTATGTTCTGCATTGCGCATGTCATTTTACTTTTTTCCCCAGCATGCGGGCGCATCTATATTGTTATCTTGCTTGTTTGTCTAAGTCTTCGGGCTCGTCAAAAATGGGTCGTCTCTGGGCTTTGACATTTACTCCCGTCATTTCATCACTTCTGAGTTCTGTCAAAGAGGGACAACTGTAGACACCCCATTTTTGACCGTCCTCAAGACTTGGCCGTCATCGTTTGAACACCCGATGATTGTGCATGCTCATGTTCGTTCTGAGTCTCTGAAGGTCTCGGCTGAGTGCCTCGCCTTGGAGTCTCTCAGCTTGTCTGTTTTGTGCTTGGTAGTGGACCAAGAACTTGTTGCTTTTAATCTGGAGAAGAGGGTGGCTTGTCGGCCATCCCCAGTGTCCAACGGCCATTTTTCTCATTTTTCAGATATTTTATGTGCCAGCTATGCCAGCTATTGATCAATGAGTGTATCCTCCATACACGTGTATGGAGGGATGAAGCCAAGCTTTTGGCTTGTTTTTCTATATAAGGGGAGGTCTCTCCCCCATTTTGAGGGTTCAGAAAATTTGTGAGCAAAAATTCACTCTCTCTCTCTCTCTCTCTCTAGAATCCTTTCTCTCTTCCTATTTAGTGCTTGAAAGTGCGTTTTCTTTACATATTTGCACTAGCACCCTTAGCCAAACACCTTGACCTTGGAGCTGAGGTTCCTTAAAGCTTGGTTTGAGGTCTTAAGCTTGGTTTTGGCTCAGACTTGCACCAGTTTTAGTGCTGTGCTTCAAAGGTAAAGGCTTACCTCTTTTAAGCTTTGCTTTAGTTAGTTGTTTAGCCACCTTTACATGCTATTTTGAGGCTGGTTTTAACCACTAAAAAACTCTGTCTTTAAGGTTTCAAAATGATGGTTTGAGTTTTGTTTAGTTAGGGGGTGGTTTCCTCCCTTTGCTCTTTGGCTTATAAAGTCTTTTGAGCCATCTTTCAAAGCTTTTGAAACAACCTTTTTTGGCCTTTTAACCACTGAATTCTAGGGGAACTTCAGTGGCGAAAAGTATGTTTTGAGGTCCAAAATAGAAGGGGTTGGCCTCCCCTCCTTGTGTCTTGTTTGCATGTGTAGATGGCCTAGCATGTAAGCATGATTTTCTACTCTTTTGTGACTTGGTCTCAGCTTGTTTTTGCTGCTGATTTAGCATGCTTTAGCTCTGTTTTGAGCCTCCTTGGTCATATTAGACTTGTTATGCATTGTTGTAGTGTAAATGGCTTCCCTAGGTTTGTGTTTTAAGGCCTCTAACATGCTTCGCTTGAGATTATTGCATGATATAGCATCATTTAGTATGTGATTTCAATGCTTATATCTCTGTCACACTCTCACATACTTCACTCTTTCATTGCTTTTGAGAGTTGTGCATTGAGCCTAGTTTGCGAGCCAACACATGAGCATGTTTTTATAGCTTTTTGTGCTTTAATTCTAGCATGATTTAGCCACTGTTTTGGCATGTTTAAGCTCTGCCTAGAGCTGGTTTGATCATTTGAGCTTGATATTGCATGCCTCTAGTGTAGTGCTCTTCACTAGCTTTAATGCTTTTGGCTTTTGGCTTTTAACATGTTGTGCATGTGTTGCTTGCATGTTGTAGCACTATTTTTCATGCCATTTTAGCACTGAAAAATCTGCAACCTCCCTCATTTCTTCATTTTTCCATTTGTTTTGGGGGTTGATTAACCTTATGATTGTGTTTAAGCTTGAGATAGAGCTTGTGCTCAATGGCTTTAACCCTTTTTTGAGGGTTCCTCCTAGCCAAAGACATGATCTCTCTCATGTCTTAAATCATCCTTTGGTTGACCCCTCTCTCATTAGAGGACTTTCACATTAGACTTAACCGATTAAAGAATGGCTTGGTAATGCTAAAATGTGTAAATAAAATGTGCAAAGTAAAACTTGTGCAAGATAAGCATTTGTGTTGCATTGCATGTGTTTGGATCGGACATTAATCCAAACACAAGAAATGTGGGACGTTTCATACTCGAAGTGATGAAACGTGCCATGTTTCTTTGTTGCCGTCACCCTTGATCATGCATGATAGGGTGGTGGTCCTTCGAGTCTTGTTTGTGCATTCATTAAGCTTGTACAAGCTTGGTTCTTTGGCCATCATGCATGAAGATGCTTGATTGGTGGCTTGAGAGCCAAGTGCCACACTCCTTTGAGCTTGAGAAATGATAAGGAGAGTGGCAATATACACATTCCTTGAAAAATGCATTGCTTTGCCTCTGTTGTTCTTTGCTGCAGCAAAACCAGAAGCCTGGAAAAAGGGGTGACCGACCGGCCACTTGCAATACCCGACCGACCAGTGTGGGTGGGCGACTGGCCAGTTGAGGTGGCCGACAGCCACTTTCCGTGGCCGACCGACCGGAAGAGAAAAGTTGTTCAAATGTGTTCCTGTGTTGGGGCAAAAGCATTCTGGAAGTTGGTGCAATTTTCGAAGGTTAAGGAAAGTGCAAACAGGGGCAACCGGCGGCAAAGCGATGGATTTTTGGGAGGAAGCCAACCGAGCATGCATATCTTTCTCGCCCGTAAGGCCACTTTATTACTTTGTTTAGTTAGTATTGCTAATTATTCAAGTGCTGTAATATTTTAATTACCTTAGCATAGCTAGTTAATTTGTGTTGTGATAATTAATTAGCTAGAATAGTTAATTAGTTGATTTGTAATAATTAGCTTAGCTTAGTGTGGCTTAGCTTATTTATTCGGACCCCCATTCGCGAGGGCACAATGTTGTAATAAACGTGCGCGTGTGTGTGCATGTCTTCCAACCCCACTTCTTTCTCCATTTTATTTAACCGCTTTCAATGGTTAGTTTTAGGGCACGTTTTGATTAGTATACCTTATGCTTGCATGTTTGCATCATTCATTTGTATTGCATGCACTGGGCTCGGCGCATCATTCAAACTGCATTGTATTTCAAAATTCATATGCTATCTTAGATAGCCGAGCTTATTTAGTTGCATTATTGCATGTGTTGCATTAGGCATCTTGTATAGTTAGGATCATGCATATTTCTAACTAGCTTTTTGTTTTGGCTTGGAGTACACTGTAAGTGTTATGCTTTAGCATACTTGTATAAGTGTGAGTGTTGCCATGATCTCATACTTGCCATGAGGCTATTTGCATAAGTGATTAACTGCATGAATGCATGTGGGTGAAGGCTTTGTTGCCTAAATTGGAACGAATCGATGATTGTGAGTTTTAAACCCACTTTGCGACGTGGCAAATCATGTTTTAAGCCCACTTGAGGGTGGCAAATCTGCGCGTTAGCCCACTTGCGAGTGGCACTTTCAAACCATTTTTGAAAACAACCATGTGTTGTTTTGTTCCAATTCTCGCGATTTAGTCTATACTTGCTTGTGTGTGCGCCACATAGTAAAGTTAGCTAATAATCAGAATAAGAACACATAAGGTTTATAAAATAACATATCATGGTAGTCGAGTCCGATCCTTTAATCTGGCGAGTGGGGGTGCTCATTGTATGACCTTCCCCTCTTGTACCCAAGTTCCCGAGCCGAGGCAACTTTGGTGATGACAAACACGTCACCTTCGGCACGAGTCAAGGTTTCTTAAATTTCCCAAAAATAAAATATTTAGGTGGCGACTCTGTAATTTGGCAAAGCAGTCCAGTTTGGCATTAGTTGATTTAAAATTTGATTTTCCAAAAATGATTTGTCGGACTGGACGCTTTGGTGTTTATCAGTCTCACATTGCACTTTGTAAGATTTGATTCAAAACTGTGACAGGAGTCCGAACTGTAGGAGACCAATTCGCGTCTCTTCGAAAAGGGAGCACTGTAGACACCCCATTTTTGACCATCCTCAAGACTTGGACGTCATCGTTTGAACACTCGATGATTATCCATGTTCGTGTTCGTCACGAGTTCTCGGAGGTCTCGGCTACGCGCCTTGCCTCAAGACCTCCCAACTTTTCGATTTTGTGCTTGGTTTTGCACCAAACACTTGTTGGTTTTTCCTTCTGAGGGTAGAGAGTAGCTTGTTAGCTACCCCTGAAACCCACTGGCCTTGGTTTGAAGCCACCGGCCATTGGTGATGGCCGGTTGGCACTTTTTGTGGTCGGCCGACCATTTATTTGGCCGATTGTCTCATCTTTTGGCCGGTACCACCTTTTTGCCTTTCTCAGGCATGGTGCATGCCAGCTGTGTCAGCTGGAATGCACGAACTTGTCCTCCATACATGTATATGGAGGATTTGCCCCTTTTGCACCCTTTTGTTCTAAACTTCTTGGAGAAGCTTGCATCCTTTGCTCAAGCTTCTAGAGGAAGCTTGGACCTTTGTCTTAGCTTCCTCAAGAAGCTTGGACCTTTCAGTTAGCTTCCTTGAGAAGCTTGACCCCCTTGACCCTTTTGTATTAGCTTCCCCTAGAAGCTTAGCACTTTGTCTTCCTCTATAAAAGGAAGCCTTCCTTCTCCTTTGGAAAGGTTCAGCAAAATCAGATATATATGTGATACATACACCACTCTCTCTCTCTCTCTCTCTATATCTCTCTCTCTCTTTCTCTTCATTTGTGTGTTTTAGAGGGCCTAAAAGGGTGTTTTGTTCTTAGTTTTGCACTAAGGCACCTAGTATTACACCATACTTGGGTTATTGGGGTCTTGACAGTTTGTTCTTGGAGTTTTGAGTCAATTATGATCAGGAGAAGGGGCCTGAGGTTGCTGTTCTTCAAGTGTTCTTCAGGGGTGAGCATAATCACTTTATATTCCCCATTCTTGCACTAGATTTTAACCCACCTTGCATGCTCTTTTGAGCTTTGTGTATAACTGAAAAAAGTTCTGATTTTTCATGTTTAAGATGTTTCATTAAGGTCATTTTGGTGTTGGGGGTCGACCTCCCCCTCTTAGGCCTTGTTTGGCCCTTTTTGTACCTTCTTTGTTGAGCTTTGAGTACTTTTGTGTATTGACTTTCTCACCACTAAAATCCAGAGGATTTTCAGTGGTGAAGAAGAGGTTTTGAGGTCTTGCATAGGGGAGGGACACCCCTCTCCCTTTGTCTCTCTTTTGCTTGTGTTTAAGGCTTCAAGGGTAGCATGTATGCCTAGTTGTTCTTAGCTCCATTTCAGAGGTTTTTGGGTGTTATTTGGTCATATTATATCTCTGTCTTTGGTCGGATTTATGGTCCATTACATGCATCACACACTTGCTTAATAATCCCCTTTGTTGTCCCAACATGTGCCATGCATTTAGGCCATCATGCTTGCATACTTTAGCTTGACTTCATGAAGCTTTTAGTTATGTTTTGCCATGCTTAAGGTCTGTTTGGTATTGATTTGGTCATATTTGCCATGTTTGGTATAGCCACCATGCATTTTGGCTTGTGAGCCTTGAGTGTGTGAGTCTTTAGCATGTTTTAGTTGGGTTGTTTTAATGATTTGGAGTCATTTCCCATGCTATTTCAGTCCATAATCCATGCTTGTATGCTTACATTCATCATCATTTCCATGCTTTGGAGAGGTGTCCTTTTGCGCCTTAAAATGAGTCATTGTGCATGCCTTTTGGTTTGAGTCCCTTAGCTGCCATATCAGTAAGTTTTAGGGCTCCTTTTCGCATGTTAAAACTCTGTTTTTCATCACATAATCCTTGCCATGTTTGGTTGTGGTGGTTGTAGTAGAATGCCCTCTTTGTGGCTTTAAATCCCCCTTTGTTTTGCATCCATTTCTTAGCATGTTTTGGTCATGAGCTATGCATGCTTTAGTCTTGTTTTTGGAGTGCCTTAGGACTGTTTTAAGCCATTTTTGGTCCTTTGGGGTTTGGTTGACATAGCTATGGTTTGGACCCCTTTGTTGGCTTCAAGTTTGGTCATTATTGCATGCCTTACTTGCATAACATGGTTGATTTGGCATTATCCTCTATGCATTTTCAGAGTTTAACATGTTGGTCTAATGTCCATATTTATCATCTTTTGAGTGTTCTTGAAAGTTACCTTTGTGCCTTAGCTTTAGGCCCATTGGTGTGCACGTTTGCATGAGCATTTGTCCATCATTTGCATCATCTTTGGCCACTGTTTATGGCGAGGCTGAGGTCTGCCCTTTGTAGTTTAAGTCTACCATTTCATGTTTTGACATGTTGCATTACTTTGGTTTCATGCTTGCATTGTCTCATCTTTGCACGTTTGCATGTTGTTTAGATAGTTGCATTCCATACCCTAGCTTGCATGATAGGTTGCATTGCTTTGTATCTTGCATGTTTGGCACATTGCACTTGGCATGTTTGTTACTTTAGTCTCATGTTGCATACTTGAGTCACATTGCATACTTGCATTACATTTTGCTTGGTTTGGGGTGTCAAACCAAGCATGAGGAATGAGGGGCGTTCGTACTCAAAGTGACGTAACGCGCCTCAACCCTCAATCGCCGATGTCCTTGATCTCAACATGATAGGGCGTGTATCACTCATGTGTTTTGTTGCATTCATTCACATCGAAATGCATACTTGACTTCTTGGACCATCACGCATTGAAATGCGCGATTGGTGGTCCGAGGGTCGAGTACCAAACTCCCTTGAGCCCATAGCATGATAGGGAGAGTGGCCATGCACACATTGCTTTGAAAATTCCATACCATGCCCTGCCTGTCCTCTGTTGCTGTCAAAACAGGGCTCTGCAGGAAGAGATGGCCGGCCGTCCACTTTTTATGCCGACCGACCATCAGTGTCCAGCCGGTGGTTCAACATTTGGTCAATAAGCCTATTCCCATGGCCGGTGGATTTGAATGTAGCTGGTAATATTCCACAACACTCAGGGAGTGATTCAGAAGGATTCTGGAAACTTTCATAAATTTCAGAGGAGCAATGCAGTGTAAACAGAGGCAACAGTGGCATGGTACCGGGTTTCCAGGCGAGGCAAACCGAGCATGCATCATCCCATCATTCCGAGGCGGGGCTGCGGCCACTTTCCTTCTGTATTTAATTTGTTAATTAATTAAAAGCTTTGTAATATTTAATTAGCTAGAGTAGTTAATTATTTGTTTAATTTGTATTATTCTTTTGGTCCCTCCGGGCGAGGGCAATTCTGTAATAAGTGTGCGTGAGTGTGTGTGTGTCTTCCAACCCCACGTCTTTCTCCCTTTTATTTACTAGCTTATGATGGTTAGATTCGGGCATGTTTTATTTAGCATACTTATGCTTCGCATGTTTGCATCATTCATCTGTATTGCATGCACCGAGCTCGGCGCATCATACTAACTGTATTTGTATTTCAATTCTAAGTTGAATACGTGTTAGCTATAGCATCATCATATGCCATCTTAGAATAGCCGAGCCTATTGTAGTTGCATCTTGCATGTGTTGCATTAGCCATCTTAACATGAACTAGGATCATGCGTGATTACTAACTAGTTTCTTGTTTTGGCTCGGAGTACTAGGTAAGCATTTACGCTTTAGCATCTTGCATGTGTGTGAGTGTTAACCTGATAGCATGCTTGCCATGAGGCTATATGCTTATGTGATTTAACTACCTGAATGCCTGTGGCTGAAGGTTGTGTTTTTTGAGTTGGAATAATTCGTCGAAACCCGTGTTTTAGCCTACTTGCGAGTAGCAAAACTTCAATCCATTTTCAAAATGAACGGATATGCGATGCTTTGTTCCAACTTAGGCAATCCAGTCTATACTTGTTTTGCTGTGCGCATCACATAGTAAATCTAGGCTAATAACCGGAATAAGAGCACATAATGTTTTCAAAACTAGATATCATGGTTAGTAGAGGCCGATCTTTGATCGGGCGAGCGGGGGTGCTCATAGCTGACCTTCCCCAATCGTACCCAAGTTCCCGAGCCGAGGCAACTTTGGTGATGACGGACACGTGGCCTTAGGCAACGAGTCAGGGTTTCCTAAATTCCCCCATAAAAAATATTTAGGTGGCGACTCTGTATCTGGCAAAGCAGTCCATGTTTGGCACTTCTTTCTTAAAAATCTATTTTCCAAAACGGTTTGCCGGATTTGGACTCTTTGATGATTCATCGGTCTTGCATTGCACTCTGCGAGATTAGATACAGGACCGTGACTTTGAGTCCAAACTGTAATGAGCCCAATGAACAGAACGGGATTCATTCCCAGGAGGTTCGGGGACGTCTACAGTTTCTGACGACTCTGCTGGGGAGTTTGAGAACTTGACTCGAATTCATGATATCCTGTTTTGACTGCACTTAAGTGTTTCTTTGCATTGCATTTGCATTGGTGCGCCTAGGACACCATGTTTGCCATCTGCTATTCCTGAACGGTTTGCCGGAGGCTTGCTTTGAGAAGCGTGCCATAAGGCTGACCGGTTACGGGCTCTGCCACGATGGGAACACAAACCCCGGTTGTTACCGAGGAACCCTTTTTTGACCATTCGACCTAGTGCATATTCGGAATCCATAGTGACTATTCCAAACTAGGACAGGTTGCTTACCCGATTTTAGGTTGTTTGAAACCGCTGTGTGCGTAGTGAAACCCTAGCTCCCGACAAAATAGGACAGGGAAACCCTATCCCAATATAGGGGTGTTTTGGCTCTCACTGGCTTGCTATGTGCTTTTAGAGTGCGTCTCTACAGGAATGTATGTACCAGTTTGCAAGTTTGGGTATCAGGCCTGAGGGCATCAGTATTTGGGAGAATCAGTTTTGCCTGAGGGTATCAGTTTACAGGCAGAATTTTGGGGCGGAATTCAGTAGAGGGCACAGTCACTCAGCTTTGCTCATATTGGTTATGGGGAAATCAGGCTAAGGTGCTGTCTGTTTTCTCTTTTGCTAGGTAGTCCTGGAACTATAGCTTCAGAAGGCTCTACTATCCCCCGGGTACACTGGACTTTTGCTGATAGACTTTGTTAGATCAGAGATTCAGTTCAAGGGAAAATCAGTGTTCCTTCACCAGAGGCAGGGTAAAAAGGGCAGTTAGGCACAGATCATCAGTTCAGCAGTCAGTTCAGAGGGCTTTGTCTACCCCACCTAAGTACAGTAGGGATCAGAGTTCTGTTTCTCTCACAGAGAAGGAACATATACCGGATATTCAGTTGGATCAGGGCAGTATGGCAGGAATGGAAGAAATGGTGCGCCAGCTCCAAGAGAGCATGAAAACTATGTAGGAGGACGCTGCTCGTCAAGCGGAATTTTCCAAACAGCAGGCTGCGATCATGGCCCAACAGGCAGAGCTAATTACCTGGCTATAGCTGCAAGCTGGAGCTTCAGCTTCACACTGAGCTCCTCCCCCACCAAGAGTCCCAATACCCGAGGAGACGGCGAATGTCCAGAATGTCCAGGAGAATACAGGCATCCCAACAGGGCCACATCCGCCCCTAATTCTACCTCAACTATCCAAGGCACCTACACCTATCAATCTGTCGGATTCTCCCTTCGAGTTCGAGGTAGACCCCACAGCATTAAAAGTGAGCAAGCTTGAAAAGCTGTTCAAGAAATCCCAGGGTGTGAAGTCCATCCCGGACATCGAGGATGGGTATACCGATGCAGCCGTGACGTTGTCGGACAGGTTCAAGATGCCTCACATCGACCGTTTTGACGGGTCAGGAGATTCCATGGTCCACCTGAGTTTGTTTTCAAATGTTCTGCGCCCGATGGGCTTGACAAGATTACAGAAGCTCTCCCTTTTTGGCAAGACCCTGTCGGGTATTGCGGCCATCTGGTACGCCAAATTGGAGGATTCAGTGAAACGAAGCTGGGAGGAGATGGCTGAGGCCTTCGTCGCACAATATTCATACAATACCCAGATCGAGATCACAACCCGTGATCTCGAGACGACCAGGCAAAAGCCGAAAGAGGGCTTCTTTGACTTTGTAACCCGTTGGAGGCCAAAGCTTCTTCGATGACCACCAGGCTGGTCGACAAGGACCAGATACGGATGATTGTGCGCAATCTCCAACCCAGGCTAATGCAGAAGATGATCGTCCTCCCCCTACCAACCTTTGCAGACCTCCATGAGATTGGGGTACAAATCGAGGACGCTATAAAGCAAGGCCTTATTGACCAGGAGAAGGAGCAACCTAGGAGGGTGTTTTCCCGCAGTTTGAATGCGACCACTAGTGGTGATGCAGCTGTAAGATCTTCTGAAGTGGGCATGGTCGCCACCACCACATCAAAAACAGCTACCCCATCCACCGGTGCGTCCAGAAGTAGCTCACAAACAACCAAATATCCACCTCGAGTCAAAAGGGTTTTTACCCCACTGTATATGCCTTTGTCAAAGGCTCTAGGGGTCTTACTCAGGAAAGGACATCTGAAACCGTTGGAACAGCGGCCTTTACCCGATCCTATCCCTCCAAAGCATGACTCGACTAAGTACTGTGCCTACCATCAGCAAACCGATCATGACACTGACAGTTTGCTTTCATCTGCGCCATGATGTACAAGATCTGTGTGACAACAGGGTCATCGTCGCACCAGTCTTGCAAAGTCTATCGGCACTTGATCAGTGAATTTGGGGGATAATGTGACCATGTGATCGGGGAATGAACCACCTGCGAATGGCGCTCGATTTACTCCAGATGTGGTGGATGGCATGCACTGTTTTGAGCATTTGCGAATGCTGGTTTGGGTATTGAGTCAGTCTTATCATTTTGCTTTAAGTCTGTCTCTTTGTTTTGAGTCAGTCTTTTCATTCTGAGTCAGTTGGGTCTGTCTTGTTGTATCGAGTCAGTCCTGTTGTATAGGAGTCAGGTGATTCCGAGAGTGTTACCTCGGACATCTCTTGCTTGTTTTGTGTTTGTCTTTTTTCTTTCTTTTGAGTCTGTTTCTGCCAGGGAGCCAGTTGTGCCAACAGATCTGAATGAACAACAGTAACTTTTACACTCTTGTGTTTGCTTCTGCCTTGCGCCAGTTGTGCCAGAAAACTTGAATGGAACGACAGTGTCCTTCACCTGCTCTTTTGTGCCTTGAAATTGTTGCATTGACCTAATTTTTTCAAAAATTTTTCGAACACTGCGGTGAAAACGAAGAGGAAGGAATTCCTTAGGATTTGCAAAATTTGATCAAATTGAGAGAAAGAGAGGCATGCTAAGCCCTTAATAAATGAAATCATGTTTGTTAATATGAGTACTGGGAAGAATCCTAGCTTGATCCAGATTGGTTCTACATTGTCTTCTGCGCGAGCGATTAGTCGCTTTCTTAAAAGATTTCAAAAAAAAAAAAAATGTTTTTCCGCGGTCCTATGAAGACCTGTGTGGAATCGCTCTTGAGATTGTGTAGCCCAGGATCGCTCTCAGCCTCGAGACTCAACCCCTTTGCTTTCAAACCTTGAACTTAGATTCAGAATGTTCAAAGGTCAACCACAATGTGAGGCCTGTGTGGCCATATTCAAAGCAGCCCTCGAACAAGAGGCAAGAAGGTTAGATCAAGGAGATCAGATGTCATCAAAAGAAGCTTGCGAAGCTAGATCAGGAGCACCCCTCGAACTAGGGGCAAAAGATGTCAGATGTGCCCGAAGAGTCAAAGACAAAGATCGGCAAGAATGCCAAATCCCAGAAGGGAGGAAAGAAGAAAGTTTGTGCTAAAGGACAACTGAGTTCCTATCCACAACACTAGGGGCAATTCAACCCCCATCGGATGGACTCCTACATCGTCAGTGAACAACAGCCATTCTCCTGGATTCAGATGACTTCAGGATCTCAAAACCATTTGACATGGACTTGTTAGGCTCGCTGGGCCGAAAACCCGGAAGGGCGACCCAGGCAAAAGTTAGAGCAAGAAAAAGAACAAAAAAAAGAAAAATGCAAAGAATGAAAAAAAAAGAAGAAAAAGAAAAATTAAGAAAATGAAAGGAAAAGATGAAAAAGAGAAAAGAAGAAAGAATTGAAAAGAAAAGAAAAACATAGCTCGCAAGGTTGAAAACCTAGAAAGGCGGCCTTAGAAAGGCGGCCTTGGCAAAAGTTAGAGCGCAAAACGAGAGGTTAATACCCGAGTGTACCTTAACCCCGAACTATGTAAGGCTTGATTCCCATGTTTGGGATACGTAGGCAACTTCATCCTGAAGTCCAGCCACAAACGCTTTCAAAGTTACTGTGTCCATATATTGGTTTTGACCATCTTCGTCTTCTCTGTATCTGAGAGTTCGGTTTTGATCATCTTTGCCTTCTCTGTGTCTGAGAATTTGGTTGTGTTCGTCACTCTGAGGACTAACTACAATGTACTGCGGCATTATCCAAACAAGGGGCAACTTTCCGTTTCCATACAGTGTGCTGCGGTGCAATTCAAAAAAGGCGCAACTTTTAGTTGCCATGCAGTGCCGTCCAGACAAGGGGCAATTTTCCATTGTTATGGATCTGAGGTTGTGCATCTCAAGAGTAGGTTTCGAGCTCATTGAGCAGTGGCCGTTTGCAAAAATAATTTTTGAGAATTTTTACTAAGGTTGACTGATTCTCTCGAAAATTATTCCATTTTTCTAAAAAAACTGGACCATTTCTTGGACCCAAAAAACGAAAATTTTCAGTGCTCATAACCTAACTCGCATGATTTTAAATCAGAAAATCGAACAAGCATATTAATCTAACTCTCATGTTAGTCAAAATTGTTTTAGTAGAAAGTCAAAACAAAAAAAATGGTCAAAATGATGAACTAGGGGCACAGTTGAGTCAAGTGTTCTGTCTTTTCCCCATTGTCAACATACTTGCCAAGAAGGGCACTCTACCTGCCGGAAAGGGCACAGCGGAAGCTAACAACAAACTGCCGAAAGTTCTCTCATCCTCCAAGCAACGAGGTATCAAGCCAAGTGCGAAGCACAAACTGCAATGGAGCAAGGTATTTCACACCCTCATCCGGGCAGATTTGATCATGTCCAAACTCGCTAGCAGAAAATCGTCAACCGATATCAGCTACAGATTTACTACACACCCAGTTGTAGCGCAACCCCTCTGCGGGAAAGTTCACTGTTGTGAGCAGAAGAAGAGAATCTAGCAGAATGCTAGGGGCAAGAGCCCACAACTTCCTGTTTACCCATCAACCACCTTAGGGAGGGATGAAAAAATGATAGATTAAAGAATAGAGAGATGTGCGCTGAGAGGAAAAGTGAGAAAAGGGTTTTGAGAGAAAAACCGAGCTTGAGGGCCGAGTGATGTGAGAATCACATATAAGAAAGGGTGGGGAACAATACCCAGAGAAATAGGCTCCCTGTGCACGTCTGAGTGTCGTGTCTTTTTGTTTTGTCTCGATTCTTGTTTTGAGTCATTTCGAGTGTTACTCGATGTGTTTAGGTTGTTTACCTTTTGTTTTCCGTTGTTGAGTCATAGTGCGCTGTGTTCAGTCGTAGGCTCAATACCCCGGTGAAGAACCCATCTTTCAATTTCAAAAATAAAATCGTTTTGCGCTCCGAGTGCCGTGTCGTTCTCCACATCTGTGCAAAACAAGATTCGTTCTTTCGTAAAACCGCAGGGTTCAACCCAGGTCATGTGGGAACAATAAAAACAGGACCTATCTGAAGCTATATGGATTCCGGACTGCAAAGCAAAAGAAAAGAGGGAAAATGTCGGGCATCTGAGTTTGTTTCAACTTCAGTAAGTTCCGTCATTACATTCCGTATGTACCTCTTCAGGTCTTGCCAATGCTTCGAAGTATGAGTGTGCCTCTACCTCAAGCTCAAGATCAAGTCTGCTTCAAGCTAGAATGGCGATCAAAAGTGTTCTCCCTAAGTACCATTCCCTGCCAGAAGCATCTTGGCTGTGTTCGCAATGAGTTCTTAGGAGACCAACTGCAACGGTGGAAACTAGAGTTCGAATGAACGCAAAGGTTCGGGATTTTCGAGACTAAAGTTTGGTTTAAATACCCAGGGGTGTATCCCCGGCTTGAAATCTGTATGGAAGCCCCATAGGTTGAGATAGCGTATATGCACCTCAATTCTGGATACTGAACCAACCTAGTTTGTCACCACGTTGGAGAATAAGGAAAGTTGTGAATGATCAGGAAGAAAGGCAGCATCCAGAGTGTTCTACGTGAAGAACTCTTATCAGTATTTCAGAGCCTTTGTACTGTAAATTGAAGGTAAGTGTTCGAAGAGCACGAGGGGAGATCCCCGTCAGAGTAGAGCGGTTCATCGCCACTCACCCCATGAGGTGCTTTCTAAAGCGCCGCTAGGTTTGTTTATTGCATTCCTTAAACATCATGCATTGTATTGCATTATACCTATCAAAGTTTATTTCTCATTCATGCACGATATTGTATGTACAGTTCATTCAAAGAAGTTCCGTTTGAGATCATTTATTTAGTGTATCAATCACACCTCATTCACCCTTAGTGTATCTATCACACTTTCTTCATTCAGTAAGTGTATCAATCACACTTCATTTATTTAGTGTATCAATCACACCTCATTCACCATTAGTGTATCTATCACACTTTCTTCATTCACTTAGTGTATTAATCACACTTCATTTATTTAGCGTATCAATCACACTTCTTTCATTTTGTGTATCTATCATACACATTCTCATTTTGTGTATCTATCACACACATTCTCATTTTCTGTATCTATCACACACATTCACATTTGTTGTATCTATCACACACATCCTCATTTTGTGTATCTATCACGCACATATTCACTTCAATTACTTTAGTATATCCATCACACTTCATTCGCTCAGTATATCAATCATACTTTGTTCACTAAGTGCATCTATCACACTTTGTGTTCATCTTTAGTATATCAATCATACTTTGTTCACATAGTGCATCTATCACACTTTCTGTTCACCTTTAGTATATCAATCATACTTTGTTCACATAGTGCATCTATCACACTTTGTCTTCACCTTTAGTATATCAATCATACTTTGTTCACTAAGTGCATCTATCACACTTTGTGTTCATCTTTAGTATATCAATCATACTTTGTTCACTAAGTGCATCTATCACACTTTGTGTTCACCTTTAGTATATATCAATCATACTTTGTTCACTCAGTGCATCTATAACACTTTGTGTTCATCTTTAGTATATCAATCATACTTTGTTCACTCAGTGCATCTATCATACTTTGTGTTCATCTTTAGTATATCAATCATACTTTGTTCACATAGTGCATCTATCACACTTTGTGTTCACCTTTAGTGTATCAATCACACTTTGTTCACTGAGTGCATCTATCACACTTTGTGTTCACCTTTAGTGTATCAATCACACTTTGTTCACATAGTGCATCTATCACACTTTGTGTTCATCTTTAGTATATCAATCATACTTTGTTCACTTAGTGCATCCATCACACTTTGTGTTCACCCTTTGTGTATCTATCACACGTTCACTTTGTGTATCTAGCACACACGTTCACTTTGTGTATCTATCACACGCTCACTTTGTGTATCTACCGCACATGTTCACTTTGTGTATCTATCACATGCTCCCTTTGTGTATCCACCATACACGTTTGCTTAGTGTATCTATCACATATTTGCTTAGTGTATCCATCACACTCGATTCGCTTTGTGTATCGCTCACACTTTGCTTCACTTAGTTCATCAATCACACTTTATTCGTATAAGTGTATCCATCACACTCGCTTCACTATGTGTATCGATCGCACATGCTTGTCCACTTAGTGTATCTATCACACTTCGTTCACCTTTATGTATCTATCGCACATGTTCGTGAGAATTGCATAATTTTCTTACATCCTTTCTGCATTCTAATGTAGTTTGGTTTATGCTTGTTTAAAACTGTTGCACGTTATGCTTCATTACAGCTTTCTTTGCATGATCATAAGTTATGCTCGGCTTTGTGCATTGTCTTGAATTTTGCCCCTGCCTTCGGGCACATACCTTTGTTTGTGGCTTCTATGCTTTGTCTAAGTCTTCGGCCTTGTCAAAAATGGGTCGTCTCTGGGCTTTGACATTCACTCCCGTCATTGTTATGACTTTCGAGTTCTGTCAAAGAGGGGCAACTGTAGACACCCCATTTTTGACCGTCCTCAAGACTTGGACGTCATCGTTTGAACACTCGATGATTATCCATGTTCGTGTTCGTCTCGAGTTCTCGGAGGTCTCGGCTACGCGCCTTGCCTCAAGACCTCCCAACTTGTCGGTTTTGTGCTTGGTTTTGCACCAAACACTTGTTGGTTTTTGCTTCTGAGGGTAGAGAGTAGCTTGTTAGCTACCCCTGAAACCCACCGGCCTTGTTCTCTTGCCACTGGCCATTGGTGATGGCCGGTCGGCACTTTTTGTGGTCGGCCGACCATTTATTTGGCCGATTGTCTCATCTTTTGGCCGGTACCACCTTTTTGCCTTTTTCAGGCATGGTGCATGCCAGTTGTGCCAGCTGGAATACACGAACTTGTCCTCCATACACGTGTATGGAGGATTTGCCCCTTTTGCACCCTTTTGTTCTAAGCTTCTTGGAGAAGCTTGCACCCTTTGCTCAAGCTTCTTGAGGAAGCTTGGACCTTTGTCTTAGCTTCCTCAAGAAGCTTGGACCTTTCAGTTAGCTTCCTTGAGAAGCTTGACCCCCTTGACCCTTTTGTATTAGCTTCCCCTAGAAGCTTAGCACTTTGTCTTCCTCTATAAAAGGAAGCCTTCCTTCTCCTTTGGAAAGGTTCAGGAAAATCATATATATATGTGATACATACACCACTCTCTCTCTCTCTCTCTATATCTCTCTCTCTCTCTCTCTTCATTTGTGTGTTTTAGAGGGCCTAAAAGGGTGTTTTGTTCTTAGTTTTGCACTAAGGCACCTAGTATTACACCATACTTGGGTTATTGGGGTCTTGACAGTTTGTTCTTGGAGTTTTGAGTCAATTTTGATTAGGAGAAGGGGCCTGAGGTTGCTGTTCTTCAAGTGTTCTTCAGGGGTGAGCATAATCACTTTGTATTCCCCATTCTTGCACTAGCTTTTAACCCACCTTGCATGCTCTTTTGAGCTTTGTGTATAACTGAAAAAAGTTCTGATTTTTCATGTTTAAGATGTTTCATTAAGGTCATTTTGGTGTTGGCGGTCGACCTCCCCCTCTTAGGCCTTGTTTGGCCCTTTTTTGTACCTTCTTTGTTGAGCTTTGAGTACTTTTGTGTATTGACTTTCTCACCACCACTGAAATCCAGAGGATTTTCAGTGGTGAAGAAGAGGTTTTGAGGTCTTGCATAGGGGAGGGACACCCCTCTCCCTTTGTCTCTCTTTTGCTTATGTTTAAGGCTTACAAGGGTAGCATGCATGCCTAGTTGTTCTTAGCTCCATTTCAGAGGTTTTTGGGTGTTATTTGGTCATATTATATCTCTGTCTTTGGTCGGATTTATGGTCCATTACATGCATCACACACTTGCTTAATAATCCCCTTTGTTGTCCCAACATGTGCCATGCATTTAGGCCATCATGCTTACATACTTTAGCTTGACTTCATGAAGCTTTTAGTTATGTTTTGCCATGCTTAAGGTCTGTTTGGTATTGATTTGGTCATATTTGCCATGTTTGGTATAGCCACCATGCATTTTGGCTTGTGAGCCTTGAGTGTGTGAGTCTTTAGCATGTTTTAGTTGGGTTGTTTCAATGATTTGGAGTCATTTCCCATGCTATTTCAGTCCATAATCCATGTTTGTATGCTTACATTCATCATCCTTTCCATGCTTTGGAGAAGTGTCCTTTTGCGCCTTAAAATGAGTCATTGTGCATGCCTCTTGGTTTGAGTCCCTTAGCTGCCATATCAGTAAGTTTTAGGGCTCCTTTTTGCATGTTAAAACTCTGTTTTTCATCACATAATCCTTGCCATGTTTGGTTGTGGTGGTTGTAGTAGAATGCCCTCTTTGTGGCTTTAAATCCCCCTTTGTTTTGCATCCATTTCTTAGCATGTTTTGATCATGATCTATGCATGCTTTAGTCTTGTTTTTGGAGTGCCTTAGGACTGTTTTAAGCCATTTTGGTCCTTTGGGGTTTGGTTGACATAGCTATGGTTTGGACCACTTTGTTGGCTTCAAGTATTGGTCATTATTGCATGCCTTACTTGCATAACATGGTTGATTTGGCATCATCCTCTATGCATTTTCAGAGTTTAACATGTTGGTCTAATGTCCATATTTATCATCTTTTGAGTGTTCTTGAAAGTTACCTTTTGTGCCTTAGCTTTAGGCCCATTGGTGTGCACGTTTGCATGAGCATTTGTCCATCATTTGCATCATCTTTGGCCACTGTTTATGGCGAGGCTGAGGTCTGCCCTTTGTGGTTTAAGTCCACTATTGCATGTTTTGACATGTTGCATTACTTTGGTTTCATGCTTGCATTGTCTCATCTTTGCACGTTTGCATGTTGTTTAGATAGTTGCATTCCATACCCTCGCTTGCATGATAGGTTGCATTGCTTTGTATCTTGCATGTTTGGCACATTGCACTTGGCATATTTGTTACCTTAGCCTCATGTTGCATACTTGAGTCACATTGCATACTTGCATTACATTTTGCTTGGTTTGGGGTGTCAAACCAAGCATGAGGAATGAGGGGCGTTCATGCTCAAAGTGATGTAACGCGCCTCAACCCTCGATCGCCGATGTCCTTGATCTCAACATGATAGGGCGTGTAGCACTCATGTGTTTTGTTGCATTCATTCACATCGAAATGCATACTTGACTTCTTGGACCATCACGCATTGAAATGCGCGATTGGTGGTCCGAGGGTCGAGTACCAAACTCCCTTGAGCCCATAGCATGATAGAGAGAGTGGCCATGCACACATTGCTTTGAAAATTCCATACCATGCCCTGCATGTCCTCTGCTACTGTCAAAACAGGGCTCTGCAGGAAGAGATGGCCGGCCGACCACTTTTTATGCCGATCGACCATCAGTGTCCAGCCGGTGGTTCAATATTTGGTCGATAAGCCTATTCCCATGGCCGGTGGATTTGAATTGTGGCCGGTAATATTCCACAACACTCAGGGAGTGATTCAGAAGAATTCTGGAAACTTTCATAAATTTCAGAGGAGCAAGGCAGTGTAAACAGAGGCAACAGTGGCATGGTACCGGGTTTCCAGGCGAGGCAAACCGAGCATGCATCATCCCATCATTCCGAGGCGGGGCTGCGGCCACTTTCCTTCTGTATTTAATTTGTTAATTAATTAAAAGCTTTGTAATATTTAATTAGCTAGAGTAGTTAATTATTTGTTTAATTTGTATTATTCTTTTGTTCCCTCCGGGCGAGGGCAATTCTGTAATAAGTGTGCGCGAGTGTGTGTATGTCTTCCAACCCCACGTCTTTCTCCCTTTTATTTACTAGCTTATGATGGTTAGATTAGGGCATGTTTTATTTAGCATACTTATGCTTCTCATGTTTGCATCATTCATCTGTATTGCATGCACCGGGCTCGGTGCATCATACTAATTGTATTTGTATTTCAATTCTAAGTTGAATACGTGTTAGCTGTAGCATCATCATATGCCATCTTAGAATAGCCGAGCCTATTGTAGTTGCATCTTGCATGTGTTGCATTAGCCATCTTAACATGAACTAGGATCATGCATGATTACTAATTAGTTTCCTGTTTTGGCTCGGAGTACTAGGTAAGCATTTACGCTTTAGCATCTTGCATGTGTGTGAGTGTTAACCTGACAGCATGCGTGCCATGAGGCTATGTGCTTATGTGATTTAACTGCCTGAATGCCTGTGGATGAATGTTAGGTTGTTTGAGTTGGAATAATTTGTCGAAACCCGTGTTTTAGCCTACTTGCGAGTAGCAAAACTTCAATCCATTTTCAAAATGAACGGATATGCGATGCTTTGTTCCAACTTAGGCAATCCAGTTTATACTTGTTTTGCTGTGCGCATCACATAGTAAATCTAGGCTAATAACCGGAATAAGAGCACATAATGTTTTCAAAACTAGATATCATGGTTAGTAGAGGCCGATCTTTGATCAGGCGAGTGGGGGTTCTCATAGCTGACCTTCCCCAATCGTACCCAAGTTCCCGAGCCAAGGCAACTTTGGTGATAACAGACATGTGGCCTTAGGCAACGAGTCAGGGTTTCCTAAATTCTCCCATAAAAAATATTTAGGTGGCGACTCTGTATCTGGCAAAGCAGTCCATGTTTGACACTTCTTTCTTAAAAATCTGTTTTCCAAAACGATTTGCCGGATTTGGACTCTTTGATGATTCATCGGTCTTGCATTGCACTCTGCGAGATTAGATACAGGACCGTTACTTTGAGTCTGAACTGTAGTGAGACCAATGAACAGAATGGGATTCATTCCCGGGACGTTCATGGATGTCTACAAGCGCGCGAAGAAAGTCGGGTCTACATCATGACCTCCCGACTGGTATTATCGTACACCTGAATCACTTGGGCTGTAGGCACAAAATTTGCTGGTCTAAGGCCGATGGCATAAGCTGTACGGGACAGACATACGTTCATTGCTGACCTAGTGTCGACCAATACCATTGGCACCCACTTTTCTCTGCACTCCACTGATATGTACAGGGGCTTATTGTGTGATGAGCCCTCCGGCGGCAGTTCCTTATCGGAGAAAGTTAGAGTTGGCACAGCACCCCCTGGGACGACCAGTCCCACCAACTATTCAAGAGTTGTATGAATGGACAACTTGGCTTTATCCATCGCTGATAGTACAGTCTGTCTGTGCATTTGAGAAGCCATAAGCAAACCCCAGATCAAAATATCGGCTTGAATTTTCTTCAACTGTTTCAGCACAACCTCTTCTTCACACTATTTTTCCTTCTGCTTTTCAACTTCTTTATCCTTCCTGGATGCTTCGGCTTGGTCCAAGTATGGTGGTTTGAAATATCGGCCACTTCTCATCATGTGGTCAATCTCTTCCACGTACTAGGTATTGTCAGGAAGGTCTTCAACCCAATCTTCATCGGTGTGAGCCAAGTGTAGGTCATCATCATCCCACCAGATTCCTTCGGCAGCTGACAAACAGCTGTCCGGCTCCGTTCGGATCAATTTGTCACCACAAATCTCCCCTACTAGGTATTCAGCTACTACCACTTCTTGGTTATCTTCGCCCTTTTCTCTTGCAAACTGCTTTAGTGCAGCCTCCTGTTTTGTATTCACGATATTCATGATGCCCAATTCCTAAGCTGATTGTTCTACACCGGTGTTCTCCAGTAGTTTCCCCTTTTCATCAGCCATTCCGGCCATTACAGTGGTTTCCACATTTTGTTCCCCTGGCTTCAGTTTAGTTCCTTCTGTTCTGTCCAGCTCATCACTAAGCCACCCAGAATTGCCCACTGATCCATTCAAATCAAACCAATCAATCTGTACATTTCCTTGATCTTGTTCGTCAAAGAATTGCAGATTGTCTATATCCTCCTCTAAGTCCACTAGATCATCTAACCTTTGGCTCAGGCCATCCTCTCAAACTACATTGACTTGCATCCTAGTTGGCAATACCACTTCCGGCTTGGCTTTATCAATTGGCGCAATGTAACAGCACAGGTTGTACAACCCCTCAGATAAATCCTCAGAGCACCCCGGTAATGGGCTGACATTCAGCCTCTCTTCTTTTGCCACTATCACCACCACAGGTTTAGATTAAAGTGTGGACCTATCCATCATGCACAAATCTGTGCTTTTAGGGATGAACACTGTTGGTTTGAGTAGGTGGGAATGGGTGATATATATCCTGGGGTCATAGGGGAAGGCCAGTGTATGGATGAGGTTCAACTGTCGAGGTGGAGGAACTTGATTGTGAGGTAGGGGAGGGTTTGTAGAGACATTTGGTTTCTATGGAGGTGCGATCACCTTGTTATCGATGAGATCTTGAATCTCATGACGCAGCCTAAAGCATTAGTCAGTGTCATGACCGTGCTGCTGGTGAAATGCATAGTACTTAGCTGGGTTGTGTTTAGGTGGAAGGGGATCAGGTAGTGGCCTGAGGTGCCCCTTTTTGATTAACACCTTCATAGCTTAGGATAAAGGCATGTAGAGTGGACTGAAGGTCCTCTAGGATCGGGCCAGATTGTTTGAGGTTTGTGGAGTTGTACTGGCAAAGGGATTAGCGGTCTTAGGTGTGGTGGTGACCACGCTCACATCAGACGGCAGCGCAGTTATGCTTCCACTGGTGGTTGCATTGGAACTGCGCACAAAAGGCCTCTTGACCTGCTCTCTTTCATCAATAATCAAGTTCTGTTTCATGGCGTCTTCGATCTGTACTCATGTTTCATAGAGTTCGGAGAACGTGGATAGTGGCAGGACAATCATTTTCTACAACAATTTCCCTTGCAAATTACGGACTGCCATCCTTATTTGGTCTTTCTCCGAAGGCCTAGTCGTCATCATTGAAGCCTTGGCCCTCCACCTCGTCATAAAGTCTGAGAAGCCCTCCTTTGGCTCCTAAAGTGTCACCTCAAGATCACAGGTTGTGACCTCGATTTGCATGTTATATGAGTATTGTACGATGAAGGCCTCAGCCATTTCCTCCAAACTCCGCTTCACTGAATCCTCAAATTTTGCATACCAGATAGCCGCTATTCCCGACAAGGTCCGGCCAAAAAGAGACATCTTTTGAAGTCTGGTAAGGCCCATCAAACATAAAATGTCGAAGAACAACCGCAGATGAACCATGGGATCGCCAGAGCCATCAAACCGATCAATATATGGCATTTTGAATCTGTCTGGGAGGGTCACTGCCGAGTCAGTATATCCATCTTCGATGTGAGGGTTTAAATTAACACCCTGTACCCATTTGAAAAGCTTCTACAGCTTGTTAACCTTCAGTACAGTCGAGTTAACTTCAAATTCAAATGGAACCTCAGTTTGGTACACAAGCACCTTAGAGGCTTGCGGTGGGATTAGGTCTACGAGAATACCCTAATTCTCAGGCTGGGCGTTAGTAGTATGGATTATGGCTGCGAGTGCTGGGATGCTTGTCACGACCCAAACCCGCCCCTATGGGTTTAGTACCGTAACCGGCCAGTAATCCGAGATTACCGAAGGCCTGCTTAACAGTAATATAGTAATACATAGTACAGGGGCATGGGGGAAGCCAAAACAGTAATTAAACAATGTCCAATGAGCTGTGACAGTCCGTATGCAAAAAGACTTTTCATCCGTATATACAGTCAGTACAAAACAGTATGTACAACACTCACAATCATACAGAACAGGGACCTAATCCCTATTAAACAGTACAGTACAGTGCTATCAGTCTATACAATATTACAAGACAGATACAGAGACAGAATGGGAAAATTAAAACACCCCAAAGCCATAACTTGGCAGGCTCGAAATCTCGCAGTGAGGCACAGTGGTTGGCTTGACAAAACTGGAGTTAACCCCGATGCCTCTAGCAACGGTCTGGTGCCTGTACACCTACATATATATATGAGCAGTGAGCTAAAGCCCAGTGAATAACATAATGCGTAAAGAGGTTTAGAATAAATGTCCTTTCAGTAATGAAAACAGTTCATTGAATCAGTATTTCAGTCATTCAGTGATAAAAGTTATATGTGGTACATCCATTAGCTTAACAGTACAGTAAACAGTAGGTCTTAAAAGACCGAACAATCAACGATGGCCATCAATCAGTAAACAGTAGTGGTTCCAACAAGGGAACCAACAGAGATCTCTGTAACAGTAGCAGTAACAGTAAACAGTAGTTGCTAAGGATGCCACAATACAGTTCAGAATATAGGACATACATTCATTCAGTTAATAGTGTCATTTCAGAAAGCAGTACAGTTCAGTATTCAGAAGATATTCATATTTGAACATATCTTTACAACATTGTTACTCACAGAGTTCTGGGCTACAGTTAAGCTAGAGCGTCTCCAGTCGCTAATCCTACACAGTTACAGATTGAACACACACTAAGCTACACGGTTGGGAAAATAATAACTTAATCCCTAATTTGCCTCGGTGTGGTTCTACATCTATATCCTCATTAAGATGCCTTAAACTAGGCCTAAGAATGCCTAGGATGGAATGAGGATGCAAAGATGCATTCAGAAAACATTTTCAGAATTTTCAGAAAAACAGAGTCCCGCTCGAGCGTGGGTTTCCCCGCTCGAGCGTACATGCAGACAAAGGTATCCGCTCGAGCGTAGACTTTCCCGCTCGAGCATTCTACAAAACAGGGCAAAAGTACTGGATGTGTGAAAATCACGCTCGATGGGCGCTCGATCCCCGCTTGAGCGTAAGACACAAGATCCCGCTCAAGCGTCAATTCTTCCGCTCGAGCGGACTGTAAAACAGTGCAAAGTGCTGGGAGCACGAATTTCACGCTCGAGCTTCACCTTTCCCGCTCGAGCTGTCTTCATGAACCCAGTATGCACGCTCGAGCGTGGACTTCCCCGCTTGAGCGTGAGTCCAAAATCTGGAATTTCCAGATTTGAACCTCAAGCTCAAAACTCAATTCCAATGCATCAAATTCGATCCTTTTGGGCTAATTTTCTGGAAAACATTTGTAAACTCATAGAACAACATGTTTCAAAGCTCAATTTGAGAAATCAAAGCCCAAAGGTAGTTCAATTAAATACAATTTCAAACCAAAATTCATGAACAAGATGAACATGGAACATGCATGAATTCAAACAACTTTCAAGTCTTAAATACATGTTCTAATGAGCCAATCTTTTTCAAAACATGATGATTTCATGAACCTTAACATTAACATGAACATGCATGTGAGGAATTATGAATTACAACCTCAAAACTCAACAATGCACACATGCATGCATGATTCAAGCTCTAATGCAACAATTTAAACCAATTCTAGGCTCAACTCTTTAAATTAGCATGAAACATGTAAGGACTAACTTAAATTCACAATTAAAAGGATGAACTCCTTACCTAAGTTCTCAAATGCAAGTCTAGAAGCTCAATTGATCACAAACTCTTCCAATCTTCTCAATTTCTAAGCAATACAAGATGAATTCACTCCAACTCCCTATCTCTCTCTCTCTCTCTAGTCGGCAATAACAAGGAAAGAGGCTGATGAAATGTTTTGTTAAATGTATAATAAAGCTCAAATATGTGCTGCCTAAGTGGTCCACTAAGTGACATGTTGGTAATTAAGCCAACTATTGCAATTTATCATCATTTAATCTAATTTAATCATACCAAATCACATTTTAATTAAATACACCATAAAATCATATAAATTCCAATTAGCATAAAACATTAATCAATTTCTGGTTCGGCCGCCGATAAGGCCTTCAATTCGCAATTTTAACATAAAACATGAACATATAGTTTACCAAACGAACAGATAGACATGCAATTAAACAGATATACTCAATCAATTCAGTTCCAGATTTCAGTTAGTCAGTTCAGTATTTCAATCAATTCAATTACCAATCATAATCAGTCTCAGTTTAGCAGTAATCAGTGGTTAACCAGTAATCGGTGGTGAGGGTTATTACAATGCTCGCAGGAGATGCATGAGATGCAGAAGCCATTACCGACTGTGATTGCTATTGCTGCAGCTGGTTTATTATTTTCTGCTTGGCGGGCTATAAGTTCAGCTTGGCGAACAGCATCTTGCGGCATGGTTTCAACTGTTTGTTGAAGATGGCAGATCAAGTCCTCCATACTGACTACAGGGTACTGGGTCATCTGAATAGACAAGTGATCTCTTGCTAGCCTAGATGGAGAAGACTGTCCCTAACTGGATGCAGGTGAGATAAGGGGTGACTGCTATGGAAATTGGACTGGTGAAGTCTGCATAACTCTTCTCCGTCTAATAATCGATAGGAGCGAAACAAACATTGGTTGTCCCCTAACAAGATCTCCAGCTCTGTAAAGGCTCCTGACGCGGGTCCAGAGTGCTTGGGGGATATCCGAATTATCTAAAGCTATTGTGATAAACTACCTAGCAAAAGAAAGAAACCAAAAAGAAAGCAGTAATCAGAAACCGCACAGTACCTCAGCTCAGATTTTAATCAATACACAGATGTAGTCAAAGCTGTAGGACCATGCTCAATACTGAATTCTGCCTCCCAAAACTGACACCCAAACTTGCAATTGATACGCACGTTCCTATAGAGTTTCGCTCTAAAAGCCCATACCAATTAAATGAGAGCCAAAACACCCCTATGGCAGATGGCAAACACAGTGACTTAGGTGCACCAATGCAAATGCAATGCAAAGAAACATATAAGTGTAGATAAAATTTCATATCATGAATTTCAAGTCAAGTTCTCATCTTTCCCCAGCAGAGTAGCCAGAAACTGTAGATCAACTTTTTTGCGCACCTTTTCGGAAACTTAAAAGAAGCCCTACAGTTCGGACTCCCACGGTTCTGAATCTAATCTCACAGATATAATGTGAAATTGATAAACACCAAAGAGTCCAAATTCGGCAAATCTTTTGGAAAATCGAGTTTGAATTAGAATGCCAGAAATGGACTGCTTTGCCAGATACAGAGTCGCCACCTAAATATTTTTTGTTTTGGGGAAATTTAGGAAACCCATGACTCATGCCAAAGGCCACATGTCCGTCATCACCAAGATTGTCTCGGCTCGGGAACTTAGGTATGAGAGGGGAAAGTCATGAATACATTTGAGCACCTCCGCTCGCCCTATCAAAGATCGGCCTCTACTAATCATGATATGAATTTTACGTATGCTATAAGCTCTTGTTCTGATTTATTAGGCTAGCATTACTATGTGATGCACACACACAAGTATAGACTAACTTGCAAGAATTGGAACATTTCGAGTCATGTTTGTTTGAAAAATTGTTTTGAATTGCCACTTGAATAGTGGGTTTACATGTGCATTACTCAAATTATTCCAATTCAAACAACTAGCCTTCGTCCAGAGGCATTCAAGCAAGTATAGAATTTAAGCAATTAGCCTCATGGCAAGCATGCTAGACATGGCAACATTCACACTCATGTGATATGCTAAAGCACTAAAAACTCACCTAGTACTCCAAGCTAAGAAAGAAATAAGTTAGAAAAATGCATGATTCCTAACTATGCAATATGACTAATACAACGCATACGATATGCAATTACTAGGCTCGACTACTAATATGGCATATGAATCAATGAAATAACATGTGGTCTAAGCACATATTCAAAGAAGTATTGAAGATAACAATGCAGTTAGAATGATGAACCGAGCCCCAATACGTGCAATACAAATGGATGGATGCAAACATACAATATGCTAATTGAAATGTGATGTCCCTAATCTAACCATCAAAAATGGATAAATAAAAGGGAGAAAGACATGGGGTTGGAAGACATACACATTATTACATTTCGCTCTCACGAAGGAGAGTCCAAATGAAATAAGCTAATCTAATTAACTAACTAAGCTAATTAAAGGTAAGCTAAGCTAAGCTAATTATTACAAACTGAATGAATAAATAGCTAATCTACTTAACTAATTATTACAGCACTTGAATTAATTAATTAACTAACTAACTAACTAACTAACTAGGCAACTAATTACAAAACAAAATCAAATAATTAGTTAAAACTAACTAATTAATTATAACACTTAAATAGATACAACTAATTAATTACATCAAATATTTAATCTAAATATCTAAGCTAAAACAGCCTCAATGGGCAGAGAATGCTCATGCTAATGTTCGATTTCCACCCGAAAAAACCACTGTTTCGCTCCTGAATGCCTCTATTTGCACAGTTGAACACCAACACTGTAGCTCATTCTGCTCTACCTTACCAACACTCTGCTGAGTTTTGCATCTATGGCCAGCTGACCACTAGTGAATGTTGCCAACCACCAACCGGCCATGGATGATGGTTACCGGCCACAGATGGTGGTCTGTCGGCCATGGAAAGTGGCCTGCCAGCCACTGCTACACATGTTCATCCTATTGCACTGGAGGACAAATAGAGCATATATAGGGTATTTCACGAGTATGTTTGCACAACCCACCCCTCCTTTTCATGGGAAAATCCAAGGAGTAGCAAGTTTCGGTTGACAAACCATGCATAGATGCAATTTCATTGCATGATGGCTTGTGAAACCAAATATGCAAATTCAATAAATGCAAAAATGAGACTCTAACCTCCTCTCTTTCATGAAAGATCAAGGGAAGGTGGTTGACCTTGGAAACTTGAATCATTTCATTACTAATGAGTATGAAATGGTTCAAGCTTCCATGTGTTCAATTAACGTCCGATTGAACACAACCAAATTATTATCTTGCTCACTTTTAATCCCAAGTTTTAATTACTCCATTTTAGTTACCTTTCCATCCTTTAATCAAATTAAGTCCAAAGATGAGTTTAAGTCCTCTAAATGGAACGAAGGCTCAAACCAAAAGTTGTTGTAGGCATGAAAGAGACATCATGCCATTGGTAATGAACCCAAAGGGATTAAACCATTAAGCACAAGACGTCAATTTCATGCTTTAAACAAACAAGCTGTTCGAAACACTTTCAAAGCAAGTCAAAAGCCAATAAAGGAGAGAGGTTACAGAGATGATTCAGTGCTGAAAAAGAGTGATAAAAGCATAAATAGATGATATCAACTCAAACAAGAAGGTGTCTAAGACCTAGAACACCAAACTTGTGAGGACTATTACACTATAAGCATGCAATGTAAAGCCCAAAGGACACAACCAGCCCAAATACAGTCCTAAAACAGCCCAAATACAGTTCTAAAGCATGTTGGAATTGAGCTAAAAAGGCCTAGATTAACATGCTAAAACATGGCATCAACTAGGCTAGTAAGCAAGACACAAGAAAGGAAGGCTAACCCCTCCAAATTTGGACATCAAGACATGATTTTGGCCACTGAAAAAGCTCTAAAATTTAGTGGTAAAAAACCCAAAAAAAGATGGTTTAAAAGTGGGAAACACAAGGCCAAAGGCCTCCAAAACAAGGTACAAAGAAGGGTGGATCAACCCTCAACCTTGAATGGCCTTAGGACCCAAATTTTAGCCCAAAAGTACAGATATTTTTAACCCAAAAATAGCTTGAAACAGTAGGCAAAATAGTAAAGAAAGCAAGTTAATAGGCAAGACCTTATACCTTTTGAAGAGAAGAAGCACCCCAAGCAACAAAACCAAGTAGATAACACCCTTAAGAGCTTAAACCAAGCTCCAGGATACCTCAGCTCAAAGATGGTGAGATTTGGTTAAGGGTGTATAGGCAAAGGTTAAGGATTGGGAGCCTAAAGTGTAGAGAATTTGTAAAGAGAGAGAGAGATAATTGTAGAGAGAGAGAAAAATTTTTGTGTCTAAAATTTTCTAACCTTGCTACAAGAGAGAAGGGGTCTCTATATATAGAAAACATGAAATTCCCTCAAGGAGATCCAGCCCTATACGTGGGGCTAGATGCATGCATCTGTGCAAACAGCTTGCACAGTTGGTATAAAATATCTGCAAAATACACTAGTGGCCGGCAAGGCACATCAGTGGTTAGCAACAAAGGACCAAGGCTGGCAGGAGGCCAGCTGCCAAAAAAGGGTCGCTGGCAGGCTCTAGGGTGGCCAGTTTGAAAAGATTTGGTTTGGTCCAATAATAAGGCAACAAGGGCAATTCTGCCGAGGACTTCGAGCACTAGTGAGCAAACAAACTCATCATCGGGTGTGTATGCAATGGTGTCCAAGTCGTGAGAGCCGTCAAAAATGGGGTGTGTACACTAGGGTTCTTCCAATCCAGTTATACATGCCTCATATTCTGCTTGACTATTAAACACTCTAAATCGAAGCTTGAAAGCTAGGAGGTTGGGCCTCAGGGTTGAGAGGGATCCTATGATATACAATCTTAGGGTCAATTCCAGGCATGTCTTCGTAGGACTACTCAAAAATATCTTTGAAATCTTTTAATAAGGCGACTAATCGCTCACGTTCCTCTAAAGACAAAGTGGAACCAATCTTGACCAAACGAGGTTCTTAGCACTCCCATTCACTGTAACAATCTCATCCATCAAGGGCTGAGCACGCCTTTCTTTCTCCCGGTTAATCAAAATTTTGAAAGTCCAAGGAATTTTTTTCTTCTTTATTTTCATCAAAGTTTTGAAAATTTTGGTAAATGCAATGAACTAGACGCATAGTTAAGTAAGCAGAATCGATGACATCTTTATTCAAACCTTTGACTCAGAGGTGACAATAGACTCAAAAGAAAATGAAAAACGAAGACCTGGACAAAATAGTGGTGTCTGGGTAATTACCCCCGAAATCATCATACTCTAACTTGCTAGACTAACTCTAGTCTGATTTTCACTCAGTGGACTCGGTGGAATCAAACTCGGACTCAACATCAAGCTCAGAACTTGAAATGAAACCTTTCACATATTGCCAGCCTAAGTGTGGGCCATCTATCACGTCTAGAATAAAGATGTGCAATCGATAGGTGGTCCTTCCCGATCATAGAAACAATCATGCTATGGTCCTTCCCGATAGGTGGTCCTTCTCGATCATAACAACCCTAATCAGAATTTCAGCAGCACTATACCTTCATTTGAATAATTGATTATTGCTAAATCACTATATAACCCACTGAAAAACTAAACTCAACCCTACAAACTGATATGCCTGAACAACTGCTATATAGATTCCATGCATAGCAGCACATAGCAGGAAAAAGAACAAACATCTCTATGGAGGGGGGGGGGGTAGGGTTACCCTATCCTATCTTTGAAGTGATCTAGAGTTTCACTATTCAAACAAGTGGCATCATCATATCTTAAAAAAATAGAAGAGTATCATGTCCTAAGTTGGGAAGTTGTTATAGCTCACTATATGTACAAGGTCTGTTCTACTCCAAGGGTTGAGGTCTAGGTAACGTCACTGAAGAGTCCTTTGGTCAATAACCAAGTAAGATCCCAGGAGGTTGGAAGAGTCAAAATAGCCTCTTTTCTGAGTCCAATTGTAACGCCCCAGAAAATAACCTCCTTGACCCTGTTCACCCAGGCATTCCCACCATACAACACATACAAACAAATAAAGATAGAACTAGTAACAAGAAAATAACATTCTTTACATTTCTTTCCCTTTGAACTATTTCCTAAGATTCACAATATCGTCTCATTACATCCATGACAAAGAAAAACAGTTCAAAAGTAAGAAACATATACAATAATCAAGTCTTAAGTGGACTTCCTTTCAAAAATGTTGTTGTTGTTGTTTTTTTTTTTTTTTTTTTTTTTTTTTTTTTTATACACTATCAGAAAGTCCACGTATAATTACAACCATCGTAAACCAAACTTAGCAAGATTTCCAAAAAAAGATGTAATTAAGCTCTAAGAGTGTTCCTTCTTATAAAAATGATCACTTGGTAGGTGCTTCACCTTCATTTCCTGAAATTTATTAGCTTTGGGGTGAGCATAAGCTTAGTAGGTGATGAATTTAACAAGTTATATAACTAATTGAAAGACATATGATCATGCAATGCATCATTGGAAATATATATATATATGAGATGTGTATAAATGTCCAAGTGTGTGGATGAAAACATGCAATGAATGAAACTTGTTCAACCTTTCTAAAATTTTCCACGGGCGGTAAATGCACTATAACCTTCCAAGTAAGAGCCAAAAATTTGAAATACATACATAGATATATATTTTATATCCTGAAAATAATCCCACATTTGTCAACTCCAGAAATGGTAGGGCGGTGGGCACGCAAAAACATTTTTCCCTTTTGCATTTGCCAACTCTAGAAATGGCGGGGACGCGGACACCCAAAACCATGTTTTTCTACATTTGTCGACTCCTGAAATGGCGAGATCGTGGGCACCTAAAAACATTTTCCTACATTCATCTAGTGATATGCACAAACAGGGCAATTGGGCACCTTATCTCCCTACGTGGGTACCAATTACAATACATAACTCGAACCCAAGCCGACTCACTACCCAGACTCATAGACAATTTACCCTCTTCCGCCTTTCAACAAACATGTCATGATAGTGCCAAAAGAGGTTAAGAATGCATATGATGCATGAATTGCAAATCTTGAAGATTCCCTAAAATGGTTTCATTTTATGGTTATTCACTACTGCACACATCAAAATGGAGGATACCTCATTGACAATCGTCATCATCATCAAGATTTATATCAAGAAAAGTTTTAAGTTTGCACTTTCATCTCAAAATCAAGTAAATGTACTCAATTTCATGCCTTAGGGACCAATTTAGCAAAACCCCTTTTTATTGAACAATTTTCAAAACTAGGGTTAGAGAAAAATTTAGGGATTTCTCTTCCTTATGAAATTGATGTTACCAATCACTACCAACAACAACAATCTTCCATAATAAACATAATACCCCTTATGAGTATGAAGCATTACCCACTCCCACCCAATTCCTTCAACTAGAATCTCATAGTACACATATATTCACTTATATATAGATATAGATATATATATATATATTTAAATACTAATGAAATTACCACATATGTTGTTCAAGTTGAAGATATAGCAAGTTAAACACACCCCCACCTCAAAATAGGAAACTAGGCTTGAGAACCACACTTGAAATGTTGATGAACTCACAAAACAATCGGTAAAAATGTTTATCTAGGCCTCATTTCAACTTTTCTTGGAAGATTTTGAGTGGATCTTATGTTGAAATTAGAGAAATCTAAAGTTGATAGACTAGGGTTTTCTGAAAAGCAAGGTTAAAGAGAGAGAATATGAAAAGTGGGATGCAAATGAGTAAGGATCCACTTTTTAAAATCTGCTATCCTGACAGACTGCTCGAGTACAACTTCCTTCGCTCGAGTGAACAACACAAATACAAAGGGATTGCTTGAGCAATCATTCCACCGCTTGAGTGAAAAATGAGAACTCCTAAAATTTTTGCAGAGCTCCAGGGAAATTACTGAAAGCATGAATTCTATGCTCAAGCGACAAATTCACCACTCGAGCAGTCACGCCTACAAAACAACCAACTACTGGGAACTGAAGATCTCCACTCGAGTGACCAAATGATCGCTCGAGTGGTCCAAAAAACTCAACTGTCACACCATCAACTTAGATAGTGGAGCAACCTTTTTCAGACATCTTAAGAGATATTAACACAAGGTCTCATAAGTAACGTAGAGATACATAGTGTCATAAAAAGATTGCCTATGTTCCCACCATGGCTTGGGCAACATAGGGACGTTAAGCATGCACCAATGCATAAAATGCAATGAACATATAAATGTAAACAACACTCGTATAATGGAGTTCAAGTCAAGGTTTCTTAGTGTCCCAGCAGAGTTGCTAGAAACTGTTATATGTCTAGGGGTACCCCAACACGCTTGATAGTTTAAACCCTCGATCTCTTTGATCTAGTTTTCACGAGTGCAGTGTGAAACGAAAATGTGAGTCTAGATCTAGAAACTTTTATAAAAAAATCCATTTTTTTGCAAAACCTTTTCCAGAAATGGATTGTATCACCAGATCTCAAAGTCACCACCTAATCTTTTAGAAGAAATAAGGAACTCTTGACCCGTTCCATGGCCGCTGCTCATTGTAAACAAGGATGTCTTAGTTCGGTACCTTCGGTATGAAGAAGGAAGGTCATTATTTGAGCACCCTCATTCACTCAATCAAAGGATTGGCTTCTACTAAACCATAGTATGAGTTTTATAGACAATATATGCTCATGTTCTGATTTATTAATAAATCTAAAATTACTATGTGAAGCAATCAAGTATAAACTATGTCATTCACTTTAGAATATATTGGTCACGTGTGTTTTGAAAGAATTTTGAATAATGTCCAACTCAAAGGAAATTGAACTCACAAGCATTAAAAATCAATATTGTTCCAAATTAAGCGACACAACCTCCATCCACTGGCAATCATAAAGATATATCAAGTAACCAAGTAGCCACATAGTAAGATGCTAGACATAGTAGGAAAATCATATACAGGCAGGATGTTAAAGCTATAAACACTCACCTAGTATTTACTAGTGTGTCGCGGAAGACTGCAAAACAAAGTTAGAGAAATATGCATGATCCTAAATGCAAGATTCTAATGGAATACATACACAATAATGTGACTAAATATTTGGCTACGAATACATGATATGTTAATCAATTCAAGACATGGGGTAGCACATAAAACTAAATGCATGAAATATGGATGTAAAGCATGGGTATGATTAACCAAACTAAACAAAACCAAGCCCTAAGTCCCATCAAATGGGGTCGGCAGCATGGGTATGATAAAAAAAAAAAGAAGAAGAAGAAAATATGATGTTATTTATAGCTATGGTAAGTGTAGAAATAAAAAAGGATAGAAAGAAATGGAGGTTAAAAGACATACATAGTAAAGGATAGAAAGAAATGGGGGTTGAAAATTATTACAATATTGAATAATAGACGTGGGGTTAGGAATTATTACAATACCAAATAAAAGAAATGGGGTTGGAAATTAATATAACACGAGCTTAATCTAACAAATCATACAAAAGCTATCATTTAATGACAAGAGATACTATATAATATATACAAAAGCTATCAAATGGAAAATCTAACAAGTATGGGAATTGAAGTTAGGAAACACCAAACCAAAGAAATAAATGGAAACTTGCATCCATCACTTTGTGTATAAGAGTAAACTAGTACCCAAATTTGTGATAATAATTAGAGAGAGCAGATATAGCGATTTTCGTTTAGACCAGACCCTTTTGATATTCTGGATCCAAGTTTTGTTGTCTTATACGATTGTTCATGTCTTATTTCTCCTTATTTCTCATTGAATTTGGCTTTTCAGATGTGTTGGTTGCGTTTGGAAAAGGTTAGTAGCTTGTTTTTCAAACTGTTGTTGCCTAAAATTTTTCTTATTCACTCAAGCGACACTTCTTGCGTTTAAGCAGCCTTTGTGAAGTCTCAGTACTTTTGCAAGTCTATAAAACTACTGGGAGGTGCTATTCTTTGCTAGAGCAAAGCTTCTTGTACTCGAGCGTTGTTGGCTCGAGTAGCCCTTCTTGAGCTCAAGCGGTGATCTTCTGTCTGCAAAACTTCTGGGAGTTGGTATTCTTTGCTTGAGCGAAACTTCTTGCGCTCGAGCAATCTATGCGTATATCTGTTCGTAAAAAGCCACTTTTGAGTCACTTTTTCATTTCTCTTTCTCTCTCTCTCTCTAAACATTCTAAAATCGTAGATCTACACCCTCTCTCTCTCTCTCTCTCTCTCTCTCTAAAACTCTATTTCTCAAATACACCTAGATCTGTTGAGTTCTTCACCCGTGTCCCTTTGTTAAGAAGGTAGAGCACGTCGTCGGCTTCCTTTTGATTTGAACAGAGTTGGGTTTGGGCTTTGTTGAAGTTCCTTCACTCTTTCTCTCATCTTCTAAGCTTGAGGTAGGCATTCTTCACACTTTCTTATGATTTTTAACTTAGATATTTGTCTTTATAAAACAACATTGTGATTTTGAGGAATTTTGGAAAAACCTAGGGTTTGGCTTGATTTCAAAAGAGGGGTTTTCAAATGATTTGTTGGAAATGATTAGGAGATTGTATTTATTGTTGAGTTATGATCAATTAGTGGATATTTTACCTTTGAAATTGCTTTATAAAGAAATGGGGGTTTTACCCTAAATATATCAAATGTTGATTTTGAAAGGATAAATGAAATTAATGTTGGAAATGTGGAATTTGGTTGATATTAAGGAGGATGGTGAAGTTGGATATGTATTAACACTCACATCTTGAAACTTGGAAGGTTTATCTTTATTGAAAATTGTTTATCTATTTAGAAATATCTGTTTTGGGCTATCGGTGGATGATAGCTATGTTTGCTGTAAAAATTACATGAAAATTAGGAGAATTAAAACTATTGTCTCATCCATTTCCTTCAAGCATTGTTTCATATTTATACATTGGAAATGTTTATCGTTTTGAGAAAAATGGGTGAATCTAGGAAGTATGTGTTGTCTTGTTGAAATAAGTTGGCCTGAGTGTCCATAGTGAAAGTCCTAGAAACTGTGCATATACATGGGTGCCGATCCCACAGACGAAATTTTTGTGAAATGGCAACAGTAGTGCTTGTAGAGTGTACATTTACATGGGTGTCGGTTTACAGTTTCCCGCGGACAAAATTTCCATCGGACAAAATTTCCATGAAAGGTTGGAATTGTTTTCAGATTCCCAAAGTGTGATTCACGGCCATGTTTTCTATTGTAAAGGAAATGATTTATGAATTATGATATTAACCTGGCATTACATGGTTTTGGAAAAAGATATAAAATGTTTTGGCACGAGTATTTGTATGTTTGTTAAGATTCATATATTTTGTTGGATTATTTCAACTAGGCTTTGGCTCACCCTATATGGGAAAAACATCTTTAGATGCTGATGATATGCCGCCACCAAGGCAATAGCTTGGGAGGACTTGGAGCAAGAGCTTCATTTTGTTGGATTGTTGTATATATTTTGTACAAGCCAAGGGCCTTTAACTGTATTGGATTTAAATACACACTTGTTTTGACCAAGCATTGTCTTGGAAAGTTGTAAGTCTTTAGGGCATTTATTCTCTATTTTACTTTCATATCATATCTCATGTTGTAACACTTGCTACGGATTTAGGGTTAGAGCTTGTGAATGTGTAAATACATGTGTCATCTTTTGTATTATTCAAATCATATATGAATGGAAAGGATATTCATTTGGAAACGCATTATCTTATTTTATTATATGTCTTGAGCTATCGTTATATTCATTTGGTATTAGAGCATACCAGATTTGAATACTTTGGGTACGTAGGGGGTGGTTCTTACCACAACGGGTTTATCTCGTTTGATAGGGATGTCTATATGTATGGTATGCTATGTGATAACATGTTTATGTGGTTAAATGGGTATGGAATTTAATTTCTAAGATGTTGATTAGGTCTACGAGTTTCTAGAAGTCCTGTTAGAAGAGCACTTGAGTATTTGCTATTTCTAACTGGAACTCTAGCAACGTCACGGGATGATCATTATCTAGAAAGGAAATTCATATGTTTTTATGTGATTATGTGCTTATGTGGGGGTGAATTAATTGTTGTCCATCGCTTTAGTACACAAGTGAGTTAGCTTCGGCACATTTGTGAATGTGCTAATCTCTGGTGTTACCTTTATTAGGATGTCAAGATGTGGTCGTGGTGGTAGTAGGTGTGGCAGGCATAGACAACCGGAGGTACCGATACCGAATGATATTCCGACGTAGGAGGAAGCAGTTGGTTAGGGCAATGTGATTGAACTAGTTGGTCAATAGGCCATGGTCAGTTTGGCTCGAGAAATGGCCGGAGCTTTACGGGAATCCATGGACATTCTCATAGCTGAGAATCAAGTCCAGGACTAAGTGGCAGAGACAGGCCCATCTTTCTTGAAGAGAGAGTTCTTCCAGTCATATCTGGATGAGTTTTTTGGGGATCCGAAGGAGCCACTAAAGGCAGATGAGTGGTTAGAGCAAATGCTAAAGATGTTCGAGATGCTTGGCATCGAGGACGACGGGTTTAGAGTGACCTTGGCATCCTTCCAGCTGAAGGGAGATGCAGGTCAATGGTGGAAGTTTATGCGGAGGTTTTTGTCAATGCCTTTTAGGATAAAAAGTTTTGCCTCCCATTGTTAGGGAGAAATTGAGAGAGCAGTTCTTGAAACTCAAGCAGCTTAACACACCGGTGGCCGAGTTTGAGGCTACCTTCACCAATTTATTGAGGTTTGCACCAGAGCTTGTGGCGATAGAGGAACGCCGTTGCTTGGAGTTTGAGAAGAGGCTAAGGACCGAACTCCTTTTCAAGGTGGCCGCATCCATGATTAGGAATTACGGTTGTCTTGTGGAGGCGGCAGCTCACTTAGAGACCGTGATTCAAACTGAGGATGAGAGGATAAGGGGATCGACGCAAAGGAGTCAAAAGGTTCAGGGAGAGACTTGGGACAGTCAAAGGAAGAAGGGCTCTAACCCACAACAGTCTAGATCCACCTTTTCTGTGTCGAATTCGGGTTCAGGGAGAGGTAATCAAGGAGGTATCACTTGTTTTAAGTGTGGCCAGTTGAGTCATAAGTCTCCAGCTTGCCCGCAGAGTGTAGGGGGAAATAATCTGCACCGTCTTCGACTCGTTCCCAGAGTCAGAGTCAGAGTTAGGGAAAAGGGCAACTACCTACCTGTTATCAAGGTGGGTAGTCAGGACATGTGAGAAGATTTTGCCCTTAGTCGGGTGGCATATCCGGTATGTCTGATCAGAGGCAGACACAGAACCATCAGCCTACCCAGTCAGCTCAGGCGTCAAGGGCCAATCAGGGAGCCTCTTTGGCTCAATCTATGCATCAGACTTATGCTCCGAGGGGTGATTAAGTACAACAGAGTCCTATAGAGCGTGCGTATATGGTTACCATGCCAAATTTAGTGCCAACACCTTCGGTAGTGAAAGGTAACTTCTAGCTTTGTAATTCTATTGACAATGTGTTGATTGATACGGGTGCATCCCATTCTTTTATCTCATCAGCATTTACATTAGCATTGGGGTTAGAAGTGGCTTAGTTAGCATCTCCATTCAAGGTAGAGTCACCAGTTGGTGATGAGGTTGTGATGGACTGGGGGTGTCGGGATTGTGAGATAGAGGTTACTGGTCGTCGGCTTCCTTTTGCATTTACATTGATTGATATGTTGAGCTTTGATATTATATTGCGTATGGATTGGTTGTCATCTTATTGGGCTGTTATAGACTGTTACTGTCAGAGGGTTACTGTGTATACCTCGAGTGGTGATTACTTTTATTTCTTGGGGGATCGAGTTGATAGAGCCTTGTTGCCAATGTATGATCCGCGTAGTTGGGGTGAGCTTAGTCTCTTACTATCTACATTATTGGGTGTTGAGAGTGATGTGGTCCGAGTTGAGTTTCCGAGGGTAATTTGTGAATACCCGGACATCTTGCCTGAGAATTTTAGTATTTTGCCACCTCACTGTGAGATAGAGTTCTCTATTGATTTAGTACCTGGTATGACACCGATTTACATGGCACTGTATAGATTTGCACCTGCTGAGTTGAATGAGTTGAAGATTGAACTCCAAGAATTGTTAGATAAGGGCTTTCTCTGCCCTAGTACATCACCTTGGGGAGCACCGACTCTCTTTGCCAAGAAGAATGACGGTACATTACGACTTTGTATTGACTGCCGAAAGTTGAACTAGGTAACTGTTAAGAACAAGTACCCAATGCCTCATATAAATGATTTATTTGACCAATTGAAAGGGTCTTGTTGCTTTTATAAGATAGACCTGAGATCAGGTTATCACTAATGGAGAGTGAAGGAAAGGATATCCAGAAGACTGCATTCCATACACAGTATGGCCATTACAAGTTCTTAGTGATGCCTTTTGGATTCACTAATGCACTATCTTTGTTTATGGACTTGATGAACAATCTTTTTCGAGTTCCTAAACCATTTTGTAGTCGTCTTTGTTGATGACATCTTGATTTACTCACCCTCTGAGGAGGAGCACAAGGAGCACTTGCGAGTTGTACTTAAGTTGCTTAGAGTCTACAAGTTGCATGTTAAGTTCGGGAAGTGTAAATTCTGGTTAAAAGAAGTGAAGTTCTTAGGCCATGTGGTGTCCGGGAAAGGAGTTACAGTAGACTCCTCCAACATAGAAGCAATACAAGATTAGGAACAACCTAAGAACACCTTTGAGATTCGTAGTTTCTTGGGGTTGGCTCGGTATTACGGTCGGTTTGTAAAGGATTTCTCTAGATTAGCCTCACTATTGACTAGACTGACGAGAAAGGGAATTAAGTTTGTATGGAGTGAGACTTGTGAGAAGTCATTCCAAGAACTTAATGTTAGACATACCACCGCTCCAGTGTTGATCATTCCAAAGAGAGGTCTAGGCTATTCAGTGTATTGTGACGCTCTCAGGAAGGTTTGGGTTGTGTTTTGATATAAGAGGGGAAGGTAGTAGCATATGGCTCGCGTCAATTGAAAACATGCCAGAGAAACTATCTTACTCATGATCTAGACCTAGCAACTGTGATCTTTGCTTTGAAGATGTGGAGGCATTACTTGTATGGTGACAGATTTGAGGTCTTTTTTGATCATAAGAGTTTAAAGTATCTGTTTTCACAAAAAGATTTGAATCTGAGACGGAGAAGGTGGATGGAATTCATGGAAGATTATGATTTTAAGTTGCACTATCATCTGGGGAAAGTCAATGTAGTGGCCAATGTCTTAAGTAGAAAGACCATTAGCAATGTAGCGACTATTGCCATCAAGGAATGGGAGATGTTGGGTGCTATTGGCGAGTTTGACTTGTATCTTGGCGAGTCTGTTGAGTTAGCAACTTTGTTTTCGGTAGTTACACAACCTACACTTATAAGCCAAGTTATAGAAGCACAGAGGGGTGACCTTAAGGTAGAAATCCTCTGGGAGAAGATGTCTAATGGGAAGGTAGAAAAGGGCTTGAACATGTATTTTCACTTGAGTGTTAGATATCTTGACCGTCTTTTTGTGCTAGAGATTCAAGAGTTTCACTATTCACGCCTTGTAGTGCACCCGGGAGGTACAAAGATGTATCACGACCTTAGTCTCCAATTTTGGTGAAAGGGGATGAAGAAGGACGTAGTTGTGTTTGTATCGAGGTGCCTTACTTGTCAACAATTGAAGGTCGAGCATCAAATGCCAGCGGACCTGTTGCAACCACTACCTATAGCTGAGTGGAATTGGAAGCATGTCAAGATATATTTTGTGGTGGCTCTTCCGAGGACTCAATGGGGTAATGATGCCATTTGGGTGATAGTTGACCGGTTAACTAAGTCAACGCACTTTGTATCTATGCGCACGAGTGAATCGGTAGATTTTCTTACTGACCTATATATTAGGGACATTGTTCGACTTCATGAGGTCTTGTAGACGCGCCCCTGAGGAGCTCACCGCTACAGTTCGGACTCAGTGTCACGGTTCTGAATCTAATCCCGCAAAGTGCAATGCGAGACCGATAAATCACCAAAGAGTCCAAATCTGGCAAATCGTTTTGGAAAACTGATTTTTAAGAAAGAAGTGCCATACATGAACTGCTTTGCCAGATACAGAGTCGCCACCTAAATATTTTGTTTTGGGAAATTTAGGAAACCCTGACTCGTGCTTAAGGCCACTGTCTGTCATCACCAAAGTTGCCTCGGCTCGGGAACTTGGGTACGATTGGGGAAGGTCATTTCATGAGCACCCCCGCTCGCCCGATCAAAGATCGGCCACTACTAAGCATGATATCTTGTTTTTGAAAACACATGTGTTCTTATTCCATTTATTTAACCTAGAATTACTATGTGATGCGCACAACACACAAGTATAGACTAGATCGCCTAATTTGGAACAAAGCATTACATATCCGTTTGTTTGGCAAATCGTTTGAAGTTTGCTACTCGCACGTAGGCTAAAATACGAATTTCAATGAATTGCTCCAATTCACGCAATCCAACCTTCACCCACAGGCATTCAGGCAGTTAATCACATAAGCAGTTAGCCTCATGGCAAGCATGCTATCATGGCAGCATTAACACACATACAGTATGCTAAAACGTAAACACTCACAGTGTACTCCGAGCCAAAACAAAGAACTAGTTAGAAATCATGCATGATCCTAGTTCATGTTAAGATGGGTAATATAACACATGCAAAAATGCAACTAAAATAGGCTCGGCTATTCTAGAATGTCATGTGAAATGCAACTTGGTACATGTATTCAAATAGGAATTGAAATACAATGCAGTTAGTATGATGCGCCGAGCCCGGTGCATGCAATACAGATGAATGGATGCACGCATGCAAGCATAAGGTATGCTAAACGAAATATGTCCTAAAACTAACCATCGTAAGCGGTTAAGTAAAACGGAGAAAGAAATGGGGATTGGAAGACATGCATTGCACACACGTACGCTTATTACAACAATACGCCCTCTCAAAGGAGGGACTGAATAAGAAGCTAACTAGCTAATCTAAGCTAATTAAACTAATTATTACAGAACAAATTAATTAACTAATCCTAGTTAACTAATTATTACAAAGCAAGTTGAAATAGCTAACGCATTAACTATTAAAGTACAAACCAAAGCAAAAGCTAGCTATCTAAGCATGGCAGCTAAGGAAAGCAATAAAAGGAAGGAGCCTCAGAGGGAGAAGGCTAGACGCATGCTTGGTCGCCTCGTTCGGAAATCCAATGCGATGCCTCGATTTGCCTCTGTTTGCAACTGCTCTCAGAAACTTGCACCAAGCTCCAGAAAGATGAAACTCCACCTTGGGAATCCAGTAGGAGGGTGGCCGACCACTTTTGGTCTCTAGAAACACCTGTCGACCACTTTTTGTTGTTGAAAAACCAGAAAAGTGGTCGGCCAACTAGTATTTCTGGCTAGCCGACCAGCTGTTGCTGCTGAACTGCAATTTGCTACAACAGAGAGCAAGAAAGGGCATGGCAATGTATTTACAGCATATGTGTGCACATCCACCCTCCCTATCATGTCATGAACTCAAGGGAGCGTAGGTTCTCGATCCTCGGGCCACCAATCGCATATTTCCATGCATGATGGCCGAGAGGCGAAGTTACACAATTCAATATGGAATGAATGCACAAGTAAACACATAAAGCCTAAAACTCTGTCATGGATGATCAAGAGCGTCGGCGACCGGGAATTAAGGCACGTTTCATCACTGTAAGTATGAAACGCCCCTCGTTTCCCGTGTTTGGACTAACACCTATTCCAAACAAGAATGCAAACAAGCATGGCAAACATGCAATGTGACTTAAACATGTAAATATGCAATTGTAGGGCATACACAATGCAATGGACTATCATGGCATACTCAATGTAAATAACAACATAACATGTACAACGTGGTGTAACATAGCATACACAATGCAAAATGGACTTAAGCCAAAATGGATAGGCCTCAGACATGCCCAAATCAGTGGTCATTGGGATGAAATAAAGGCACATAAACACAAGGCATGCATGCACCATGCATTGGCCAATACAAGAGGCCCAAGAACACAACTCTCAAGAGTGTTCAAAGAGTGATAAACATGGAAGTGTGACAACACTAAAGTCTCTGAAATAAGGTAAGAAATGATGCCAAATCATTCAAACAAAGCAAGTAAAGCATGCAAGAGTCCTAAGGCATGAAAGCTAGTGAAGGGGACTATAAAGGAGGCATGCAATACATGGAAAATATGCATGAACTAAGCATGGACAGAGCTTAATTTGGTCTAAACAAGAATCTAAACATGCTGAGATGAGGGTCCAAATACCTAGGCATGCAAGCATATAAGCTAAGCCACAAACTAGGCAACAATGCTCAACACTTAAAGACATTCAAAGCATGACTGAAGTGGGAAAATGGCAGTCCTAAAATGCTCTGAATTGAAGTATTAAATGATGCCAAATCATCTAAGTAGCTCAAAGATAGCATACATGAGTCATCAAAACACAAAGCTAGCAAGGCCGATTACACTACAGCTATACAAAGCATGAAGGATATGGCAAAGGCAACTTAAAACAGTCCTAGTACATATTAAAATCAGTTTAAAACATGTATGGAAGGAAGCCAAAATGTCCTAGCATAAAGGGCATAAGACATGGAATATGCAAGGCAAATAGGGTGGATTACACTACACCTATTAGAACCAAACATGGTATGACTTAAGCAACAAAAATCAGAGTTATATCATGGCATAATAACCCCAAATAAACATTGAAATGATGGCTCGCAAGCAAAGGCATGAAGGCATACGCAATGGTTCATGTTAAGACATAAATGGGCAAACCCTCCAATGCATTGAATGAGTCATAAATGTGAATGCATGGACATGAAACATGAACTGAAATCACATGAAGAATGATGCCAAATCATTAAAATAGGCTAAGTAATGCATGCTAGAGGATTCAATACTCAAAGCTAACAAGTAAGATTGAACCAAGTCTATACAAAGCAAGTCATGGATGACCAATACAACACAAATCAGACCTCAAACATGCTAAAACATGAACAAAGACTCCTTAGAGCTGAGCCAAAAGCATGCTAAAATGACATGTCAAGACATGAGGCATGTTAGGCTAAATCATGGAAATGCACTACAAGTGCATGGAGCATGCAAAGGCTAACCAAACCAAACCTAAACAGAGGTATGACATGGAAAAACATCACCAAATACATGCTGAAATGGGCTCAAACCAAGCTAAAATGACATCCTACTTCATGAAGCATACAAAGCTAGTTTAAGGGATTTACACTACAAATGTATTAACCATGCATGGAGTGACCAAGGCAAGTAAAAACAGTGGCATGCCTCAGCAAAATAACCACAAATACATGATAAGATATGGTCAACACACACTTAACAAAGGTGTTCAAACATGAGGCATGTATGACAAGTATTGAAGACAACAAGGAGATGGGGGGACCCTCTCCTTGTTGGGACCTCAAAACACCATCCCCACCATTGAAATCCCTCTGGATTCCAGTGGTGAGAAGGCCAAAACAAGGTGGTCCCGAAGCTCACAAAAGAGGCATAAAAATAAGGCCAAACAAGGCCTAAGAGAGGGTAAACAACCCCAAACAAAAAAGTGACCTTAAACAAAGATCAAAAACATGTAAAAACAGAACTTTTATCAGTTATAACTCAAGCTCAAAACAGCTTGTAAAAGGGTCCAAAAGCTTAAGCAAGAATGGGGTATTTAAAGTTCAAAGACTCACCCTTCAAGACTTTCTTTAGAGCTGCAACTCCAGCAACTTTTCCAAGCGCAAAGCCACCCAAGAACACCAAAACCAGGTCCTAAGCACCTCAATAGCAAAAGGATGGTGTTTGAGTGTGTGTTTGTGTGAAAAAGTAAGACAAATCTATACTTTAAGGCACAAAAATGAAGCAAACAAGGCAATATAGATACACCACTATATCTATCTTCTTCCCTCAGATTTTCTGACCCTGGAGGAGGGAGGAGGAGCCTCCCTCTTATAGAAGGCAAAAGGCAAAGTTTCTTGGAGAAGCTAAGCCTCAAAGAGATCCCTCCATACACGTGTATGGAGAATAGCCCAAATGCCCTCCAGCTGTGCCAGCTGGAGGAAAATATCTCCAAAAAGGTGTCAAAAAGTAGCCGACCACTTGAAGTGGTCGGCCGACCACTTGAAGTGGTCACTCAAAGCAAAACCTGGTCGACCATGGTGGGAGAGGGCCCAGGGTATGAAAGCAAGCAAGTGGTGTGGTGGCCGACCAGAAAAGGTGGTCCAAAGACCAAGAAAGCCAGTTATCCGATCGAAAAACTAGCTGGTGAGAGAAAAAGTGGTCTCCAAGGAGAAAAAGTGGTCTCCCACCCTTGTACCACCTTCCAAACAAGGAAAACAAGGTTTGTACCAAAAACAAACCAAAGCGGATGCAAGACGAGAGATCGGGAGGCAAACCACACAGCCGAAAGCCCCGAAAACTAGCTGACGAGCACCAAGAGTGGTATGTGACCACAAAAGTGGTCTCCCAGACCACAGTGTCCCTCTAGGCAAAGGCAACAAGGTGTGGTTCAAAAACCACGCCAAACGAAGAATGTTAAGCGGTCCTGAGACAAGGCGCACGGCCGAAGGATCCGAAAACCGGAAACTAGTCTCTAAACGGGAAAAGTGGCCTACGACCAAAAAAAAGTGGTCTACCACCACAAAGAGATGGTCAACAAGACCTCTCCCTCCTTTCAGGAAGAGAAAACAAGGGTCGGTCCACAAACCGAGCTGAGGCACAAAAAGTTTAGAGGCCCGGAGGCAAGGCTTCCCGCCAAAACTCGGAAGACTCGAAATGAGCACAACATACACCATCACCGAGCGCTCAATCAATGAAGTCTGAGTCTAAAAATCGGTCAAAATGGGGTGTCTATAGTTGCCCCTCTTTAAGAGAACTCGGAAGTCATAAGTGACGGGAGTGAATGCCAAACCCCAGAGACGATCCATTTTTGACAAGGCCGAAGACTTAGACAAATAGGCAAGACAACAAAGAGATGTGCCCGCAGGCTGGGGCAAAATGCAAATGATATGCACGATGACGAACATAACTTATGATCGTGCAAAGAAAACTATAATGAAGCAAATATGCACAATAAATGCAACAGTTTTAAGCGGACAACTACAAATCAAACTATATTACATGTATAAAGGATGTAAGAGAATTATACAATTCTCGTTACGTTTCACACGGAGTTCATACAATACCGTCTGGTTAGTCTGGTCGTGCCAGCTTCAAATGAACCGTACATATAATATCGTGCCAGCAAAAGAAAGAAACTCAACAGGTACAATATTGTTAGAAACATGCATAGCAATGCAAGTGAAAAGTGCGTGACAACGCACGTGAAGGGATGCATGACAATGCAACCTAAGTGTGACGCATAACAATGCGGAAAGGATGCAAGACAATGCAACCTAAGTGTGACGCATAACAATGCGAACAAAATGCGCAACGATACAAATAGAGTACATGACAATTCAACAAAAGTGCGCGTAACAAAGCGACGAGTAGTGTGCACAACAATGCAACAAGTGGTGGGTATAACAATGCAACAAGACGTGCACAATAATGCAACAAGATGTGCATAACAATACGAGAAAAATGCAGCTTCAAAAGCATGCTCGAAACAAAATGCTGAATAAGGAAATACAAGCCTTAAAGAGAGCAATTCAACCGTAACCTCCGGTTTACCTCTCGGAGGGGTCACAATGTACTCAAAAATGATACACCTTGTTCTCGATGAGCATCGATGAGCTACGCGTCGAAGGCTTGAATTGAAGCTCCCGCAAGACATTCTTGAGCAGAAAAGTGTACTTTCCTTGTGCTTTCTCGAGGGCCAAGGACTCCAATTATTACCAAAACACACAGGAAGAACAATGGAGCTCTGAAGGTCACCCAGGAAGATGGCTGACCAGTTATAGCAGTGGCCGACCAGTTGTTGCTCACAAAAGTGGTCGACCAACTAGAAAAACTGGTTGGCCGACCAGTTTACAGAATCCGGGGGTAGTTTTGTCCTTTAAGCTTCTGTTCTTTAAGTACACAACCCCAAATCAGTTTTGCTCACAACTACAAGGCCAAAATACATCCTCCTTTGCTCCTAGACCTTTTTCTCCCTGAGATCTGCACTTTATACGCGTTTTCCAACGCCTCACGCGAAGTTGTTTCGCGAAAACTTTCGATTTTCTTCATTTTGAACCGATTAAAATTTGTTTTCAGAGCTTCTTTTTCCATTTCCACCACTTGAGGTATGTTTGGCTTAAAGTTTGGCACCTTTTCTCGGGCGTTGACTTTTGTTGACTTTTTCTCTTCTCGAGAGTCGACTTTTGTTGACTTTTTGTAATTTTGGCTCGTTTTGCTCATTTTCGCGTCATCTTGTAGATTCCTTTAGATGGCTGACGATATCCCTTATGGCGGAGGTCCTCCATATGTAGAGGATGAGCCCGACATTGTACCGTTGCCTCTAAGGATACGGCCATTCAATCCAGGGGAGTATGAGCCGGAGGAACACATCCTTCCCCCTAGCACCTTCTACCACTTCATGGACTTCGCGTGGCAAGCACCTGCAGACCTGCTGCTACGGGAGTCAGAGTCCCATTTGTCTTATCACGCGCATGAGGTACGTGCTTTACTCTTGCATTTCCTGTGATGTATTTTGCACTTCTTGTACATTTACATACACAACACTTCATTCATTCTGAACACACAGTTCAAACACAACACTCTGCTAAGTTGGCACGCGGCTCATTTGGGCACACAGCATATCTCGGGTGCACACCTCATCTTGGGCACACAGCTCATCTTGGGCACACAGCTCGTAACACTGCTCTATCTGAACACGCAATTCATAACACAACATTCTATTTGGTTGGTATACAGCTCATAACACTGCTCAATCTGAACACGCAATTCATAACACAGCATTCTGTTTGGTTGGCACACGGCTCATAACACTGCTCAATCTGAACACGCAGTTCAAAACACAGCATTATACTTGGTTGGCACACAACTCATAACACTGCTCAATCTGAACACGCAGTTCATAACACAACATTATATTTGGTTGGCACACGGCTCATAACACTGCTCAATCTGAACACGCAGTTCATAACACAGCATTCTATTTATAGCATACTACTCAATCTGAACATGCAGTCCATAACGCAGTACACTTTTGTCATAACATAGCACACCGCTCAATCTGAACACGCAGTTCATAACATGGTATACGGTTTATAGCACACTGCTCAATCTGAACACGCAGTCCATAACGCAGCACGCTTTTTCATAACATAGCACACCGCTTAATCTGAACACGCAATTCATAACACTGTATACGGTTTATAGCACACTGCTCAATCTGAACACGCAATCCATAACGCAGCATACTTTTTTCATAACATAGCACACCGCTCAATCTGAACACACAGTTCATAACACGGTATACGGTTTACAGCACACTGCTCAATCTGAACACGCAGTCCATAACGCAGTACACTTTTTTCATAACATAGCACATCACTCAATCTGAACACGCAGTTCATAACATGGTATACGGTTTACAGCACACTGCTCAATCTGAACACGCAGTTCATAACACGGTATACGATTTACAACACACTGCTCAATCTGAACACGCAGTCCATAACGCAGCACACTTTTTTCATAACATAGCACACCGCTCAATCTGAACACGCAGTCCATAACGCAGTACACTTTTTATTATATTTGCACGCAGCTCGAATTTCTCATTCTGAACGCACAGTTCACACTTTTCAATTTGAACACACAGCTCATACATTTCACTTTGAACACGCAGCTCGTACATTTCATTTTGAACACACAGCTCATATTTCTTATTCTGAACACACAACTCATACATTTCACTTTGAACACGCAGCTCATTTTTCATTCTGAACACACAGCTCATACTTTTCATTTTGAACACACAGCTCATACTTTATTCTTTGAACACGTAGCTCATATATTTCATTCTGAACACGCAGCTCTTATATTTCATTCTGAACACATAGCTCATACTTTTTACTTTGAACACGCAGCTCATACATTTCATTTTGAAACTAAATACATCTGTTCATTCTAAATGCAGGTATCCTCCCGTTTCACACGGGGTTACGGATCTATTATCGCGAGGGAATGGTACATGGAGCTCCCAGATGCTGTTCGCCACATCGTGGACAAGGCAGGATTTGGACCTTTCTGTGCAGGCTTATCACGTCATCCAGCGAGTAAGACCCTCATAGGGGCACTTGTAGAGAGATGCTGGGACACCACCAACTCCTACCATTTTTAGCTATTGGAGACATGTTGATGACCCCATACGACTTCTCCATGCTGACAGGCCTTGACATGGGAGGCCGGCCGATCCCATACAATGCGGATATGGGTGAGTGAGAGGACGCTTGGATTTATCTACTGGGAGCTCGCCCGCCGATTGACAAATCATCAGGTAGGGTCAGGTACACCTGGTTCGCCGAGCAGTACCGGAGGACTATGCCCCAGACCATTGAGGCCATACAGCAGTATGCCCGGGGATTCTTGATGTTCCTCCTCGGGACCACATTGTTCTCCGACAGGGGGAACACAGTTGGGCTTTATCTGCTCAATGCTCTGGTAGACCTATCACAGGTCAGTCAGTATGATTGGGGTGGCGCTGCCCTCACTACCCTTTACTGCTACATGAGCACGACGTCCCTGGAGCGGGGGGCTATAGTTGGAGGCTACTGGCGAGCCTGGGAGGTACATTCTACCCTCTCGATTAGCATTTTTGCTTTTCATTATCTGTATACTATGCACGGCACACATCGCATTCTGTACTCTACATTCTGCACTCAACATTCTGTATTTCCTACACATTCTGTATACTGCACACTGCACTCAGCATTCTATATTTTCTTTATACATTCTGTATATTGCATACTATACTCAGCATTCTGCATTTTCTTTATACGTTCTGTATACTGCATATTGCACTCAGCATTTTGCATCTTCTTTATACATTCTATATTCTAACAGCCACTGCCTTGCTTTTCACAGCTGTGGGTTTATGCATACTTCCCGACGTTCGCTCCTGAGCTCGAGGTTGAGGTGCCTTTGGTGATCCCCTTCTCACGCAGATTTGAGGGTCAGTGCCGACCTAGGCCCCGGGAGACTTTGCCTTACCTCCGGCAGTTCTTCGATACTGTACAGGCGACGGAGGTATTCCAGAACTCCCAGTTCTTTATGCTTTCAGCTTTGGTTCAACTTGCATATTTATGTCATCTAACCGATTTTTGCACTTGTTACCTGCAGGTCACCTGGCTGCCTTGGCTAGGCATGCTAGGGAATCCTCGATTCCTGTTTCCCGGGGCATGGGGCACTTTACGATATCGGATTTTGCTTGAAGGACCGGTCGGCAAGGCCTGGTTTCTTGGAGAGCGCTTCATGCGCCAGACGATGGGCAACTCCGATCAGGACATCCCCTCATTGCCTCCTCCAGAGATGCGGTCTGCAAGGGATCTTACACCCCGGAAGGCGGAGGACCTTATGCTGGGTATTGACGCAGTCCTTTTCCTAGAGGAGGGGGATTACGCAACATATCGCCACACATACCTGATGCCTCTACTGTCAGGTACCCGTACTCCTAGGGGGAGAGCTACTGACATGCCTTCTTCGAGTCGCGCCCAGGCTAGAGACATTCCTTCGACCAGTGGGGCCAGTTCATCGAGGGGTGGGACCGAATGGATGCCCTCGATTTGCCAATATGCTGGATGGCCAAACCTTCCGACCAGGTTGACAAGCTGGGATTATGGGACACCATACCAGATTCCACTGGAGCCTCCATGGCCAGATCACCGATACGTCAGTGACCCTGACTCACCACCGGTAAGCTTTACAATTTTCATTTATCACTCAGATATTTAGGAATTCATTCACTGATGACTCGAACTTGTGTGTGCAACCTCCCAGGGAGTATACTGAGGGGTTACTCGGAGTGGTGGCTTCACTCAAGGACATGGTTTTGCGGAGGGAGACGATGCTACATGCCTCCGGCATTCGGGTACTCTTCAATTTCCTTGCATTTATCATACCTCTGATGACATATGGAAACTGAACATTTCACTACATTGATTCATTGCATGTGTGGAGCACATCTGATACATTACACTCACACACTATATCTGCATGCACCCACCCTATGTATCATTCTTGCATTCATATCTGATATACACACTGGCTGATGCGTTCAAACTATCCTTTTTCAGGTCCCGCCTCTACAGACTGGGCCATCCAGGCCTTCTCGAGCAGCTAGGAGAGGGACATCGACTCGCGGCTGAGGCGGACGCAGAGCACCTGTCAGTCAGGATGACAAGGAGTCCAGCGAGGAGGAGGAGTCAGTACATCCTCAGTCTGAGACATCTGCAAGTAGGGATGATGACTCTGGTTCTAGTTCGGAGGGCGGAGGCGACACCGAGGAGGCTTCCGAGAAGGGTGGCTCCGATTCAGATGGAGACCCTGACGATGGTGCGGGGGCTGTTCAGCCAAAAAGGATGAAGAGAGCCTCTCGATCTTGAGCCCTACAGTACTGATGCAGATGTTCCTGCTTTATTTTCCTTTTACATGTAGTTGTAGCACATTGTACAGCTTAGGCAGTTTTATTTTCTTCAAAACTTGTTCCCTTTTGTAAAATATTGTAAAAAGAAGCTATGATGGAATGAAAACGGCTTTTTGGTTTAAAAAGTGTTGTACTTGTATTCCTAGCATCGCATCGCACCATACCATTTTGCACAAAAAAAAATTTGAATGAAAATTGAACAACGTGTATTGCCAAGTCAGGTAGCGAACCGACGTAACGGACTAAACAACTCAACTTACTAAGAAACAAAATCTTAGCAAGTTTACAACTCGTTAAGCAGCGAACAACAACTTGATAAACAAATGAGCGATAACTCGATAAACAAAAACAACAACTCCGTAGACAAAAGTAACAACTCGATAAACAAAACTTAACAACTCGATAAGCAAAGACTAACAACTCAAAGAGCGAATGCATTTTGAGACAAACAAAGTGACAAAATGCATTCGGAAAAAAGTAAACTCGGACCTTCAGTACTTTCAGCACACTGGAAAGCTAGAGACTCCCTCTGGAGACAAGAAACAACTGGAGACCCATTTTTTGCACATGGCCGACCACTTTTAGAGCTTGCCGACCAATTTTTCTAACTGCAACCCAAAAGGGTAGCTGGCCAACCAGAAAAAGTGGTCGGCCGACCACTTCCCCTGGGAGCCTCCAGTTTTCTGACACTTGTCCTCCAAACAGTGCCTTATCCTCCATAAAAGTTCAGCTTCATGGTTCCCTCATTCTAACTCAGTTTTGCACCAAAATGGAGGTGTTTCTTATCGAAAGTCTTGCAAATTGGATTGCTTCTTTGGATAGCTTGGAAAAGGTGAATTTCTGGGGCTTTGGCATAAATGCACTATTTACGTTGAGTCGCACCCCGCTGCACTTCTCGTTCCTTCATGCCGCGGCAAGGTTTTGGAACCCAGTGACACATGTCTTTAGCTTGGCAGGCAGGCAAGAGATATGCCCCACTTTCGAAGATTTCCAAGCTTTGATGGAATCTGAGCGTGATGAAGAAATTTTGCCACAATTCCGCATTGGCCACATCAAAGCCTTAGGACGGATGTGCGGGCTCACTATGCATGACGCTCGGTCTTTGATTCGCGATGGAGCGTTAGACATCCCCAGCTTGGTTTGTCGATTTTCTAATGCCGGTGACCGCGGCGATCATCATTGGCAGGGTTTTCAATGACATGCCCTTTGCTTATGCATGCTGTCACATTTCTTGCTTGCCTCAGGTTCCGGAGGATCTAGCATTCGTTTGATCGAGGTCGCCGAGGGCTTAAGAGAAGGCAAAAGCTGTATCGCCATGACACTAGCTGAGACGTTGATGGGTTTAGATGCTTTCCATTGCCGAGAAACGACAAGATTCGCAAGGAGTCCACTATTGCTATAGGTAATGTTTCCCACCTTATCTCACATATATTGCTCACATCACTCGGCCCTCAAGCTCATTTTTTTCTCTCAAAACCCTTTTTCTCACTTTTTTCTCCACGTACACCTCTCAATTCTTTAATCTCTCATTTTCATCCCTTCCCAGGTATGGTTGATGGACAAGTTGCAGGTTGTGGACTCATGCCCAGCATATTCAGCTCGCGGCTATTTTTTCCCTGTGACGTCTAGTCGATGCCCTTGATGAGGGTTGGTGGTGCGAATGGATGTGCCATCTGTCCGCTACCAGTATTGTTTGCCGCTGTCCTTGGCTCAATCAACCGGCGATGAGTTACAGCATGTCCCGGCAGACCGGGATTCAGTTGATTGGCCTAACACACTGCGTGTTCTACTTTCCATTCTGATTTTGTCACCAGTTCGGCGATGATCAGACTTGCCCGGCAGAGGGGATAGAGTACCCTGCTGCATTTCCTATCCGAGGCGCACAGCTAGCTCGGTATGCCACTGCCTGGAGGACTAGAGAGCTTCTGGCCCCCGCTCCCACTTTCAGTTACACTCTCTCTGATGAGTGCATAGCTTGGCTAGTTGAGGAGGCACAGGTTGGGCCCACTTTGATATCAGAAGCTTTGACCAGCTCTGGGAGGGGGCACAGGAACACCTGACTTATCCGTGCCCCGAATTTATTGCTTTATTAGTACTTTCAAGTTTTCTTTATGAATGTAATAAAAAGACTTCAATTTGTATTCAAGAGTAGGAGAACTCTGTATTGAAATCAATGAAATTGAAGGTTGTGGGTACTGAAAATTTTCTGTTTGGTCCAAAAATGGTCTAAGTTGAAAAAAGATTAATTTGAGCAAAATCAACTCTTATTAAAACTTTTCAAAACCATTTTCGATATGGATCAGAACTGGACACGCCTGAGATTTGTCACTGAGATGCACAACCCCGGACCCCAGCAACTAGAAAGTTGCCCCTAGTCTGAATAGCACTGCACTGGAGATCACAACCGAGCTCTTGAATGCAGAATAGGCAAAGATGACTAAGATGATCACATGGGCAAAGTTGATCGGGAAGTGTTTATGGCTGGACTTCGGAGTGAAGTTGCCTACGTATCCCAAAGATGGGAATCAAGCCTTACGTAGTTCCAGCTTGGGTTCACTCGAGTATTAACACTCTTCTTTTGCGCTCTAACTTTTGCCAAGGCCGCTCTTTGCGGGTTTTCAACCTTGCGAGCTCAGTTTTTGTAATTTCAAATTTTTCATGCTCTAACTTTTGCCTAGGTCGCCCTTTCGGGTTTTCGACCTAGCGAGCCACTCAGGGATAACATTTCTTCAACTTGTCCATGTTGATTGGTTAGGAGAACTCTAGGCATCTAGGTCCATTAGAACGACAGCTCCACCCAACCAAATAGACTTGATGATGTAAGGACCAGTCTAATTGGTCTGAACTTGCCCCTAGGGTCGTGGATGGGAGCTCGGTTATCTTTGAGCACAAGATCTCCTTCTTTCAAATTCCTGGACTTAACCTTCTTGTTGAAAGCCCTGGCAATTCTTTGTTGATAACCCTGAACATGGTACAGTGCTTTCAGCCTTCTCTCGTGAAAGAGCATGAGTTCTTTGAACCTGCTTTGCTGCCAATCTGCCTCAGCTATCTGACACTCAGCCAGTACTCGCAATGACGGAACCTCAACTTCGATACATAGAACAGCCTCCATCCCATAGACCAAGGCATACGGAGTCGCCCCAATAGAAGTTCGAATTGAAGTCCGGTAGCCCCACAGAGCAAATGGTAGTTTATCTGGCCAGTCCTGGCAGGTTTCCACCATCATCCGCAGAATATGTTTGTTGTTCTTGTTGGTAGCCTCGACAGCTCCGTTGGTTTGTGGCCGATACGTAGATGACTTATGAAAAGCCACATTGTACTTGTCCAACAAGTCGATCACCTCTTTCTTGAAATGGGAACCATTATCTGAAATAATCTCGTTCGGGACTCCGTAGCGACAGATGATATTGTTCCTGATGAACTTTGCAACATGCGAAGCCTTCAACACTGCGTAAGATTGGGCCTCAACCACTTCGGTGAAATAGTCTATTGTGACCAGAATGAACTCGTGCCCATTGGACCACTTTGGGGTGACGGCTCCAATTACATCAATCCCCCAGACTGAAAATAGCCATGGCGAACTCATGTTGTACAGCTTCGACGGTGGAATGTTCATGCGATTTGCATAGATCTGACATTGTGGCATCGCCGGACAAAGCCGATACAATCCTCCTCCATGGTGGACCAGTAGTAACCTTGTCTAAGGATCTTCTGGGCTAGCATCACCCTGTTCATGTGCCCTCCGCACTCTCCTCCATGGATGGCCTCCATCAAGCGCTTGATTCTTCAGCATCACACACACAGTTATGCATCCCCAGATGACCCCGCTTGTACAGTTATCCCCCCGCAAGATGATGAACTGAACAGCCATTCTTTGAATTGCCCTCTTATCTTGTACTTCATCTATGGCAGCAATCTGCTCGTAGGCCAGCACAAATTTCTGTTCGATGATGATTGGACGCATCCGGACTCCGAAAGGGATGTCTATCATAGAAGATAGAGTTGCTAGTGAATCAGCGAACCTGTTGTTCTCTCTTAACAGATGAGCAAAAATCAATTCTCTCAAACCGAGGATTTAGCATATCCAAGGTCTGGTGGTAAATTCTTATCTTTTCTTCTTTGACTTTCCAATCTCCTTTAGCTTGAGATACAACAAGGTTCGAGTCCCCAATGACGTCAACCATTTTGCCCCTAGTTCTAGGGCTGCCTCTAGTCCAGCAATACATGCCTCATATTCTGCTTCGTTGTTCGATACCTTGAAATGGAGTTTGAATGCCAAAGGTATGAAAGAATTGTCGGGTTTGGTGCTATCAGCAACACTCCTATCCCATATCCATATTGGTTTGACATTCCGTCAAAGTACATTGTAACGGTCTCATCTTCAACATATAGAATTGCCTCATCTGGGAATAAGTACTCAACTGCTTGGCTAGGAACTCTGCTACCGCTCTCCCTTTCACTGACTTGCGCGCCACATACTTCAGATCGTATTTGGAAAGTAGAAACAACCAACGGGCTAGCCTACCCGTAAGTGCTGGTTTCTCGAAGAGATATTTGATGGGATCTAATCGTGAAACCAGCATTACAGAGTGAGCTAACAAGTAGTGCCGCAGCTTCTTGGTAGCCCATACCAAGGCTAGACAAGCCTTCTCCAGCGGAGTGTAGCGAGTCTCATAATCCAGTATCTTCTTGCTCAGGTAGTAGATAGCTCTCTCCACTTTGTCCTCAGACTCTTGTGCAAGCATACAACCCATTGTAGTCTCGGTCACTGAAAGATACAAAATCAACGGTTTCCCCGGCTCTGGCAGTGACAACACAGGTGGGTTCTATAAGTATTGTTTGATCTGCTCGAAAGCTGCTTGGCATCGGCCGTCCCATTGGAACTTTGTTCCTTTCTTCAGGAGACCAAAGAGTGGTTCACAAGTCAAGGTTAATTTTGAGATAAACCATCTTATGAATTGCACTTTACCCAAAAAGCCTCGCACCTCCTTTCCAGTCCTTGGTGGTGGCATTTCTAAGATGACCTTGATTTTGGAAGGGTCGACTTCGATGCCCCTTTGTGTGATCAAGAACCCCAGCATTTTCCCTGCTGTAACAACGAACGTACACTTCTGAGGATTCAGCCGCAATCAGAATTCTCTAATCCTTTGAAAGAACTTTCGCAAGGCAGAGGGTGTAGTAGCCCTCTCTTTCCTTGGACTTGACAATCATGACGTCCACGTACACCTCAACCTCTTTGTGGATCATGTCATGCAATATTGTGGTCGCAGCTCCAGCATTCTTCAGCCCAAATGGCATCACCTTATAACAATAGGTCCCCCACGGGGTGGTAAAAGCAGTCTTCTCCCAGTCTTCGGGTGCCATTACAATCTGGTTGTAGCCTGAAAAGCTATCCATGAATGAGAGTAATGCATGCCCTGCAGTGAAGTCCACTAACTCGTCGATATGCGGCAGAGGAAAGTCGTCCTTCGGACTGGCTTTATTCAAATCCCTAAAATCCACACATACCCGAATTCTTCCATCCTTCTTCGACACCGGAACGATATTAGCCAACCAAGTTGGGTATTCAGATACCAACAGGAACCTTACGTCAATTTTCTTGGTGACCTCTTCTTTGATCTTGAGAGCCCAATCTGGGCGGATCCTTCTGAGTTTCTGCTTAACAGGTTGGGCCCCTGGGTCAAGAGGGATCTGATGCTGTACAATCTCAGGATCGATTCCAGGCATGTCTTCGTAGGACCACGCGAAAACATCTTTGAAATCTTTTAATAAAGCGACTAAGCGCTCACGCTCCTCCGAAGACAACGTGGACCCGATCTGGACCAGTCGCGGGTCCTTCTCAATACCAACATTAATTTGGGTGATTTCATCAACCAGCAGTTTTACAAATCTCTCCTGCTCTTGGTCAAGCAAATATTTCAAAACCGAAGGAATTTCTTCCTCGTCGTTTTCATAAAATTTTGAAAATCCTGATTAATGCAATAAATCAAAGGCACAGAAAAGTATCCAAAGGCCACAGCCACATCATTCTCATTAGTCACTTCATCCAGTCCATCTGATTCCTCTATTACAACAGACTCAAAAGAGAAAGAAAAAGACGACCTAGACAGGACTGTGGCATCTGGGTTATCACTCCCAAGAATACCGAACTCAGACTCAGACGAGCTGGAACCTGATTCCGACCCTACAGACTTGGTGGAATCAGATTCCGGCTCACTACCTGACCCGGTGCTACTCGATAAGAATCCCTCCTCGTATTGCCAGATGAGGGAGGGTGCGATGGATGCGTCCAAAATGTTTGCAGTTGGGCTCACAGCCGTTTCATTCCTGATCATGGATACTGAGAGGTCATTCCCCAAGCCCTCATGTATGATCAGAGGATCTGAAAATAGACAAGCCAGTGCTACCCCTATTTCAACCTCTGCACCCTCGAAAACCTCATCTTTACTCTATTTAACCTCAACCATCGGGTCTGTCTACTCCTCGGCATCATCATCCCCGGACGATTGCAAGTCAAAGAAAATCTCAAATCCCAGCAGGCGCTTCTTCTCTGCGCTTAGCCATGGCTCTGGGAAGCCGTAGAATGGGAAGTCCTCCCCCTCCCGGACGAAGCGTTCGTTCAGGGTACCTTGGATAGGCCGATGCGTTAACTCAAAATGCTTCCCTGCCCGCTTAGCCATGGCCCTTCTGGCCATCTCTTTACCCTTTCTCACCCAGTCCTCTTTGGCGGGCAGATAACCCCAACCAAAGGTATGCCGATTGTGCGGCACTTCGGCCGATTGCAGTAATGCCCTTCCGACCACTTTTCCCTAGTCCATCCCAGGGATGTGTTGAAGCTTGTTCATGAGGTACACAAACTGTGCGCTAACATATAACCCCTCATCAAACAGCTAAGATATTCTGAACAACCCGGGCGGCTAGGGTGAATCCTGACAGGAACACATCCTCCGTGCCATGCTCGATTTCCAAAACCGGTGTAGACACCTCTGGCGGAGGATGGATTGACGAATTTCCAAAAACATTAGCCACCCCCTTCCCATGGGGGTATTTCAACATTTGATGCAAGGTGGAAGAGACTGCCTTTACCTGGTGCAGCCACGGCCGCCCTAGGAGTAAATTAAAGGTTACGGGAACGTCCAAGACATGAAAGTCAACATCGTGTTATCCTAGACCAACCTGGGTCTGAATATGCACCGTCCCCATCACCTCTCTACTTGTATTATCGTAGGCCCTTATCACCTGGGCAGTTGGTACAAAGTCTGCGGGCTTCAACCCGATTGCATAAGCTGTCCTTGACGGGCACACATTAATGGCGGATCCCGTGTCGACAAGAACCACTGGTATCCACTTTTCTCTACACTCGACAGAGATGTAGAGCGGCTTGTTATGATTTGCGCCCTCAGGCGGCAGCTCCTTGTCAGAAAAGGTCAATGTCGGGGAAGCTCCTCCCGGAAAGATCAGCCCTACCAGCTGTTCAGGCGTGGTATCTATTGAAAGTTTGGCCTTGTCCATTGCCAAAAGGACAGCTTGTCTATGAGCTCTAGAAGCCATAAGCGATCCCCAGATGGATATGTCTGCCTGTATTTTCTTCAACTGTTTCAGTACAGCCTCTTCTTTGAGTAACTTTTCTTTCTGCTTCTCCGCCTCCCTGTCCTTTCCGAGTGCCTCTGGTTGATCCAGGTGTGGGAGCTTGAAATACCGCCCGCTCCTAGTCATGTGGTCAACCTCGCCCACGTACCAGGTATCATCCGACTGGGTTTGTCCCTAGTCTTCATTTGTGTGGGCAAGACATAGGTCATCGTCCTCCCACCACATTCCGTTGGCCATCGACAAACAACTATTCAGTTCTGTTGCAACTACTACTGCGCACACAGCACATTCCGTCCCCTCGGGGGTTTTGGCCTTTCTAGCCCTTTCCAGATCTTCGATCTTTTCCTGCTCAAACTGCTTCAGTGCAGCCTGTTGCTTAGAATTCTCTGTACTCAAAATGCTCTGATCCCGAGCAAAATTCTTATCACCGGTGCTCTCCGGTGGTAGCTCCTGATTTTCGGCCCTTCCGGCCACTGTTGATGTCCCCGTCCCTGACGGACCCTGTTCTAGCTGAGGTTGTTCCACAACATCCGACTGGTCGTCAAGCCATCCTGTAGACTCTGTTGACCCATCAAACCAATTGACTGTTATGTCCCCTGAATCTTGCTCTTCAAAGAACTGTAGATTTGCAATGCCTTCCTCGAGATTCGCTAGGTCATCTAGCCCCTGATTAAGTCTATTCTCCCGTACTACACACATCTCTGCTCCCACTGGCAATTCCACATTCGGCCTAGGCTGACCTGTTGGTGTATATAACCACTCGGGTTGTACTTGAAGCTGGCAGACCCCTCAGGCTCCGTATAACCACTCTCATCTGCTCTAGTAGTCGACCTAATTCTGTCTTCGATAACCACCACCACTATTTCAGGTTGGGTTTGGGAGATGTCCAACGTGCACAAGTCAGTGCTATCCGGAATGAACACCTCCGGCTTGGGTAGGTGGAGAGAGGTGATATATATGCTAGGGTCGTATGACACAACCCCAGTTTGAATCAAGTTGATGCGTTTGGGCGGTGGAACTTGGTTATGTGGTGGGAGTGGGTTGGTTGTGACATTTGATTTTTTCGGGGGCATGATCATCCTGTTGTCGATGAGATCCTGAATCTCATGACGTAATCGAAAGCATTGGTTGATTTCGTGACCATGCTGTTGGTGATAGGCACAGTACTTGGCTGGGTTATGGGAGGGAGGAAGTTTTTCTGGCAATGGCCGTAGCTCCAGGGGCTTTAAGTGCCATTTCTTGATCAAAACCCCAAAGCTTTGGACAGGAGCATATATAGTGGGGTAAAGGTTCTTTGGCCTCGAGGTGCATATCTGGTGGTTTGTGAGCTACTTCTGGACGTACCGGTGAATGGGGTAGCTGTAAGGGTTTTTGGAGTGGTGGTGGTGACCATTCCGACATCTGAAGCTCTAGCAGATGCAGCACTACTTGTGCCTGCATTCGTACTATGGCTGAATGCCCTCTTGGGCTGCTCTCTCTCATAATCGATTAGGCCCTGTTTCATAGCGTCCTCGATCTACACCCCTATCTCATGTAGATCTGCAAAGGTGGAGAGGGGGAGAACGATCATCTTCTGCATGAGCTTGGGCTGGAGGTTGCGCACAATCATTCGTATCTGATCTTTGTCAACAGGCCTGATGGTCATCATCGAGGCCTTAACCCTCTAACGGGTTACGAAAATCAGAGAAGCTCTCCTTCGGTTCTTGCCTGGTTGTCTCGAGATCATGAGTTGTGACCTCGATCTGAGTGTTATAGGAATATTGAGCAATGAAGGCCTCAACCATCTCCTCCTAATTCCTCTTAACGGTGTCCTCCAGTTTTGCATACCAAATAGCTGTTACACCCGATAGGGTTCGACCAAACAGAGAAAGCTTCTGCAATCGGGAGAGGCCCATCGGCCTTAAGATATCTGAGAACAGCTGTAAATGCACCATACGGTCTCCGGATCCGTCGAAACGGTAAATGTACGACATTTTAAACCGGTCCGGCAGAGTCACGGCCGAGTCGGTGTACCCATCCTCTATATCCGGAATGGAATGGGCTCCTTGAGACTTCTTGAACAGCTTTTCAAGCTTGCTCACTTTTAACGCTGTAGGGTCCATCTTGAATTCAAAAGGAGAATCTAGTAGGTGAGTCTGTGCTTTAGATAGCTGGGTAAAATCGGGGGCGGAGCTGGCCCCGTTGGAATGTCCGTATCTTCCTGGACATTTGCTGTCTCCCCGAGTATTGGAACTCTCGGTGGGGGAGGAGGTTGGTGTGAAGCAGATGCTCTGGTTTGCTACTGTAGCCTGGCAATTACCTCTGCCTGTTGGGCCATAACCTTGGCCTGGCGTGCGGCAAATTTTGTTTGACGGGCAGCGTCCTGCTGCATGGCTTTCATACTTTCTTGTAGCTGACGTATCATCTCCTCTATACTTGCCATATTGTACTGATCTTGCTAAATAACTGGTATATCTGTCCCTGCAATGGAAACTGAGACCTCGGCCTGACTACTCAAGGACCACTGATCTGGCAACCGCTGTACCGATACACTGCGCCTTACTGACCTCCTTTTGGTAACCGGGGGTAAAGAAAAAAACACTGCTTGTCCGTCTATCAGATCCTCGAATCGATTAAGTCTGCGACCTCTAGTCTAGAGTGCTTGGGGAATATCTGCCTGGTCGGATGCAATTGTGCTAAACTACCTTGCAAAAAGATAAATAAAGCATACTAAATAAACAAACAATCCGAACGCAGTGTGCTATGTTATGAGCTGAATAAATTAAAGACAACACACAGTTGGCCTGATAACACAAAGTCGGTGTAACAACACATAGTCGGTATTTGTAAGCTGAACATACTGTCCTTAACCCTGATCACTGTGCCCCAAACTGCTGCCCTAAAACTGAATCTGATACCCTCAGGCAAAACTGATTCTTCAAATATTTACGTCCTTAGGCCTGATACCTAGACTTGCAAACTAATACGTGAATTCCTTGTAGAGGCACACTCTAAAAGCATATAACAAGCAAATGAGAGCCAAAACACCCCTGTGTTAGGGTAGGGTTTCCCTGTCCTATTTTGTCAGGAGCTAGGGTTTCACTACGCACACAGCGGTTTCAAACAACCTATAATCAGGTAAGCAACCTGTCCTAGTTTAGAATAGTCACTACGGATTCCGAATATGTACTAGGTCGAATGGTCAAAAAGGGTGCCTCGGTGAAAACCGAGGTTTGTGTTCCCGTCGTGGCAGAGCCCGTAACCAGTAAACCTTATGGCATACAGCCTCAGATAAACCGTTCAGGAATAGCAGACAGCGAACACGGTGTCCTAGGTGCACCAATGAAAATGCAATGCAAAGAGAGACATAAGTGGAGTCAAAACAAGATATCATGAGTTCGAGTCAAGTTCTCTAAATCCCCAGCAGAGTCGCCAGAAAACTGCAGATGCGCCCCCGAGGAGCTCACCGGTACAGTTCGGACTCAGTGTCACGGTTCTGAATCTAATCCCGCAAAGTGCAATGCGAGACCGATAAATCACCAAAGAGTCCAAATCCGGCAAATCGTTTTGGAAAACTGATTTTTAAGAAAGAAGTGCTAAACATGGACCGCTTTGCCAGATACAGAGTCACCACCTAAATATTTTGTTTTGGGAAATTTAGGAAACCCTGACTCGTGCTTAAGGCCACGTGTCCGTCATCACCAAAGTTGCCTCGGCTCGGGAACTTGGGTACTATTGGGAAAGGTCATTTCATGAGCACCCCCGCTTGCCCGATCAAAGATCGGCCACTACTAAGCATGATATCTTATTTTTGAAAACACATGTGTTCTTATTCCGTTTATTTAACCTAGAATTACTATGTGATGCGCACATCACACAAGTATAGACTAGATCGCCTAATTTGGAACAAAGCATTACATATCTGTTTGTTTGGAAAATGGTTTGAAGTTTGCTACTCGCAAGTAGGCTAAAATACGAATTTCAATGAATTGCCCCAATTCACACAATCCAACCTTCACCCACAGGCATTCAAGCAGTTAATCACATAAGCAGTTAGCCTCATGGCAAGCATGCTATCATGGCAGCATTAACACACATGCAGTATGCTAAAGCGTAAACACTCACAGTGTACTCCGAGCCAAAACAAAGAACTAGTTAGAAATCATACATGATCCTAGTTCATGTTAAGATGGCTAATGCAACACATGCAAAAATGCAACTAAAATAGGCTCGACTATTCTAGAATGTCATGTGAAATGCAACTTGGTACATGTATTCAAATAGGAATTGAAATACAATGCAGTTAGTATGATGCGCCGAGCCCGGTGCATGCAATACAGATGAATGGATGCACGCATGCAAGCATAAGGTATGCTAAACGAAATATGTCCCAAAACTAACCATCGTAAGCAGTTAAGTAAAAGAGAGAAAGAAATGGGGATTGGAAGACATGCATCGCGTACACGTACGCTTGTTACAACAATACGCCCTCTCGAAGGAGGGACTGAATAAGAAACTAACTAGCTAATCTAAGCTAATTAAACTAATTATTACACAACAAATTAATTAACTAATTATTACAAAGGAAATAGAAATAGCTAACGCATTAACTATTAAAGTACAAACCAAAGCAAAAGCTAGCTATCTAAGCATGGCAGCTAAGGAAAGCAATAAAAGAAAGGAGCCTCAAAGGGAGAAGGCTGGATGCAAGCTCAGTCGCCTCGTTCGGAAATCCAATGCGATGCCCCGATTTGCCTTCGTTTGCAACTGCTCTCAGAAACTTGCACCAAGCTCCAGAAAGATGAAACTCCACCTTGGGAATCTGGTGGGAGGGTGGCCGACCACTTTTGGTCTCTAGAAACACCTGCCGACGACTTTTTGTTGTTGAAAAACCAGAAAAGTGGTCGGCCAGCTAGTATTTCTGGCTGGCCGACCAGTTGTTGCTGCTGAACTGCAATTTGCTGCAACAGAGAGCAAGAAAGGGCATGGCAATGTATTTACAGCATATGTGTGCACAACCACCCTCCCTATCATGTCATGAACTCAAAGGAGTGTAGGTTCTCGATCCTCGGGCCACCAATTGCGCATTTCCATGCATGATGGCCGAGAGGCGAAGTTGCATAATTCAATATAGAATGAATGCACAAGTAAACACGTAAAGCCTAAAACTCTATCATGGATGATCAAGGGCGTCGGCGACCGGGAATTAAGACACGTTTCATCACTGTAAGAATGAGATGCCCCCCGTTTCCCGTGTTTAGACTAACACCTATTCCAAACAAGAATGCAAACAAGCAAGGCAAACATGCAATGTGACTTAAACATGTAAATATGCAATTGTATGGCATACTCAATGCAATGGACTATCATGGCATACTCAATGTAAATAACAACATAACATGTACAACGCGGTGTAACATGGCATACACAATGCAAAATGGACTTAAACCAAAATGGATAGGCCTCAGCCATGCCCAAATCAGTGGTCATTGGGATGAAATAAAGGCACATAAACACAAGGCATGCATGCACAATGCATTGGCTAATACAAAACGCCCCAGAGCACAACTCTCAAGAGTGTTCATAGAGTGATAAACATGGAAGTGTGACAACACTAAAGTCTCTGAAATAAGGTAAGAAATGATGCCAAATCATTCAAACCAAGCAAGTAAAGCATGCAAGAGTCCTAAGGCATGAAAGCTAGTGAAGGGGACTACAAAGGAGGCATGCAATACATGGCAAATATGCATGAACTAAGCATGGACAGAGCTTAATTAGGTCTAAACAAGAACCTAAACATGCTAAGATGAGGCCACAAACTAGGCAACAATGCTCAACACTTAAAGACATTCAAAGCATGACTGAAGTGGGAAAATGGCAGTCCTAAAATGCTCTAAAATGAAGTATTAATTGATGCCAAATCATCTAAGTAGCTCAAAGATAGAATGCATGAGTCATCAAAACACAAAGCTAGCAAGGCCGATTAAACTACAGCTATACAAAGCATGAATGATATGGCAAAGGCAACTTAAAATAGTCCTAGTACATATTAAAGTCAGTCTAAAACATGTATGGAAGGAAGCCAAAATGTGCTAGCATGAAGGGCATAAGACATGGAATATGCAAGGCAAATAGGGTGGATTACACTACACCTATTAGAACCAAACATGGTATGACTTAAGCAACAAAAATCAGAGTTATATCATGGCATAATAACCCCAAATAAACACTGAAATGATGGCTCGCAAGCAAAGGCATGAAGGCATACGCAATGGTTCATGTTAAGACATAAAGGGCAAACCCTACAACGCATTGAATGAGTCATAAATGTGAATGCATGGACATGAAACATGAACTAAAATCACATTATGAATGATGCCAAATCATTAAAATCGGCTAAGTAATGCATGCTAGAGGATTCAATACTCAAAGCTAACAAGCAAGATTGAACCAAGGCTATACGAAGCAAGTCATGGATGACCAATACAACACAAATCAGACCTCAAACATGCTAAAACACGAACAAAGTCTCCTCAGAGCTGAGCCAAAAGCATGCTAAAATGACATGTCAAGACATGAGGCATGTTAGGCTAAATCATGGAAATACACTACAAGTGCATGGAGCATGCAAAGGCTAACCAAACCAAACCTAAACAGAGGTATGACATGGCAAAATATCACCAAATACATGCTAAAATGGGCTCAAACCAAGCTAAAATGACATGCTACTTCATGAAACATACAAAGCCTGTTTAAGGGATTTACACTACAAATGTATTAACCGTGCATGAAGTGACCAAGGCAAGTAAAAACAGTGGCATGCCTCAACAAAATAACCACAAATACATGATAAGATATGGTCAACACACACTTAACAAAGGTGCTCAAACATGAGGCATGTATGACAAATATTGAAGACAACAAGGAGAGTGGGGGACCCTCTCCTTCTTGGGACCTCAAAACACCATCCCCACCACTGAAATCCCTCTGGATTCTAGTGGTGAAAAGGCCAAAGCAAGGTGGTCATGAAGCTCACAAAAGAGGCACAAAAATAAGGCCAAACAAGGCCTAAGAGGGATAAACAACCCCAAACACAAAGTGTCCTCAAACAAAGATCAAAAGCATGCAAAAACAAAACTTTTATCAGTTCTCACTCAAGCTCAAAACAGCATGAAAAAGGGACCAAAAGCTTAAGCAAGAATGGGGTATTTAAAGTTCAAAGACTCGCCCTTGAAGACTTTCTTTAGAGCTGCAACTCCAGCAACTTTTCCAAGCGCAAAGCCACCCAAGAACACCAAAACCAGGTCCTAAGCACCTCAGTAGCAAAAGGATGGTGTTTGAGTGTGTGTTTGTGTGAAAGAGTAAGACAAATCTACACTTTAAGGCACAAAAATGAAGCAAACAAGGCAATATAGATACACCACTATATCTATCGTCTTCCCTCAGATTTTCTGACCCTAGAGGAGGGATAAGGAGCCTCCCTCTTATAGAAGGCAAAAGGAAAAGCTTCTTGGAGAAGCTAAGCCTCAAAGATATCCCTCCATACACGTGTATGGAGAATAGCCCAAATGCCCTCCAGCTGTAGCTGGAGGAAAATATCTCGAAAAATGTGTCAAAAAGCAACCGACCACTTGAAGTGGTCGGCCTGCTACTTAAAGTGGTCGGCCGACCACTTCAAGTGGTCACTCAGAGCAAAAAATGGTCGGCCATGGTTGGAGAGGGCCCAGGGTATGAAAACAAGCAAGTGGTGTGGTGGCCGACCAGAAAAAGTGGTCCAAAGAAAAAGAAAGCCAGTTATCTGATCAGAAAACTAGCTGGCGGGAGGAAAAGTGGTCTCCCACCCTTTTACCACCTTCCAAACAAGGAGAACAAGGTTTGTACCAAAAACAAACCAAAGCGGATGCAAGACGAGAGATCGGGAGGCAAAGCACGCGGCCGAAAGCCCCGAAAACTAGCTGACGAGCACCAAAAGTGGTATGCAACTACAAAAGTGGTCTTCCGAACCACAGTGTCCCTCTAGGAAGAGGCAACAAGGTGTGGTTCAAAAACCACGCCAAACGGAGAATGTTAAGCGGTCTCGAGATAAGGCGCACGGCCGAAGGCTCCGAAATCAGAAACTAGTCTCCAAATAGGAAAAGTGGCCTACGACCACAAAAAAGTGGTCTACGACCACAAAGAGATGGTCTACAAGACCTCTCCCTCCCTCTGGGAAGAGAAAACAAGGGTCGGTCCGCAAACCGAGCCAAGGCAAAAAAAGTTTAGAGGCCCGGAGGCAAGGCTTCCAGCCAAAACTCCGAAGACTCGAAACGAGCACAACATGCACCATCACCGAGTGCTCAATCGATGAAGTCTGAGTCTTAAAGTCGGTCAAAAATGGGGTGTCTACAGGTCCCTGTGACTATTATTTCGGATAGAGATCCGTGGTTCATGGCTTGATTATAGCAAAGCCTATAGAATGCCTTAGGCACTATATTGACATTAGTACTGTTTATTATCCTCAGACTGACGAGTAGTCAGAGCATACCATTCAGATCCTTGAGGATATGTTACGGGATTGTGCTATTAACTTCAAGGGGTCGAGGGAGAGGCATTTGTCATTAGTGGAGTTGCCTATAACAATAGCTTTCAAGCGAGCATTGGCATGGAACCTTTTGAGGCCTTCTATGGCTGATTGTGTAGATCTCCTGTGTGTTGGGCCGAGGTGGGTGATGCACCCATGATAGGTCCTGAGTTAGTCCAAGAAACGACAGAGAAGGTTGTGCTTATTCATACGAGGTTGGTTACAACTCAGAGTTGCCAGAAGAGCTATGCTGACCGTAGGAGGAGACCATTATAATTTGAGGTGAAAGATCACGTCTTTTTTAAAATATCACCTAAAAAGGGTTTCATGAGATTTGGGAAGAGCGGGAAGTTGTCTCCTAGATTTATTAGACCTTTTGAGATCCTAAAGCAGATTGGGGAGGTAGCTTATCATTTGACCTTACCACCATAGCTTTATGGGGTTCATGACATGTTTCATATTTGTATGCTCTGGAAATATGAGTCAGATCCATCACACGTGTTGGATTGGACCAAGCTAGAGGTTAATGAGGATGCCTCGTATGACAAGAGACCGGTTAGAGTTTTAGATGCTCAAGACCAAGTCTCGCATGGCAAGACAATTCATTTGGTAAAGGTGTTGTGGAGACATCATGGTGTTGAGGAAGCAACCTGGAAGCATGAGTTGGAATTCCGTGAGAAGTAGCTGGACCTATTTGTTGATGTTTGAACATGTATTGAAAATTTTGTTTTGTTAATGTAATGTAAACATTGTACATGTTGTGGAAATGTGAATTGTATATTCAGTAATGAGCACGTGTTTATCATGGTGATGGGAATGAATGACCGGTGAATAGGTCATGGTGATGAATTTAATTTACTATCATTGTTGTAATTGGTTTAAACATGGTTTTGCTGTTGGATTTAAAATTTCGGGGACGAAATTCCTTATGGAGGGGAGGTTATAGCGATTCTGGTTTAGACCCGACCCTTTCGATATACTGGATACTAAGTTTTATTGTTTTATATGATTGGTCATGTCTTATTTCTCCTTATTACTCATTGAATTTGGCTTTCAGGATGTGTTGGTTGCTTTTAGAATAGGTAGGGAGCTTGTTTTCCAAACTGTTGTTGCCCAGAATTTTGCTTCTTCGCTCAAGCGACACTTCTTGCGCTCGAGCAGCCTTTGTGAACTATCAGTACTTTTGCAGGTCAGCAAAACTACTAGGAGGTGGTATTCTTCGCTCAAGCGATGCTTCTTGCGCTCGAACGGTGTTGGCTCAAACGGCCTTTCTTGAGCTCGAGTGGTGACCTTCTATCTATAAAACTTTTGAGAGTTGGTATTCTTCACTAGAGTGAAATTTCTTGCGCTTGAGCGATTAAACTTATTGTGTCTAGTCACTCGAGCGACACTTCTTGCACTCGAGCGATTTGCGCGTATATCAGTTCATAAAAAGCCACTTTTGAGTCACTTTTTATCTCTCGCTCTCTCTCTCTAAACATTCTAAAAACCCTAAATCTACACTCTCTATCTCAAAAACTCTACTTCTCTCTACAAATACACCTAGATCCGTTGAGTTCTTCACCTGTGTCCCTTTGTTAAAAAGGTAGAGCACGTCGTGAGCTTCCTTTTGATCCGAATGGAGTTGGGTTTGGGCGTTGTTGAAGTTCCTTCACTCTTTCTCTCATCTTCTAAGCTTGAGGTAGGGATTCTCCACACCTTCTTCTGATTTTTAACTTAGATATTTGTCTTTATAAAACAACATTGTGATTTGGAGGAATTTTGGACAAACCTAGGGTTTGGCTTGATTTCGAAATAGGGGTTTTCAAATGCTTTGTTGGAAACGACTAAGAGAATGTATTTATTGTTGAGTTATGATGAATTGGTGGATTTTTTACCTTTGAAATTGGGGAAATGTGGAATCGGGTTGATATTGATGAGGATGGTGGAGTTGGATATGTATTAACATTTACGTATTGAAATTTGGAAGGTTTATCTTTATTGAAATTGTTTATCTGTTTAGAAATATCTGTTTTCGGCTATCAGTGGAGGATAGCTACAATTTTTGTAGAAAATGCAAGAAAATTAGGAGAATTGAAACTATTGTCTCATCTATTTGCATTGAGCATTATTTCATATTTATACATTGGAAATGCTTATCGTTTTGAGAAAAAACGGTGAATCTAGGTATGGGAGCCAAATATATTTCTTACGTAGGAAAGCCGAGTTGATTTAAGGAAAGAAATGAAGTTAGATACTATACGGCTCCATCTTGGAGGGATGTAGAGGCCGAATAACCAAATCGGCCATAGAATCAGCTATAAAAGGGGACTGAGTACGAATAGTTAGGACAAATTGGCCTAGTAAGCAATTATACGTTGGTCGAAGGGTGGGCCCAACCACCAATATCAAGGACGAGTATAAATAAGAGGAGTATCAACTAAGAAAAGGGAGGTGAGAAAAAATATAATTAACTTGAGATACAAGCAAACAAGAGAGTACACACACTGACTTGTCCGTCAGAGTGCTAATTCTGGCACCCCCAACCAGAGTGTTCATTCCTTTTCAGGTGACTAGCTGAGGATCAAAAGCATCCTACAGGATCCATAGAGTATTTCCAAACCATATCCCCATACTAGGAAGTGTGTGTTGTCTTGTTGAAATAAGCTAGCCTTAGTGTCCATGGTGAAAGTCCTAAAATCCAAGAGTATACATAGGTGCCGATCCCATAGATGAAATTTCCGTGAAATGGCAACAGTAGTGCTTATAGAGCCTACGTTTACATGGGTGTCGGTTTATTGTTTCCCACAGACAAAATTTTTGTGAAAGGTTGGAATTGTTTTGAGATTCCCAAAGTGTGATTCACTGCCTTGTTCTCTATTGTAAAGGAAATGATTTATGAATTCTGATATTAACCTAGCATTACATGGTTTTGGAAAAAAGATATAAAATGTTTTGGCACGAGCATTGCAAATGCATTCACTTGAATCTTTGTAAAGATTCATATATTGTGTTGGATTATTTGTACTGAGCTTTGGCTCACCCTATGTGGAAAAAACATTTTCAGGTACTAATGATATGCCTCCACCAAGGCAATAGCTTGGGAGGGTTTGGAGCAAGAGCTTTTTTTTGTTGGATTGTTGTATATATTTTGTACAGGCCAAGGGCCTTTAACTGTATTGGATTTAAATACACATTTGTTATGACCAAGCATTGTCTTGGAAAGTTGTAAGCTTTTTAGGCATTTATTCTCTGTTTTATTTTTATACATCTCCTGGTATAACACATGCTACAAATTCAAGGTTAGAGCTTGTGAATGTGTAAATGCATGTGTTATCTTTTGTATAATTCAAATCATATATGAATGGAAAGGATATTCATTTTGGAAACGCATTATCTTATTTGATTAAAGGTCTTGAGCTATTGTTATATTTTCGGGGCGTTACAGCAGATTACCACTATTTCAAAGTGGAAGTCGTACAAAGCTTGTGAAAGCTCTATAAGACTTCTAAGAAAATAAGGAAGAAAATGGGATATATATAACTCATCAATGTAGTTAAAGAGTCATCTTCTTACTCATGAAATATAGATATAGAATCCATTTCCATGTTCAAAATTACTCGAGATGAGAGTTTTTAACACCTTTTAATGAGAAAGCCCTTATAACTTCAATCACATATTTATATCATATATTCTAAAAAAGGAATCTAAGGAATAGAGACTCAGCCTTCAACTTCCCCAACCTAAATATCATATATTCTGAAAAAGAAATCTAAGGAACAGAGGCCTAGCCTTCCACTTCTACAACCCAAATCACTTATTTAAAACAATAAAAATAAAAGAAAGCTGATTATCAAACATTCTTCTTTACATCCTCACGGTTATGGATTATGTTTTGAGATTTCAGCAAGATGTTTCAAGTTTTAGATTTTATGGAGCTTTGGATGGTATATATCAGCGGATAGAAAGGTTGATTAAAAAAAAAATTGATTTTTGAAAATCAGCTCATTTCCCTCAAGATTTTTTGCAAACAATTTATTTCCTTTCTTTTTTTCCTTTTTCTTTTCTTCTTCCCCTTAATCTTCCCCCTCCCCCCTCCTTCGTTGAGCTATCTCCCCCATTTTCTTGGTTCCAACCAACCTTTTATGGAGATTATGGAGTATGCATTAAAATCTCAACAAAATGTTTCAAGTTTTAGCTTTTATGGAGCTTTGGATGGTATATATAGTGGATAGAAAGGTTGATTAATTTTTTTTTTTTTTTTGGTGGCTCCATTTGGTTTAGTTTTGGAATTATGATTTGAGCGTAAAGTTGTGATTTAAGTGTGGAATTTTGAATTGAGTTTTAAAAAAAGAAAATTTATTTGGTTGAGTTTTTGAAAAGAGTTTTGAGCTTTGAATTGTATTTTGAGTTTTGTCTTTTTGAATTTTGAGTTATATTTTGAAATTTTTTTGATTATTTTTTTTTCAATATTAAAAAAAATTTAAGAAAAATTTATTTAATTTATTTTAACATATAATTTTTATTTAAATTTTTTTAATATTTTTTATTTTAAAAATTTACTTTATTTTGTAAATATTTTAATTTTTTTTTAATTTTAATATTTTAATCTCAAAGCACAATTCCACACTCAAATCGTAACCAAACACATAACTCAAAACTCAATTTTAAAAATTATTTTCAAAACTCATAACCAAACACATAACTCAAAATTACACACTACTTTCAAAACTCCACACTCAAATTGTAACTAAACACAACAAAAAATTAAAATATTTAAAAATATATTTATAAAATAAAAGAAAATAATTAAAAGAAAAAATATTTCAATAAAAATTATATATGAAATTTTTTTAAAAAATCAAATATTTAAAAAATATATTTAAAATATTTGAAAAAAATACAGCACACAAATATATGAAATATAATATACATTAAAATAAATAAATAAATAAATATTTAAAATAGAAAATATTTACCCTAAAAAAATAAAAGTAAGAAATTTTTTAAATACTTTTAAAAAATAAATCCAAAAAATTTCAAAATACTACTCGAAACTCAAAATACAACTCAAAACTCTTTTCAAAACTTATAACCAAACAAAATTTCTCTTTTTAAAACTCAACTCATAATTCATAACTCAAAACATGATTCTAAAACTAATTTTAAAAAATAAAATAAAATAATATTTTTTGAAATTTTTATTATATTGAGTTTTGAATTATGTGTTTAGTTATGAGTTTTGAAAATAATTTTTGAATTAAGTTTTGAATTATGTGTTTGGTTATAAATTTTCAAAAGAGTTTTAATTTTTTTATTGAAATTATAATTCCAAACAATTACCAAACCTAGCCTTTGATTTTTGAAAATCAATTCATTTATCCCAAGGTTTTTTTCGAAAACAATTTATTTCCACTCTTTTTTCTTTTTTTCTTTTTTGCTTTTCTTATTTCCCTTAATCTTTTTTCCCCCTAGTTGAGCACTCTCTCTCTCCCCCTCCCCCCAATTTTCCTGGTTCCAGCCAACCTTTTTATGGAAGTTATGGAGTATACTTTGAAATCTCAACAAGATGTTGTTGGTATTTTTTTTTATAATAATACAAGAAAAATATATAAAATAAATTAAATAAAAATGACAAAATAATTTTTTTATTAACGAATGATATACAGAATAAACGACACAACTAAAAATATAAAAATGAATTAGATTACATTACTAATAGAACAAATTATTAACATGGATAACTAAAGATTAGAATCATCTTTGTAAACTAAATATTGAAAAATTTAAGAACAAATGATAAGGCAAAAAACAAATTGAAGCCTTGCACTAGACAGTTTCTTAAAACAGATTTATCGCCTCCCGATGGATGTTGGAGCTACGCCGGCATCAGTCTCTTAGGATATGACGGTTGAAACTAGCTAATACAGAAGCCCCTTCCGAATAACTTCGATGAACTTGACAGTGGATGCACTTTCTCTAACACGAACCAAAGAAGGGGCTAGCAAAAGAAGATAGAAAAAAATTTCTTTGGTGTAAAAAACCATCTCTAACTTTTTATCTCAAAACACGATCTCCATTTTCCATCAAAAATCCCTCCAAAATTATTCTATCAAGTTGGAAGGGAAAGAGATCTATTTATACAAGTAGGGAAATCCCTAACCATGAAGGCTATACATCAATAGGGCTATCAAATGCCATTAACTAAGGCCATCAACTCTAGCCATTAAGGTTAGAGTTAAAAAGGTTGAAAACCTGTGGCCACTAATATGGTTATCAACTCCATCATCAAAAGATGAGAGTTACAAAGGTCTAAACCTCCCATGTTCTCAATATATACAAACAAATATGTATATAATGATATTTGAATAAACTAACTAGATTTGTAACGCCTTGCAAATTCACACGTGAATACACAACAACAAGCACAGCAAAATATAGTATAACCATCTTTCTCATTGAACTAAGATTCAAGAGTTTGCAATTACAAAGTTTATATTTCCACAGTAGCTTGAACTCATCTCCAAGTTCAATGACCTAAATAATATTACAAAGAGAAAGGCCCCAAAGGGCATGCAACATTCCAAAATGCTAACTTGGTACAACCAAGTAAGTTTCTAAAGTTGTAATACAAAATTACAGGTCTTAACAACCAAAAAGTTCTTGATCTATCAAGTCCAAACTGAACCACTGCTAAATCCAAGTCACTTCTAAAGTGGTATATCATCATCTCCTGAAAAAGAAATCAGGGTGAGCCATATGCCCAGTAAGAGTACATTTAACCAAGTATTTAATCATTTGAGCAAGTGTAGACACCCCATTTTTTATCGTCCTCAAGACTTGGACGTCATCATTTGAACACTCGATGATTATTCATATTCATGTTCGTTTTGAGTACCTGAAGGTGTTGGTGGAGTGCCTCGCCTTCGGACCTCTTAACTTGTCTATTTTGTGCTTGGTCGCGTACCAAGAGCTTGTGGCTTTGTTTCTGAGGGAAGAGGGGGCCTGTTGGCCAGCCCTACAGCCCATTGGCCAGGCCTTATGCCCATCGGCCAAGCCTTTTTTCCATCGGCCATTAGTGGTCGCTGGTCAGCCTCATTAATGGCCGATCGGCCACATGTGTTGGCCGAAGCTTTTTTTTCTACTTTTGCAAATATTTTTGGTGCCAGCTGTTCCAGCTGTTGGGCATTGAGGCCATCCTCCATACACGTGCATGGAGGGATTGGAACAAGCTCTAAGCTTGTCAAACAAGCTTGAGGCTTGTATTTCTATAAGGGGAGGTCCCTCCCCCTTGTAGAGGTTTAGAAAATTTAGAGACAAATTTTGACTCTCCCTCTAGGACTCTCTCTCTCTCTCTATATATATATTGCTTGAAAGTGAGTGCTCTTCACATTTTTGCACACAACCTCTTAGCCAAACATCACTAACCTTTTGCTGAGATTCTTGGAGGCTTTGTTTGGACTCAAAAAGCTGGTTTTAGCTCAGAGTTGAAGTCTATTTACTACTGTGCTTCAAGGGTGAGCATATTCCCTTTTAAAGCTTGTTTTTGTACATTGGTTTAGCCACCTTTGCATGCTATTTTAGGCTTGGTTGTTAACTATAACAAGCTCTATTTTTAAGTGTCAAAAATGGTAGTTTAAAGTGTTTTTGGAGTTAGGAGTGTTTCACCCTCTTTGGTGGCTTATTTGCTAAGCTTCTTGCCTTCTTTTAAAGCCTTTGAGATCACCTTGTTTTGGCCTTTTAACCACCGAATTCCAGAGGAATTTCAGTGGTAGAAAACTTGTTTTGAGGTCCAAAATAAGAGGGAATAGTCCCCCCTCCTCTTGTCTTGATAGCATGTGTTGTTGGCCTACCAAATGAGCATGTGTTTTTATCCTCTTGAGGCTTAGTTTGAGCATGTTTTTATGACTTTTTGGAAATGCTTAAACTCTTTTTTTGGATGGTTTGGTCATCTCTTGTATGCTTCGTACACTTGTAGTGTAATCCTACTTGCTAGCCTAACAAACTTCATGTCTTAGCCTATAATTCTAGCTTGTTTTGGCTACACTCCATCATGTTTTTGGCATTGTTTTAGCATGCTTTAGGACTATTTTGAGTGGTCTTGGCCTCTTGGGGCTTGCTTTGTATAGCTATGGTGTAATTGGCTTTGCTAGTTTTGTGTTTTGAAACTCCTAGCATGCCTTATTTATGATGTTTGTGTGATATGGCATCACTTCTCATGTAATTTCAGAGCATAAAATTCTATCATACTCTCATGTTTATCGCTCTTTCATTGTGTTTAAGAGTTGTGCCTTTATGCCTTATTTGTGACCTAATACATGAGCATATTTTTCTTGCCATCTATGCTGCGAGTCTAGCATTTTTTTGCTACTGTTTTGACCTGCCTTAGATCTGTTTTGAGTGGTTAGGGTCATTTGAGCATTGCTTAATATGGTTGTAGTGTCAAGGGCCTTGACTAGCTTTGAGTTTTGGGGCCTTTAACATGTGGTGCATGTGGTATTTGCATGTTTTGGCATCGTTTGGCACGTTATTTCAGAGCATATATATCTGCCACACTCCCATATTTTTCACTCTCTAAGTGCTTTTGAGTGTTGAGCCTTATACCTTGCTTGTGTGCCACATTGTATGCATGATTCTCTAGTCTTTTGAGCTTCAATCCCAGCATATTTAGGCCATTGTTTTGGCACGATTAAGCTCTGTTCATGGCTGGCTTGATCATTTGAGCATTGTATTGCATGTCTCAATGTTGTGTCCTTCACTAGTTTCATTGTACTTGGCCCTTAGCATGTTATACATGCAGTGTTTACATGTTATTTGCATTGCTTGTGTTTGGATCGGACGTTAAGCCAAACACAAGGAATGTGAGACATTTCATACTCAAAATGATGAAACGTGTCACATTACTTAGTCGTCGTCCCTCTTGATTGTGCATGATAGGGTGGAGGCCTTTCGAGTCTTATGTGCGCATTTATTGAACTTGCACAAGCTTAGTTCTTTGGCCACCATGTATTGAAAATGCTTGGTTGGTGGCTTGAGAGCCAAGTGTCACACTCCTTTGAGCTTGAGCTATGATAAGGAGGGTGGCAGTGCATACATTTCCTTGTAAATACACTGTCATGCCTCTGTTTGTGCTCTGTTGCAGCAGAAGGAGAAATTTCAGGAATAAGTGGTCGACCGGCCACATGTTCTAGCCGACCGACCATCGATGTTGGCTGAGTGCCACCATTTCTAGCCGATCATCCCTCATAATGTTCCTAGGGTTAAACAGAAGCAATCTGGAAGTTGGCACAATTTTCAGAAGTCCAAAAGAGTGCAAACAGAGGCATTTAGAGGCAAGGTAGTGGGTTTCCAAGAGGACGCGACCGAGCATGCATGCTTCCTTTGTCTGCAAGGCTATTTTATCGTTTTATTAGCTAGTTGTAGTTAATTACATGTGCTGTAATTAATTTAGCTTAATTCATTTTGTAAGATTCTAATTAGCTTAGATTATCTAATTGATTAATTTGGTTTGTAACTAATTAGCTTAGATTAGCTAGTTATTCGACTGTGTTGTAATTAATTAGTTAGAATAGTTAGTTAATTAGTTGGTTTGTAATAGTTAGCTTAATTAGCGTAGCTAGTTAGCTCTCTTTCATTCGGACCCTTCGTCGAGAGGGCAAATGTTGTAATAAGTGTGCGCGTGTGTGTGAATGTCTTCCAACCCCGCGTCTTTCTCCCTTTTACTTAACCGCTTTCGATGGTTAGTTTAGGGTCATTTTCGATTAGTATACCTTATGCTTGCATGTTTGCATCATTCATTTGTCTTGCATGCACCGGGCTCGGTGCATCATTCCAACTGCATTGTATTTCAGTACACTTATTTGAATACGTGTTTCAAAGCATGTTATCAAATTGTTGCATTTCATATGTCATCTTAGATAGCCGAGCCTATTTAGTTGCATTTTTACATGTGTTGCATTAGGCATCTTAACATAGCTTGGATCATGCATTGATTTCTAACTAGTTTTCTGTTTCGGCTCGGAGTACGCTGTAAGTGTTTTCGCTTTAGCATCCTTACATGTGTGTAAGTGATTGCCATGATAGCATGCTTGCCATGAGGCTATTTGCTTAATTGCTACAACTGCATGAATGCCTGTGGATGCAGGCTTCATTACTTGAATTGGAACAATTCATCAAAATGTTAGTTTTAAGCCCACTTGGAGTGGCAAATCATGTTGTTTAAAGCCCACCTTGTTTGGTGGCAAATCCGCGTTTTAGCCTACTTGTGAGTAGCATCTTCAAACCATTTTTGAAAAACAAACATGAGATGTTTTGTTCCAAATCGAGTGATTTAGTCTATACTTGTGCATTGTGCGCATTACATAGTAAGTTAGCTAAATGAATCTGAATAAGAACACATGTGTTTATGAAAATAACATATCATGTTAGTAAAGGCCGATCCTTTGATCGGGCGAACGGGGGTGATCATTTCATGACCTTCCCCCCTCGTACCCAAGTTCCCGAGCCGAGGTAACTTTGGTGATGACAGACACGTGGCCTTAGGCACGAGTCAGGTTTTCCTAAATTTCCCAACAACAAAACATTTAGGTGGCGACTTTGTAATCTAGCAAAGTAGTCCATGTTTGGCGCTTTTTGATTAAAATCAATTTTTCAAAACGATTTGCTGGATTTGGACTCCTTGGTGATTTATCAATCTTAGATTGTACTTTGTGCGATTAGATTCAGAACAGTGACAGGAGTCCGAACTATAGCAACTATGAACCCAAATCCGCACCCTCTCCAAAAGAGGGGTGCGCGGAGGAAGTTTGGAGTCTACAGTTTCTTGTGACTCTACTGGGGATTTAGAGAACTTGACTCGAACTCATGATATGCTGTTTTATCTACACTTATGTGTTTCTTTGCATTGCATTTGCATTGGTGTGCTTAAGTCACCATGTTTGCCATCTGTTATTCCTGAACAGTTTGCTGGAGGCTTGCTTAGAAAAACGTGCCATAAAGCTGACCGGTTACGAGCTCTGCCACGATGGGAACACAAACCTCGGTTTTTACCGAGGCACCCTTTTTGACCATTCGACCTAGTTGCATATCAGAAGCCATAGTGACCATTCCAAACTAGAATAGGTTGCTTAATCGAATGTAGGTTGTTTGAAACCGTATGCGTGCGTAGTGAAACCCTAGCTCCTGACAAGATACGACAGGGAAACCCTACCCCTCCATAGGGGTGTTTTGGCTCTCACTTGCTTGCTATGTGCTTTTAGAGTGTGTCTCTTCAGGAATGCATGTATCAGTTTGCAAGTCTGGGTATCAGTCTGAGGACATCAATATTTGGGGGTATCAGATTTGAGGCAATGATTTGGGGGCAGAGATCAGTGTTGAGTGCAGTTTTTACAGCTTATGATTTATCAACTGTGTGTTGTCATCATCTAAGCCGAAATGTTGTCTATTTTCTGATTGTTGTTTTCTTTTTTTGCTTTATTTATCTTTTTGAAAGGTAGTATTGCATCATTGCTTCCGAAAAGGTAGATACCCCTCGAGCACTCTAGACTAGAGGAATGAGACCTTCCCGATCTGAGGATCTAATTGACGGACAAGTAGTGTTCTTTTCATTACCCCTGGTTACAAGATGGAGGGAAGTTAGGCAGGAAGTATCAGTACAGCAATCGTTAGTTCAGCGGTCATCGTCCACCCCACCTGTGCGCAGTTGGGCTGAGATTTTCGTTCCTACCGCAGAGAGAGATACACCTGTCCAATCAAATCAGCACCTTATGGCCGGTATGGAGGACATAATGCATCAGCTCCAAGAGACCATGCAAGCCATGCAGCAGGATGTTACCTGCTAGGCGGAGGTCACCGCCCGTCAGCCAGAGCTTGTAGCTCAATAGGCAGAACTGATTGCCAGTCTTCAACAACAACAGCAACCACCACAAGCCGGAGCATCTGCTTCGCATCCATCCTCATCCCCACCTAGGGTTCCAACACCCGGGGAAACTGCAAACGTCCAAGAGAATACGGACGTTCCAACGGGGCCAGTTCCACCCCCAATCCTACCTCAGCTGTCTAAAGCATCGGCTAATCCAGTGGATACACCGTTCGAATTTGAGGTTGATCCAACTGCTCTGAAAGTCAGTAAGCTTGAAAAGCTGTTCAAGCGGGCCTAGGGAGTCAACTCAATCCCTGACATAGAGGATGGATACACCGATTCGGCGGTTACATTGCCGGATAGGTTCAAGATGCCTCGCATAGATCATTTTGATGGCTCAGGCAATCCTATGGTTCATTTGACGTTGTTTTCGGATATTCTACGCCCGATGGGCTTAACGAGACTCCAGAAACTTTCACTCTTCGGCCGGACCCCTGTCAGGTATTGCGGCCATTTGGTACGCCAAACTGCAGGACTCAGTGAAAAGAAGTTGGGAGGAGATAGCGGAGGCCTTCATCACGCAATATTCATATAACACCCAGATCGAGGTCACGACCCGTGATCTTGAAGAGACCAGACAAGAGCCGAAGGAAGGCTTTTCTGACTTTGTCACTCGATGGAGGGTCAAGGCCTCCATGACGACAACTCGACCACTCGAGAAAGATCAGATAAGAATGGTTGTGCGCAACCTGCAACCTAAGCTAATGCAAAAGATGATCGTCTTACCCCTCCCCACTTTTGCTGGTTTGCACGAGATTGAGGTACAGATTGAGGATACCATGAAGCTCGGTCTGATTGACCACGAGAGAGAGCAGCCCAAAAGGGCGTTTACCCGCGATTTGAATGCAGCTACCAATAGTAGTGCAGCCGCAAGAACTTCTGACAAGGGCATGGTCACCACCACCCCGCCAAAAACAGCCACACCGTTTATAGGAACCTCTGCACCCAGCTCACAACCTGCCAAAAACCAAGTTCGGGGCCAAAGGATCTTCACCCTGCTATATATGACTTTGTCTAAAGCCTTGGGAATTGTAATCAGAAAGGGGTATTTGAAGCCCCTGGAGCCGCGGCCATTACTAAACAAACTTCATGCCTCCCATAACCAGCTAAATATTGCACCTTTCACCAGTAGCACGGTCATGACACCGACTCTTGCTACAGACTCCATCATGAGATTCAGGATCTCATTGACCATAAGGTGATAGCGCCTCCGGAAAAACATAATGTCACTACTAACCCTCTCCCTTCACATAACCAAAACCCTCCACCCAGGCAGATAAACCTGATCCAAACCATGGCCGCTCCATATGACCCTAGCGTATATATCACTCCTTCCCACCTATCCAAACTTGAGGTGTTCATCCCAGATAGCACAGACTTGTGCATGATGAGCACCTCCCTAACCCAACCCAAGCCAGTGGTGGTGACTATCGAAGATAGAACTGGGGTGGCTTTGGGGGCAAATGAGAGTGTTGGTTCAGAACCCAAGGGATCTGGGAGCTTTACTGAGGAAGCATATAACCCGTGCGGTTATATTATGTCAATAGATTAGGCTAAGCCGAGGGTGGAGTTGCCAACCAGAGCAGAGGTACATGTTGTCTGGGAAGATGGGCCGAGTCATGGCTTGGATGATCTAGCTGACCTTGAGGAGGATATCAACAACCTACAGTTCTTTGATAAGCGAGACCTGGGGATGTGCAGGTTGGTTGGTATGATGCGAACAGAGCAACAGATGCTACAAGGTGGCTCAATGACGAGCCAGATATTGTTGAGGGGTCTCAGCCGAGGCAAGGGCAGTCAGAAACTGGAACATCTATAGTGGCCGGAATGGTCGAGGATCAGGAGGAATTGCCAGAGAGCACCAGTGCGAAGAATTTTGCTCTGGACTTGGGCAGTTTGTGTGCAGCAAACACAGAACCAGAAGATATGCTGAGGCATTTTGAACAGGAGAGAATCGAGATTGAAGACAGGGCTAGAAAAGCCAAGGCCCCTGAGGGGACAGAATGTGCTGTGAGCACAAGAACAGCTACAGCGGAACCGAACAACTGTCTGTCGGTTGCCGATGGGATGTGGCAATAAGACGACGACTTACATCTTGTCCACACTGACGAGGACTGGGGGCAGAACCAACCAGATGACACCTGGTACGTTGAGGAGGTTGACTATATGACCCGAAGTGGACAATACTTTAAGCCCCCACACTTGGACCAGCCGGAGGCGTCCGGGAAGGACAAAGAAGCAGAGAGGCAGAAAGAAAAGCTGCTAGAGAAGGAAGCTGTGCTGAAACAACTAAAGAAAATTCAAGTAGACATCTCCATCTGGGGACTGCTTATGGCCTCGAGGGTTCATAGACAAGTCATGCTTACAGCCATGGATAGGGCCAAGCTTTCAATTGATACAACTCCTGAGCAGTTGGTAGGGCTGGTTTTCTTGGGAGGAGCTTCCCCAACCTTGACCTTCACCGACAAAGAACTACCGCCTGAGGGCTCTAATCATAACAAGCCGCTCTATGTCTCTGTGGAGTGTAGAGAGATATGGATACCGGTGGTCCTGGTCGATACAGGATCTGCAATCAATGTATGTTCGTCAAGAATGGCGTATGCTATCGGGTTGAAGCTGCAGATTTTGTGCCTACAGCATAGGTGATACGGGCCTATGATAATACCAGCTGGGAGGTGGTGGGGACCATACGGATTAAGACTCGGGTTGGCCCGGGGCAACAGGACATTGAGTTCCATGTCTTAGATATTCTAGCCACCTTCAATCTACTCCTTGGGCAGCCGTGGCTGCACCAAGTGAAGCCTGCCTCTTCCACCTTATACCAGATGCTGAAGTACCCCCACGGGAAGGGGGTGGCAATTGTTTTTGGGAATTCTTTAATACATCCGCTGCCAGAGGTTTCTACACCGGTTCTGGAGATTGAGCATGGCGCGGAGGATGTATTTCTGTCAAGATTCACCCTAGCTGAGGCTTGGGTTGTACAGGATATCCTGGCCGTTGATGAGGGGCTATATGTCAGTGCACAATCTGTCTACCTCATGAACAAGCTTCAACACATGCCTGAAATGGGATTAGGGCGAAGTGACCGGAAGGGCGTCGCAACATTGACCGAAGTGCCGCATAACCCATATACCTTTGGCTTAGTTTACTCGCCTACCAAGGAGGATTGGGTGAGGAAAGGAAGGGAGATGGCTGGAAGAGCCAGAGCTAAACAAGCCAGGAAGCACTATAAGTTAGTGCACAGGCCTATCGAGAGGACCCTGAATGGACGCTTTGTCTGGAAGGGGGAAGATTTCCCATTATGCGGCTTTCCAGAGCCATGGCTGAATCCAGAGAGGTGGCGCTTGCTGGGTTTTGAGATCTTCTTTAACTTGCAATTACCAGGGGATGAAGTTGTCGAAGAGCAGACAGACCCACTAGCTAAGGCTGAGCAATGCAAGGAGGAGGATTCCGAGAGCACAGAAATTGAGATAGGGGTAGTGCTAGCTGATCTCCTCTCAGATCCTCAGATCGTACCGGAGTTCTTGGGGGATAACTTCTCAGTTTCCATGATCGGGGATCAAGTAGTTGTGGGCCTACCTTCTGGCATTCTCGATGCATCCATCGCACCCTCTCTCATCTGGCAATATGAGGAAGGCTTTTTATCGAGCTGTTCTGGATCAGGTAGTGAACCAGAATCTGATTCCACAGAGTCTGTGGAGTCAAAATCAGATTCTAGTTCGTCTGAGTTAGAGTCAGATATTTCTGGGGGTGATAGCCCGGATGCCACTGTCCTGTCCAGGTCGTCTTTTTCTTTTTCTTTTGAGTCTGTTGTAACCGAAGGATCAGACAGACTGGATGTTATTAATGAAAACTGTCTAGCTGTGGCTTCTAAGTACTTTTCTGTGCCTTTAGTTTATTGCATTAATCAGGATTTTCAAAATTTTGATGAAAACGACGAGGAAAAGATTCCTCTGGTTTTAAAGCATTTGATTGACTGAGAGCAGGAGAGGTTTGTAAAACCTTTGGTTGATGAAATCACCTCGATTAATGTTGGTACTGAGAAGGACCCGCGGCTGGTCCAGATCGGGTCCACGTTGTCTTCTAAGGAACGCAAGCGCTTAGTCGCTTTATTAAAAGATTTCAAAGATGTTTTCGTATGGTCCTACGAAGACATGTCTGGAATCGATCCTGAGATTGTACAGCACCGGATCCCTCTTGACCCAGAGGCCTGACTTGTTAAGCAGAAGCTCCAAAGGATCCGCCCGGATTGGGCTCTGAAAATCAAAGAAGAGGTCACCAAGCAGATCGACGTAGGGTTCCTGTTAGTATCTGAGTATCTAACTTGGCTGGCCAATATAGTTCCAGTGTCAAAGAAAGACGGAAGAATTCGGGTATGTGTGGACTTCAAAGATCTGAACAAAGCCAGTCCGAAGGACGACTTCCTTCTGCTGCATATCGACGAATTAGTGGACTTCACCGCTGGGCATGCACTGCTCTCGTTCATGGATGGGTTTTCGGGCTGCAATCAGATTTTGATGGCCCCTGAAGATATGGAGAAGACAGCTTTCACTACCCCGTAGGGAACTTACTACTATAGAGTGATACCGCTTAGGCTTAAGAATACTGGGGCTACGTATCAACGGGCTGTGACCATGATCTTGCACGACATGATCCATAAAAAGGTTGAGGTGTACGTGGACGACATCATTGTCAAGTCCCAAGAAAGAGAGGGCACTACGCTGCCTTGAAGAAATTTTTCCAACGGATCAGAGAGTATCAATTGCGGTTGAATCCTCATAAATGTACTTTTGGTGTTACAGCAGGGAAAATGCTGGGGTTCTTGATCACACAAAGAGGTATCGAGGTCGACCCTTCCAAAATCAAGGCCATCTTAGAAATGCCACCACCAAGGACTGAAAATGAGGTGCGAGGCTTTCTAGGTAAAGTACAATTCATAAGACGATTTATTACAAAATTAACCTTGACTTATGAACCACTTTTTGGCCTCCTGAAGAAAGGAAAGAATTTCCAATGGGATGACCGATGCCAAGTTGCTTTCAAGCAGATCAAGCAATATCTACAGAACCCATCTGTGTTGTCACTGCCGGAGCCGGGAAAACCGTTGATATTGTATCTGTCAGTAACCGAAACGACAATGGGTTGCATTCCTGCACAGGAGTCTGAGGACAAAGTGGAGAAGGCTATCTACTACCTAAGCAAGAAAATGCTGGAATATGAGACCCGCTACACGCGGCTGGAAAAGGCTGGTCTGGCCTTGGTATGGGCTACCAGGAAGTTCAGGCACTACCTGTTAGCTCACTCTGTAATACTGGTTTCAAGATTAGATCCCATCAAATATCTCTTCGAGAAACCGACACTTATGGGTAGGCTAGCCCGTTGGTTGCTTCTTCTCTCCAAATTTGATTTGAAGTACATGACGCGCAAGTCAGTGAAAGGGAGAGCGGCAGTGGAGTTCCTAGCCAACCACCCAGTGGACGGGGATGAAGCAGTAAAATATTTGTTCCCAGATGAGGCCATTCTGCACGTTGAAGAAGAAACCTGGACTATGTACTTTGATGGAGCGTCAAACCAATACGGGTATGGGATAAGGGTGTTACTGATAGCACCTTACAATTCCCGCACACCCTTAGCCTTCAAGCTCCAGTTCAAGCTATCGAACAATGAGGCAGAGTATGAGGCATGTATTTTTGGACTGGAAGCCGCCCTCGAACTAGGGGCAAAACGGTTGGATGTCATCGGGGACTCGAACCTTGTTATATCTCAAGCTAAAGGAGATTGGAAAGTTAAAGAAGAAAGAATGAAAATCTATCACCAGGCCTTGGACGTTCTGATTCCTCGGTTTGAAAAATTGAACTTCGCTCATCTGTTAAGAGAGAACAACAGGTTCGCCGATTCTTTAGCAACTTTATCTTCTATGATAGACATCCCTTTCGGAGTCCGAATGTGTCCGATCATCATTGAACAAAAATTCGTCCTGGCCTACGAGCTGATTGCTGCCACAGATGAGGTACAAGATAAGAACCCCTGGTATTACAACATTTGGAACTTCTTGGAAAATGAGGCTTATCCACCAGGGGCAAATGCCAAAGATAAGAGGGCAATTCAAAGAATGGCTGCTCAGTTCATCATCTGCGGGGGTAACCTGTACAAGTGGGGTCATCTTGGGATGCATAAGCTATGTGTTGATGCTGAAGAATCTAAGCGCCTGATGGAGGCCATCCGTGGAGGATAATGCGGAGCGCACATAAGCGGGGTGATGCTAGCCCGGAAGGTCGTTAGACAGGGTTATTACTGGTCAACTGTCACACCCCTAACCCGCCCCTAAAAGTTTTGGGCATGACCTAATCGGAAACGGACAAAATTACCTGTTATAAATGATTTTCGGGGCCTGAATGGAAGCGTTAAAGGAATAAAACAACATGCAGACACATCCATTGAGCTACTACAATTATGCCAGGACCATAACTCGGGATCAAACATAAAATGTGCACATGCCTGGAGTTAAGTATACACATTTACAGTCCAACCCAAAGGTTGGGCATACAACAAAATATTTCATACAACAACTTTGACCAACAAAACATTAATACAGAGGGACAGGGTCTAACAAAACTGCCCTAACATGCAAAGACTTCTCCAAGTGCCTGGCTGTCCTTAGGTTGATCCAAGCTAAATGATAATGATGCTAGAGCTGACCTCCAAGCTGATTGCCTACAGAATCAGACAAAATTACGGAGTGAGACAAGCTCAGTGAATAATAATACTTAAGCAGTTTAGTAACCAACTACAATACATAACAGTACATTCACAATAATGAGATTCAGAAATTAGTCTGATATATAATTTAATTTTTTTACTTCCAGAACGGCCTTTGGCCTAATGTTATAGTTATACCAGAACGGCCTTTCAGCCCAGAATTATCAGGACGGCCTTTCGGCCCAGGACAGCCTTTCGACCCAGAACAGCCTTTCGGCCCAGAACATATATATGTATGGATTCAAGAGGTGGCTCGTACGGATTCTAGAGGTGGCTCCCACTTAAGTGTAGCACTTAGTTCCGTACAGCACTTTGCTCCATACCAGAAATCAATCAGTCTCATCATGCCATAATATAAACAAAACGAGTATCACAATGGAACAACCACAGAGGTCATCAAAATAGACTAGGCTTACAGTCATACAGAGGCACACAGTTTCTTTTTATCATCCAGATGAGTTAGCATAATTAGGTTACATGTCACAAAGTGCTAATAGCAATCATTAATTCCAAAGGTACATATTTATTATAGTGTCATAATGTACCCACATTTCACTTATTTATCATGAATTAATGCTACTACTTTGCGGATAACAGAATGTGCACGTAAATAGCAGAACATGAACATTAATGGGAATTAAGAGCAAACATACCATTAACAGAGGCATACATGCCTTTCCATTGTATTTCATGAGGATATAACACTTCACACTCTAACATGGGTTATATGATATCAGCATTTACGTCACAGGGTCTGAACAACCTCAAGTTCCACTTATTCTTAAGAAACGACATCATTTACTTACAGACGACAGAGGGTTAATATGCATTATAGACAGAACAGAATAATTCCATAGTCATACCGATGTATGCAACTTTTTCAATATTCACACTGATTTCCAACTGACATAACGCTAGTGTAATCACTTACGAGGAACAGAGCGTTAGTACCATAGTCATTAACAGAAGGTAAAATGTACACATAGCGTACTATTACTCACAGCGTTGTGATGGCGTGCTAGTTCCTTCCGGAGTGTGCCCTGTACATAATCATAACTTGTAAATTAGTTCTCTTCCTTCTTAAGTCTTTGAGGAATCGCACCCGTTGTCATTACACTTCACATGAATTTATAACCATATTAAAATCATCAGAAAAATGTTCGAAACATACCAGAGAGTCAAGCACGCAAAACGGAACAAACACATTTTTCTTTCTGAAAATAAGCCTCCCCGCTCGAGGGCCACTTTGTCCGCTCGAGCGGATTGTATAATCCACCAAACTGCTGGAAGGTCGATTTTCCCGCTCGAGCGAGCTTTCTGCCGCTCGAGCGGACCAAGCAATTTCTGAAATTCTGAACTTCTAATTTGAGTTCCAACCTGATATCTAAACCTTCAATCTCTCTTTTTCAAAACAACTTGAATTTCCATCAAAACTTCTAAACAAATCTACATGCAACATACATTCTTTCAACATTTCAATCATTAATCCCATACTCAAAACAACCATAACCTTTCCAAAATCCCCATTGTTTTGGGTTTACATAAACATATGCATAAAGAGCTACTTAAGCTTCTAATTCAAACACATAATTGAATATTCTCATAAGATAACAAGGAAACAAGTTGTAGATTGCCCTTCGTAACTCAATTTGGTTCTTTAACATAGATTATCACATAACCTCTCAACATCTATCTTAACTTTCCAAATACAAGGAGAATTCCCAACCATAATCAAGAGAGAGAGACAAGATGAAGAAATTTTCCATACCTTGAGTTCAATCTAAAGAATCTTCACAAATTCCCCAAATTCTTCACTTGGAAAGCCTTCTCTCCAAGTCTCACGAAATTTCCTCTTCTAAGCTTATTTCCTAGGAGATATTTTCGTTGCTTCTAAGTCAACAAAGAGCTTTGGTATATATAAATATATCTTATAAGAGAATAAGACAAAATTGAATCGTTTAAGCATCCTAAATTGAAATTTTGTAAACATACTTAATATTACCTAAAAATTATGCTGATCACAGATATATAATCAATTTCAAATAATTAAGCCGTTAAGGCGTCCAATTTCTAAGTCAAACGTGTTAATGGTGACAGATAGTTTTCTTGTGAAACAGATAGACTTCTGTTAAACTTGGGATTTACTTACCTAACCATAATTCCACATGGAAATCCACAATAAGCATATAAATATACAGAATAAGGGAACTGAAAGTATACCAGGATCATAGATGAGGGTCGGGTTATTACATCAACCATGGAGGAAGATTGTATTGGCTTTGTTCGGCGATGCCACAAATGCCAGATCCATGCAAACCGCATGAACATTCCGCCGTCGAAGCTGTACAACATGACTTCGCCATGGCCATTTTCAATCTGGGGGAATGATGTGATTGGGGCTGTCACTCTGAGGGGTCCAACGGGTATGAGTACATTCTAGTAGCGATAGACTACTTTACGAAGTGGGTTGAGGCCCAATCTTATGCAATGTTGAAGGCGTCGCATGTTGCTAAATTCACTAGGAACAACATCATCTATCGCTATGGAGTCCCGAATGAGATTATTTTAGATAATGGTTCCCACTTCAAGAAGAAGGTGATCAACTTGTTGGAGAAATATAACGTGGCTTTTCATAAGTCATCCATATATCGGTCGCAAACCAACGGAGCTATTGAGGCTTCCAACAAGAACATCAAACACATTCTACAGAAGATGGTGGAAACCTACAAGGACTGGCCAGATAGGCTGCCATTTGCTCTTTGGGGCTACTGGACTTCAATTCGAACTTCTACTGGGGCAACTCTGTATTCCTTGGTCTATGGGATAGAGGCTGTTTTGCCTATCGAAGTTGAGGTTCTGTCATTGCGGGTAATGGCTGAGTACCAGATTGCTGAGACAGATTGGCAGCAGAGCAGATTCGAAGAACTCATGCTATTTGACGAGAGAAGGCTGAAAGAACTGTACCACGTCCAAGGTTATCAATGAAGAATTGCCAGGGCTTTCAACAAGAAAGTTAAGTCCAGGAATTTGAAAGAAGGGGACTTGGTGCTGAAAGACAATTGGGCTCCCATTCACGACCCTAGGGGCAAGTTTAGACCCAATTGGACAGGTCCCTATATCATCAAGTCTATCTGGTCGGCCGGAGCCGTCATTCTGATGGATTTAGATGGCCTTGAGTTCTCCCAGCTGATCAACATGGGCAAGTTGAAGAAATACTATCCCTGAGAGGCTCACTAGGCCAAAAACCTGAAAGGGTGACTTAGGCAAAAATTAGAGCATGAAAAATTTGAAATAATAAAAACTGAGCTCGCAAGGTTGAAAACCCGAAAGGGCGGCCTTGGCAAAAGTTAGAGCGCAAAAGGAGAGTGTTAATACACGAGTGAACCGGAACCGAACTACGTAAGGCTTGATTCCCATCTTCGGGATACGTAGGCAACTTCATTCTGAAGTCCAGCCGTAAACACTTCCAAATCAACTTTGTCCATGTGATCATGTTGGTCATCTTTGTCTATTCTACATTCAAGAGCTCGGTTGTGATCTCCAGTACAGTGCTATTCAGACTAGGGGCAACTTTCCAGTTGTTGGGATTCGGGGTTGTACTTCTCAGTGATAGATCTCGGGCATGTCTAGTTGTGATCCATATCGAAAATGGTTTTGGAAAGTTTTAATAAAAGTTGATTTTGTTCAAATTAATCTTTTTATGACTTAGACCATTTTTGGACTATAACGGAAAATTTTCAGTACCCACAACCTTCAATTACATTGATTTCAGTGCAGAGTTCTCCTACTCTTGAATACAAATTGAAGTTGCTTTTTATTACATTCATAAAGAAAACTTGAAAGTACTGATAAAGCAATCAACTCGGGGCATGGATAAGTCAGGTGTTCCTGCACCCCCTCCCAGAGCTCATAGAAGCCTCTGATGCTAATGTAGGCCCAACTTGCACCTCTTCATCGAGCCAAGCTATGAACTCATCAGAGAGGATGCAACTGAAAGTGGAAGCGGGGGCCAGAAGCTCTCTCGTCCTCCATGCTATGGTATACCGAGCTAGTTGTGCACCTCGGACTGGAAATGCAGCAGGGTACTCTACCCCATCTTCCAGGCAAGTCTGATAATGCCCAAATTGGCGCCGGATTCGAAATGGGAAGTAAAAGACACAGTGTGTCCGGTCAATCAGCTGAATGCCCGGCTGGCGAGACATGTTGTAGCTCATTGCTGGCAGAGTAAGCCAGGTGCAGCGCCAAGTAATGTTGACAGCGGGTAGACTGCACATCCATTCACACCACCATCCCTCATCTGAGGCATCAACTAGTCGTTGTCGGAAGAAATAGCCATGTGCTGAATATGCTGGGCATGAGTCCACTACTTTCAACTTATCCATCAGCCATATTTAAGGAGGGATGAAAAACAAGAGAGATTAAAGAATAGAGAGGTGTGCGTGGAGAGAAAAGAGAGAAAGGGGTTTTAAGAGAAAAACAGAGCTTGAGGGCCGAGTGATGTGAGAAATACACATGTGAGAAGGGTGGGAAACATTACCTGTAAGAGTAGTGGACTCCCTGCAAATCTAGTTGTCTCCCGACGATAGAAGGCATCCAAACCCATCAGTGCCTCAGCTAGTGTCATGGCAATGCAGCTCTTGCCCTCCTTCAAGCCTTGGGCAACTTCAATCAAACGGACATTGGATCCTCTGAAGCCTGGGGCAAGCAAGAACTGAGACAACAAGCATAAACAGAGGGCGTGTCGCCGAAAGTTCTGCCAAAGGTGGTCGCCGCGGTCACCGGCATCAGAAAACCAATGAATCAAGCTGGCGAAGTCCAACTCCCCATCGCGAATCAAAGACCAAACGTCATGTAAATTAAGCCCACACATCCGTCTTAAGGCTTCGATGTGGCCAAAATGGAATTAGGGCAAGATCTCTTCATCGCGCTGAGATTCCATTAAAGCTTGGAAATCTTCAAAAGTGGGGCACATCTCTTGTCCGCCAAAGCTAAAAACATGAGTTACTGGGTTCCAACATCTAGCCGCGGCATGGAGGAACGGAAAACACAACGGGGTCCGGCTCAGCATGAATAGTGCATTTATTCCGAAACTCTAGAAATTCAACTTTTTCGAGCCATCCAAGTTTGCAATCCAATTTGTGAGGTTTTAGGCAAGAAATGCTTCCATTTGGGGCAAGAACAGTGTTGAAATGGAGAAACCACGAAGCTGGAACCTTTATAGAAGATAAGGTATTGAGTGGAAAACAGGTGGCAACAATCTGGAGACTTTCTGCATAGGTAGCCGACCGGCCAAGTTTTGTGGCCGACCGACCATTTTTATAGCCGATCGGCTAGTTATGGTGGCCGATGGCCTTCTATGGTGGTTGGTGGCCTCCTACTTTTGCCGATGGCCTCTTCTTTTGCTCTCTGAGTTGTCTATGTGTTGGAAGTGTTGAGAACTTGTCTATTGTTCCACTTTGGATGCATCTTTGTGACAATTTTGCGAAGTGGTACCTGTGTTGTTTCAATTTGTTTATTGAGTTGTATTTGCATTCATTATTAAGTTCTTGTCTTGCTTATCGAGTTGTATTCACATTTGAGTAGCATGTCAAGTCCTAGTTTTGTTTTTATCGAGTTATTTTGTTCTTTCAGTTGTCGGTTGGTTCACCATCTGATTAAGACAATGCAATTTGAATTTGCAATTTTCAAACAAAGCTCAATCTCATTTTCATGTTGTGCGATGTTATACGATGCTTTGAATGCAAAATGTAACACTTTTTTTTTAAAAAAAAGATGTTTTCATTCTATCATGGTTTCTTTTGCAAAAGAGTACAAGTTTTAAAGAAAATAAAACTGCCTGAGGCCGTACAATGTACTAATACTATTGGCAAAAAGGAAAGCTAAGTAAAAAAGAAAAGGAACTGAAAAGAAGCATCTGAATCATTGCCAGGCCACATCAAGATCGAGAGGCCGTCCTCGCCCTCTTCCTGGGCATGGCCTCGGAGCTGTCACCATCAGCGCTGTCGTCTGCATCTGAGCCGGAGTCGGCTCCAGAACCAACTCTGCTCCCCTCTGCGGAGCCATCTCTAGCCTCATCTCCGCCCTGAGAGGACACTGACTATGGGCTCGCCGACCTCTCGTCAGACTCATCATCATCTGGGGCAGGCTCCCGAGAACTACTCCCAGCGTGAGTACGCTTAGCTCTGCTTCGGCTGTGCGCCGATGTCCCTCCCCTCTCTCTCTCTCTCTCTCTCTGCTACTCGGGGAGGAACTGAAGGTCCGCTGGGGCGGCCACTGTGACTGGCATCTGGAATGGGACCTGAAAAGAATAATTTGGCAAATGCATCAGTTATGATATGCAAAGCTAAGTATGGTATCAAATGCAGTATATGAATGCCGTGAACAGTACCTAATTACAGTGTATGAATGTTGTGAGCAATATATGAGCGCCATGAGCGGTAAATGATTGCAGTGTATGAAGGTCGTGGCCAGTATATAGGATACAGTGTATCCGTGCCATGAGCGGTATATGAGTGTGGTGTATCAAATGCAGTATTGATAATGTGATGCATCAAATTAGTATGGAGCAGATTATAAAGGGTTTTAGAACGGAGGTTGAAAGAACTTACTAGAATACCGTAAATGCTGAGCAGATCCATGCTCGTCTGCACCATCCCCATCAGAGAAGCCGACAACTCTAGAGCCTACTTGGTGTACTCTATGGAAGCCTGCAAGAGTGTTGAGATAATTAGCGAATTTGCGAAGCATAGACTGGAATGAAATGAATGTGCAGAATGCAAAGTACGGTACATACCGGGGTGGGCCTCGAACTCCAACGAGCTTATGATCAGCTAGGGCAGGAGTGATGGGAATCTGATAAGCCTCTCCAGCATGTCCTCGGCATGTCATAGTAGTGGGCAGGTCTGGCCACCCCGCCCTCTGTCTCCTCTGGGAACCTTTTCTACCATGGGCCTGAGTCGCCCTAGATCCTCCCACTCGTCCTGCTGCGGCTACAGGTCTGTCTCTCTCACCTCGGCGAACACCGGCCAGAGGCGGCATAAGATATGTCTGGATAAAGACGGTATAGTCGCCATCGAGCCTGAAAAAGTCGGCATCCCAGCCTCTGGTAAAGTCGATCATCTCCTACTCAGTATACCTCTCTGTGATCCTCATATAGGTGGGGGGTGCCATCAGGACTATCTGCTCAGGCAAGCCGAGGCTCTGTCGCAAGAAGCGCTCTCCCAAGTACCACGCCCGACAAACCGAGCCCTCGAACAACATCTGGAAGCGTGAGGCCTCCCGAGCGCCAACAAACTGATCCCTAACCGCATCAGGTAGCACTACCCAGGGCTGCCAGGTGATCTGTAAATGACGAGTGTATAGGTTGTTAACTGGTATTGAAAGTGCAATATGAAGCAAAGCTCAAATAAACTATAAGGTTTGAAATACCTCCGCTGCGGCTACAGTGTCGAAATATCTGCAGAAGAATGAAAAAGACTCTCGGGGCCTCCGCTCACACCTCACATCGTACCAATGTGAATATGGGACCATGGGAGGTGTCTCTACCTCCGACTCTGAGGCAAGCCTCGGGAAGTAGGTGTAGACACCCCATTTTTGACCGTCCTCAAGACTTGGACATCACCGTTTGAACACTCGGTGATTATCCATGTTTGTGTTCGTTTGGAGTTCCCGGAGTCCTCGGCTATGCGCCCTGCCTCAGGATCTCCGAACTCGACCGTCTTGTGTCTGGTTTTACACCAAACACTTGTGTTTTGCCTTGGAGGGGCAGGGAATGCCTTGTGAGGCACCCCCACACACCACCGGCAGTGGCTAGAGGCCACCAGCTGGTTTTTGTTGCCACCGGCAATGTATGTTGCCGGTCGGCACTCTTTGTTGCCGGTCGGCAGTCTTTTTTGTCAAAATGACATTTTTGAGCAGCCGACTACTGTTCATCTGCTTTTGCAGATATTTTAGGACAGCTGTGTGGCATTTGCTTCCCCTCCATACACGTGTATGGAGGGATGGCTTTTTTGTTAGCTTCCTTGACAAGCTTTACAAGATTGGTTGCCTATAAGAGGAGCCCTCCTCTCTTGGCATTAGGGTTAGACATTTTAGAGAGAAAAACATTGCTAGAAGCTCTGGTTCTAGGGTTAGAACTCATATACATTCTATCTCTATCTATTTCTCTCTTGAGTGTTCTAGGTGCATTTGTTCATAGTATTGCATACAAACACCTACCATTACACCTTTCCTTGGCTATTGAGGTTCTAAGGGATTATTTTTAGAGTTTTGGGGCTGGTTTAAGCTCAAGGAGGCAGCTGGTCCTCCCTTTGTGAAGAAGGTCAACAAGGGTAAGAAACTAGTCCTTTTTACCCCATTTTTGCATCCTACTTTTGACCATCTTGTAACTGTTTTTGTGTTTAGTGTATAATACAAAAAAGTTCTGTTTTTTAGCCCTCTTGATTGTTTGTTAAGGGTGTTTTGTGGTTTGGGTGTGTTTGACCACCCTTAGGCCTTGAAAGGCCCCCATTTTGTGCTATTTTGTGCTATTTTGTGCAAGTTTCGAGACTTTGGTGTTTGGGCCTCTTCACCACTGAAATCTTGAGGGATTTCAGTGGTGGAGATGATGCCTTGAAGTCTCCAAAAGGGGAGGGCCACCCCCTCTCCTTGTTGTCCTTGAAAGGAACCATTTTTGGTCTCTTAAGGGAGCTTATGTTTGAATGTTTGTTGAGCATGCCATGACTGTTTTTCATGCTTATATTGCCATAATATAACATGGTTTTAAGTTGGTTTTGGTACACCATGCATGCTTAGCATACCTACCATGTAATGCCTTGTAATTGCCTTAATATGCCTTAGGTTGTTAGCCTTTGTCCGAGCATGTTTTAGGCTTAGCCTTGTGAATGTTTTGCGCTTATTTTGCCATGCTTTAGGTCTGTCCATAGTTGTTTGGATCGATTTTGGCATGCTTAGTATAGCTCCTTTGCATTTGTGGCTTGTCGGGCTTGTATGCCTCAAGTATGTGGATGTGTAGCATGTGTTGATTGCATCATTTTGGTGGTTTGGAACCACCCAACATGTTATTCCAGTCCCTTTGACATGCTCATATGCTTACCTTGAATGCCTCTTTGTTGCCTTAAAAGCATGTGTTGTATGCCCTATGTTTTGACCATTGTGCATGCCTTTGAACTTGAGTCATTTAGATGCCACCTAGGTGGTCTTTTGGGCTTAGTTTCATGTGTTAAAACTCTATTTTTGGTCGCCTAAGTCTGGCCATGTGTGGTTGTACTAAGTGTAGTTCATTGCCTCTTTGGTGAGCCTTGAATACTTGGGTCATTTGCATGCTTTTGTTTATCTTGTTTGAGTTGGTTTGGCACCTCTTCTAACATAAGTTCAGAGCTTAACTTGCATGCTAATTGTTCATATTTGTGCCCTTTTAAATGTGTTTAAAAGTTGCCCCATTATGCTTTAAGTATTGGACCATGAGTGCTTGCATGTGTGTGTGCATTTTGGCCTTCACTTCCTTGGTTTTGGCCACTGATTTTGGGCCTATTTGGAGTTGCCTAAGTCATGTTTAAGTCCACCCTTTTGCTTGGTTTGCATGCTTGCTTGTATGCTTGTATAAGTGCCCTGCATTGTCCATATTGCATGCTAGCCAACATGTCTAGGATTGCATTGCATTGTGCATGCTTGGCCTCTTGAAGTGAGTGTGATAGAGGTTAGGCTTCCTTGTGTGATTATATGGTTTCCATGCATTTGAAATTGAAGTGTACACTCGATTCTTTAGGCCATCATGCATGGAAATGCATGATTGGTGGCCCAAGAATCGAGGCACATCCTCCCTTGAGTCATTAACATGATAGGGAATGTGATTGGTGCATACATAGCTTGAATAGCATTGCCATGCAAGATTTTGCCCTCTGCTGCTGTGAGTTGCAGGTTCTGCAGGACCTTATTGCCGGCCGGCAGTATTTAGTGCCGACCGGCAGTCAATCGATGGCCGGTGGGTTCATTTTGTGCCGATGGCCACATCCTAGTGCCGGTGATCATCCTACTTAGCCGGTGGGATCCCCCAGTATCCAGAGAGGCATTCCTGAGACTTTGGCAGTTTTCAGAGGAGCAAAGCAGGGAAAACAGAGGCAGGCTAGGCATGGCAGTGCAATTCCGAGCGGAATCCGAGCGCGCATGCATTGAGCCCTCGCCCCGAGGCGGTTTACTATTTTTCTTAGCATGGTTAATTTGTTAATTAATTAGGCAATTTGTAATATTTAATTAGCTTGCGTAGTTAGTTAATTTGTATTATTCTTTTGGCCCCTCCGAGTGAGGGCAAATCTGTAATAAGTGTGGGTACGTGTGTGTGCATGTCTTCCAACCCCCACTTCTTTCTTCCCTTTTATTTACCTGCTTATGATGGTAGATTAGGGCACGTCTATTTTAGCATACCTTATGCTATGCATGCGTGCATCCATGCATTTGTTGACATGCACCGGACTCGGTACATCACGCTAACTGCATTGTGTTTTCGATTCCAAATTGAATACGTGCATCGAATGATTGCATTTCACATGCCATTTTAGGGTTAGCCGGGCCAACTCTAGATTGCACCCTTGCCTGCGATGCATTAGTCATTTTAACATGAACTAGGTCATGCATGCTTGCTAACTAGTTTATTGTTTTGGCACGGAGTACGATGTAAGTATTTGTGCTTTAGCATCTCGCATGCGTGTGAATGTTAACATGACGGTATGCTTGCCATGCGGCTAAGTGCTTATATGAGATAAACTGTTTGAATGCCTGTGGGTGGAGGTTGGATTGCTTGAGTTGGAACAACTCGTTGAAATCCGTGTTTTAAGCCTACTTGTGAGTAGCAAATTTCAAAACGTTTCCAAACAAACGGATATGCAATGCTTGTTTCCAAATTAGGCAATCTAGTCTATACATGTTGCTGTGCGCATAACATAGTAATTCTAGGCTAATAACCGGAATAAGAACACGTAAAGTTTTCAAAATCGGATATCACGGTTAGTAGAGGCCGGTCTTCGGACCGGGCGAAAGGGGGTGCTCATAGCTGACCTTCCCCGATCGTACCCAAGCTCCCGAGCCAAGGCAACTTTGGTTATGACGGACACGTGGCCTTCGGCACCGAGTCAGGGTTTCCTAAATTTCCCATTTTAAAAATATTTAGGTGGCGACTCTGTATCTGGCAAAGCAGTCCATGTTTGGCACTTCTTTTCAAAATCTTTTTTTTTTTTTCTCAAAACGATTTGCCAGAGTTGGACTCTTTGGTTCATGATTTAGAACCGACACAAATCGAGTCTGAACTGTAACCCGTTGAGGTCCCCTCGCGGGCATGTTACAGTAGGCATATACCCACAACTACAGAATGTGAAAGGGTAATAATCAGTATGTTTATCAGTAAAGCAGTATACAGATAAAGCAGAAATCAAAGAAAGATGTGCAGTGTCTTGTGCAGTGTGTGCAGTGTACAACTGGTGTAAAGCAGATTGCGTGTTATGCAGTGTGTGTGGTGTACAGATAATGTAAAGCAGGACTGTAAAGCAGAAGGGAAAGATGTACCTCCCAAGCTCTCCAAAAGCCTCCTAGTAAGTGCCCACTCCGGCGGGAAGAAGAACTCATGTATCCATACAAGGTGGCCAAGCCTGTGCCGCCCTAGTCGTAGTGTCGAACGCTAGACAGGTCCACTAGTGCACTCAAGAGGTAGAGGCCAACGGTGTTCGCCGATCAGCGAAAAGAGTGGTGCCAAGCAAGAACATGAGAAATCCCCAAGCATAGTGGTCGGCCTCCTCGTGGGTCGTTGGCGTCCTCCTCCTGAAGTGGTCGGCAAACCACGAATATCGCACCATCCCTGGCTGGGAGAGAGGTGGGCGAGTCCTTAGCAAAAATATCTTAGCAGCGTCCCACTCCCCCATATCAATGTCGTAAGGGATTGGATCACCCCCTACTCCTATGCCGGTGAGCATGGAGAAGTCAAAGGGAGTCATCGTTATCTCCCCTGCTGTAGAGAGATGAAAGTAATCGGTGGTATCTCACCACCTCTCCACCAGAGCGCCTAGAAGAGGCCGACTCGCAGTGAGGCGCGAGAGTCCCATATAGAATGCACCAAAACCAGCCTCATCGACGATGTGTCGAACAGTATCGAGTAGCTCCATGTACTAGTCTCGAGCAATGGTGTTCCCATAGCCCCAGAAGGCATGAGAATCTCCCTGTGTCCAAGATAAGATGCAAGGCAGTGTCAGTAATACAGTGTATGCATGTGTTCAGAATTGATAGAGGTACAGTGTGTGAATGTGCTCAGAATAAACAAGGCATGTGGTGTACAAGTGTGTTTGGGATAATCAGATAGAGAGCAGTATGAGATATCCAAGACATATGACCTACATTGCAGAAAGTAAAGAGGAAGAGTATACCTCAGCGGCGCCATAGGATAAGTGTAACTCCGGCTCGCATAGCAGGAGGTCCTCTTGTGCACCTTGCGTGAATCTCCTGAACTGGCGGATGCCGTCGAGAGGCAACACGTGTACATCAGGGTCATAAGACGCTAGATCGAAGGGTCGAATGTTGAGTGGCAAAGGCTCAAACTCGGGATCTATCCCCATCCCCGGAGGAGCCCCATCATGTGGAATGTCATCCGCCATCTCAAGAAGAATGAGAAAATGGTCGAAGATGTGAAAATTGGGCGAGAATGCCAAAAGTCAACAAAAAGTCAACTCCGAGGGGTGAAAAATGGAAGAAAAGGTCAAGGCTCGAAAGAGGGCACGAAAATCAAGGGTGACTCGGGGGAAACAAACCCCAAATGATGGAAATCAAGAAAGAGACACCGAAACCACTTTTCAATCAGTTCAAAATGTTAAGAACAATGAGGATTTTACGATTCGAATGTTTGTGGGATGCTTGAAAACGCATAGAAAGCGTGGATCGGAAGGGGGAAATGGTCTAGAATGAGAGGAGAAATGTTTTTCGGCCTTGAGGAAGTGAAGAAATGGGATTTCAAACCCCATACTTAAAGACCCGAGGCAAATGGACCAAACTGCCCCGAATCTGCCATGTTTGGCCGATCGGCCACATTGTTGGTCGATTAACTTATTTGGTGGCTGATGGCATGCTGATGTCTCCATGTTGTGGCCAATGGACCTCCCATACTCTTCTATGAGGTGGTTTTTGTTGATTTGTTCCCTCATCCCTTAAGACAATACAAGGAAAGTGCACTTCCAGGCTTGAATAGCCTCTACGGAAGCTTTGAACTGTGTTTTCAGTATGTGGTGCTCAGCGCGTGTGGGATGTATCCTTTTGAACGTGTTGTAACTCTCCGGGAGGTAAATCGGAAACTACCGTTGAGTTGCCTCTATCATATGCGCTTCGGGCGCTGCACAGGGTATACATTATTTTGTTGTTACATTGAATACACGTTTCGAATCGTTACGTGAAAACGTACATCACCATCATTGCATAGAATATACGTGTCGTGTTGTATTTCATTATGCATGCTCTTACATTCGTATGGAAGTTGTCCACACTTGTTGCATTGCATTGAACATGCATTCGTTGCATAGAATATGTATCTCAATTTTACATAAAATATGTAATTTCTCCACTTGCCTTGTTATGCACGTTTCACTTGTATTGTTACGCACCTTTTCACTTGCATTGTTATGCACGCTTCACTTGCATTGTTATGCACTTCTTGTTTCGCGTAGAATATGTATCTTAAATGTTTCATGGAGCATGCATTTGTTAATCTTGCATTCAAATGCATTTGCCGCTTTTACATAGAATATGCACTTCTCGCATTCGCATGGAACGTGCATTTGGCATTTAAACACAGAACGTGTCGTCAATCTTGCGTAGAATATGCATTGTATTGCATTGTACCTGTTGAGTTTCTCTTTTGTGCAGGCACAATATTGTATGTATGGTTCATTCGAAGCTAATGCAACCACACGATATTGTATGTACGGTTCATTCGAAGTTGGTGCAACCAAACGATGTTGTATGTGTGTGTTTCAGTTAGAAGAACTCTAGGTAGGATCATTCCTACCCCCGTGAACACTCTTGTTTTGGTTAGAAACATTAGGATGTGTGCCTGATGTTCATACCACCCTTCGGTGTTTGCACCGCTCTCTTTATCCTCTCGCGTCTGACACACGTTTGGACACCTTTCTCCTCGCGCGTTTGACACTCGTTTGGACGCCTTTCTCCTCACGTGTTTGACACGCGTTTGGATGTCTTTCTCCTTGCATGTTTGATACGCGTTTGAATGCCTTTATCCTCTCGCGTTTGATACGTGTTTGGTTACCTTTCTCCTCGTGCGTCTGACACGCGTTTGGACACCTTTCTCCTCACGTGTTTGACACGTGTTTGGACGACTTTCTCCTCGCGCGTTTGACACGCATTTGGATGCCTTTCTCCTTACGTGTTTGACACGCGTTTGGACGTCTTTCTCCTCGCGTGTTTGATGCGCATTTGGGCGCCTCTTTCCTCTCGTGTTTGACACGCGTCTGGTTACCTTTCTCCTCCCGCATTTGATACGCTAGGAGGTGTTTCGGTTGAGACTTTGGATGTTCCTGATAGTTGCTTTTAGTCTTTCCTGCGTGAGTCGTAGTTAGATTGCATATAATTTTCTTACATCCTTTTTGCATGAGATGTAGTCTGGTTCGTGTTTACTTGCTTATGTACGAGTTTGCTATAGCATTTCGTTACATGGCGTTTGCATCTAGATGTTCCATTACAGCTTTCTTTGCATGATCATAAGTTATGCTCTTGCATACTATTTGCATTTGCCCTGGGCTGCGAGCACATCTATCTGATTGTTACCTTGCATGTTTGTCTAAGTCTTCGACCTTATCAAAAATAGGTCGTCTCTAGGCTTTGACATTTACTCCCGTCATTTCGTGACTTTCGAGTTTTGTTAAAGAGGGGCAACTGTAGACACCCCATTTTTTACTGTCCTCAAGACTTGGACGTCATCATTTGAACACTCGATGATTATCCATATTCGTGTTCGTTTTGAGTACCTGAAGGTCTTGGTGGAGTGCCTCGCCTTCGAACCTCTTAACTTGTCTGTTTTGTGCTTGGTTTCATACCAAGAGCTTGTGGCTTTGTTTCTGAGGGAAGAGGGTGGCCTGTTGGCCAGCCCTACAGCCCATCGGCCAAGCCTTTTTTCCATCTGCCATCAGTGGTGGCCGGTCGGCCTCACTGGTGGCCGGTCGGCCATATGTGTTGGCCAAAGCTTTTTTTTTTGCTTTTGCAGATATTTTTGGTGCCAGCTGTTCTAGTTATTGGGCATTGAGGCCATCCTCCATACATGTGTACGGAGGGATTGGAACAAGCTCTAAGCTTGTCAAACAAGCTTGAGGCTTGTATTTCTATAAGGGGAGGTCCCTCCCCCTTGTAGAGGGTTTAGAAAATTTAAAGACAAATTTTGACTCTCTCTCTAGAACTCTCTCTATATATATATATTGCTTGAAAGTGAGTGTTCTTCACATTTTTGCACACAACCTCTTAGCCAAACATCACTACCCTTTTGCTGAGATTCTTGGAGGCTTTGTCTGGACTCAAAAAGCTGGTTTTACCTCAGAGTTGAAGTCCTTTTACTGTTGTGCTTCAAGGGTGAGCATATTCTCTTTTAAAGCTTGTTTTTGTACATTGGTTTAGCCACCTTTGCATGCTATTTTAGGCTTGGTTGTTAACTACAACAAGCTCTATTTTTAAGTGTCAAAAATGGTAGTTTAAAGTGTTTTTGGAGTTAGGAGTGTTTCACCCTCTTTGGTGGCTTCTTTGCTAAGTTTCTGGCCTTCTTTTAAAGCCTTTGAGATCACCTTGTTTTGGCCTTTTAACCACTGAATTCCAAAGGAATTTCAGTGGTAGAAAACTTGTTTTGAGGTCCAAAATAAGAGGGGGTAGTCCCTCCTCCTCTTGTCTTGATAGCATGTGTTATTGGCCTACCAAATGAGCATGTGTTTCTATCCTCTTGAGGCTTAGTTTGAGCATGTTTTTGTGACTTTTTGGACATGCTTAAACTCTGTTTTTCGTTGGTTTGGTCATCTCTTGCATACGTCATACACTTGTAGTGTAATCATACTTGCTAGCCTAACATGCTTTATGTCTTAGCCTATAATTCTAGCTTGTTTTGGCTACACTCCATCATGTTTTTGGCATTGTTTTAGCATGCTTTAGGACTTTTTTGAGTGGTCTTGGCCTCTTGGGGCTTGCTTTGTATAGCTATGGTGTAATTGGCTTTGATAGTTTTGTGTTTTGTGTTTTGAAACTCCTAGCATGCCTTATTTGTGATGTTTGTGTGATATGGCATCACTTCTCATGTAATTTCAGAGCATAAAGTTCTGTCATACTCTCATGTTTATCGCTCTTTCATTGTGTTCAAGAGTTGTGCCTTTATGCCTTGTTTGTGAGCTAATACATGAGTATATTTTTCTTGCCATCTATGCTGCGAGTCTAGCATGTTTTTGCTACTATTTTGACCTGCCTTAGATATGTTTTGAGTGGTTAGGGTCATTTGAGCATTAATTAATATGGTTGTAGTGTCAAGGGCCTTGACTAGCTTTGAGTTTTGGGGCCTTTAACATGGTGCATGTGGTATTTGCATGTTTTGGCATCGTTTGGCACGTTATTTTAGAGCATACATATCTGCCACACTTCCATATTTTTCACTCTCTAAGTGCTTTTGAGTGTTGAGCCTTATACCTTGCTTGTGTGCCACATTGTATGCATGATTGTCTAGTCTTTTGAGCTTCAATCCCAGCATATTTAGGCCATTGTTTTGGCACGATTAAGCTCTGTTCATGGCTGGCTTGATCATTTGAGCATTGTATTGCATGCCTCTAGTGTTGTGTCCTTCACTAGTTTCATTGTACTTGGCCCTTAGCATGTTATACATGAAGTGCTTGCATGTTATTTGCATTGCTTGTGTTTGGATCGGACGATAATCCAAACACAAGGAATGTGAGACGTTTCATACTCAAAGTGATGAAACATGTCACATTTCTTAGTCGCCGTCCCTCTTGATTGTGCATGATAGGGTGGAGGCCTTTCGAGTCTTATGTGCACATTTATTGAACTTGCACAAGCTTGGTTCTTTGGCCACCATACATTGAAAATGCTTGGTTGGTGGCTTGAGAGCCAGGTGCCACACTCCTTTGAGCTTGAGATATGATAAGGAGGGTGGCAGTGCATACATTTCCTTGCAAATACACTGTCATGCCTTTGTTTGTGCTCTGTTGCAGCAAAAGGAGAAATTTCAGGAATAAGTGGCCGACCGGCCACATGTTCTAGCCGACCGACCATCAATGTTTGCCGAGCGCCACCATTTCTAGCCGATCATCCCTCATAATGTTCCTAGAGTTAAAAAGAAGCAATCTGGAAGTTGGCACAATTTTCAGAAGTCCAAAAGAGTGCAAACAGAGGCATTTAAAGGCAAGGTAGTGGATTTCTGAGAGGACGCGACCGAGCATGCATGCTTCATTCATCTGCAAGGTTGTTTTATCGCTTTATTAGCTAGTTGTAGTTAATTACATGTGTTGTAATTAATTTAGCTTAATTCATTTTGTAATATTCTAATTAGCTTAGATTAGCTAATTGATTAATTCGGTTTGTAACTAATTAGCTTAGATTAGCTAGTTATTCGACTGTGTTGTAATTAATTAGCTAGAATAGTTAGTTAATTAGTTGGTTTGTAATAGTTAGCTTAATTAGCGCAGCTAGTTAGCTCTCTTTCATTCGGACCCTCTGTCGAGAGGGCAAATGTTGTAATAAGTGTGCTTGTGTGTGTGAATGTCTTTCAACCCCACGTCTTTCTCCCTTTTACTTAACCACTTTCGATGGTTAGTTTAGGGTCATTTTCGATTAGCATACCTCATGCTTGCATGTTTGCATCATTCATTTGTCTTGCATGCACCGGGCTCGCCACATCATCCCAACTGCATTGTATTTCAATACACTTATTTGAATACGTGTTTCAAAGCATGTTATCAAATTGTTGCATTTCATATGCCATCTTAGATAGCTGAGCCTATTATTTATATTTTTGCATGTGTTGTATTAGGCATCTTAACATAGCTTGGATCATGCATTGATTTCTAGCTATTTTTCTGTTTTGGCTTGGAGTACACTGTAAGTGTTTTCGCTTTAGAATCTTTACATGTCTGTAAGTAACTGCCATGATAGCATGCTTGCTACGAGGCTATTTGCTTAATTGCTACAATTGCATGAATGCTTGTGGATGAAGGCTTCATTACTTGAATTGAAACAATTCATCAAAATGTGAGTTTTAAGCCCACTTGGAGTGGCAAATCATGTTGTTTCAAGCCCACCTTGTTTGGTGGCAAATCCGCGTTTTAGCCTACTTGCGAGTAACATCTTCAAACCATTTTCGAAAAACAAACATGAGATGTTTTGTTCCAAATTGAGCGATTTAGTCTATACTTGTGTGTTGTGCGCATCACATAGTAAGTTAGATAAATGAATCTTAATAAGAATACATGTGTTTATGAAAACAACATATCATGTTAGTAGAAGCCGATCCTTTGATCGGGCGAGCGAGGGTGCTTATTTCATGACCTTCCCCCCTCGTACCCAAGTTCCCAAGCTGAGGCAACTTTGGTGATGATGGACACGTCGCCTTAAGCATGAGTCAAGGTTTCCTAAATTTCCCAAAAACAAAACATTTAGGTGGCGACTCTGTAATCTGGCAAAGTAGTCCATGTTTGGTGCTTTTTGATTAAAATCAGTTTTCCAAAACGATTTGCAAGATTTGGACTCTTTGGTGATTTATCAGTCTTACATTGCACTTTGTGAGATTAGATTCAGAACCGTGACAGGAGTCCGAACTGTAGTAGCTATGAACCCAAATGCGCACCCTCTCCAAAAGGGGGGCGCGCGGAGGAAGTTCGGGCGGTCTACAGCAAGCCCACAGCATCATTGAGACAAGACAAGGTGAGTAATTAACATACATTTATAAACATAGTTAATTATGTAAACAAATGCACAGTTGAATAATCACACTTCCATCTCACACCAAGCATCATCATATTGAAAGGAAAACATACCATGAGTCCCCCATAAGAGTCCGAATTAAAATTCAAATCACTTCAAGAAAAAAACCTTCCTACATTTACCGGCTATTATATGGCAGGACGTGGGTACCCAAAATCATATGTTTTTCCACTTTTACTGGTTATAAGACTGCAGGACTATTGGACACCCAAAACATTTTTCCCACATTCGTCCGGCGATAAGCTCAAAATAAGGGAATTGGGCACCTTAACTCCCCGCGTGGGTACCAACACACACAATCACAACAAAATCAACTCTTAACCTAAGACTCATGCTCAATTCACCAAATTTTCATTCATTCGACAAGTATTCAACACAATACGAAATGAGAAACAACATCACACTCAAGAAGAACCAAACTCCAAGTCGCACTTTCATTGTCATTACAATATCCACATCTTTTCTCCTTTACTGTTCACAAGACTCCAAGATTTTAAGAAAATTCCAATTAAAATACTACTCTCTACTTAGTTGGAAATTAGGGTTTTTAGTTAAATTTAGGGATTTCCCTTTATTTATATATATAATTTCTCAACATCAAACTTCCTCTTTTATGTTGATTTAATTGACATCTGGGTAACAAGTGAGTAGAATGACCCTATTTGTTAAATCCAAAGTTTAATCCAACTCAATCATTCAATCAAGCTTTAAAATCACAACAATACCATACAAATTCCTTCAAATCAAAGAAATACTAGGTTAAAGGTAACCCTACCTCAAGTTATGAGTCCAAGAATTAAGGTTCTAGATGAACTCTTCACCAAACAAAATTCCAATCAGTAAAGATGATGATCTTCAAGTGTTCTTTACCCTTTGCAAGAGCTTTAGATCGGATCTTAAGAGAATAAGGAGTATTTTGAAGTGGAAACTTAGGGGTTTTTGGGCTTGAGACAAGGAGGAGGAAGAGAGAAAAGAAGAATGGAGAGAATGATCTAGAATCGTACTTTTTAAAGTATAGAATCGCGCAAACCACTCGAGCTCAACTTCTTTCACTCGAGCGGACAACACAATTACGAGAAGATTGCTCGAGCGATAACTCTATCACTCGAACGAAAAATGACAAATCCCAGAAGTTTTGCAGAGCTACAGTGAAACTACTGGGAGCTCACATTCTACGCTCGAACGTAGCTTCCTACGCTCAAGCAGTCCCACCTGAAAACTTGCGAGATACTGAGAGCAACAATTCTCCACTCAAGCGGTTACCTGGAATGAAATGTCACAATCTCTCCCTCTTAAGAAATTTTTCCCCACAAATGGCATTCATTCCCAATTCGATAATAAGGTATAGCACAATAATATACTTATCAATTCTTAACAACACCCAATTAAACATATAAATTAAAAACCAAAACCAAAAATAGGGGAGGATTTGAAGATCACCGTTCATTTCCAATCTATCATATACAAGAGGAGAGCAAGGAGAAAAATTACATCACAACTTTGAAAATAAGTCCGGGTATTTCTCGTTGACTTCAACTTCACGTTCCCATGTCACTTCTTCAACACCATGATGGAGCCACAATACTTTAACTAACGGAATTGTCTTACCCCTTAACACTTGTTCCCATGTATCTAAAATTTAGATTGGCCTTTCTTCATATGACACATCTTTATCCCCTTCAATCTCTGTCCAATCTAACACGTGAGAGGGGTCGAGTTCGTATTTGCGGAGCATGGACACATGGAACACATTGTGAACCCCGGAGAGTTATGGCAGTAAAGCAAAACGATATGCAACTTCTCCATTCTGTTCAATGATATCAAAAAGGGCAATAAATCGAGAAGATAATTTTCCATTCTTGGCAAATCTCATTAACCCCTTCTTCGGAGATATTTTCAAAAATACATGATCCCCAACTTTGAAAGACAAAGGTCTTCGACGACGATCGGCATAGCTTTTCTATCAACTTTGGGTCATGACTAATCTTTGTCAAATAAGAGCTACTTTTTTGATTTTCTCATGAAATAACTCAGGCCCAAGCATAGATGAGTCTCCAACTTCTGTCCAACACACAGGTGATCTACAGGGACGTCCATAAAGAGCCTCAAAAGGTGTCATTTCAATACTGGCCTGGTAACTATTATTATAAGTAAACTCAACTAAGGGTAGGTCTTTGGTGCTCTGCTTTGACTTGTTGATAGGTTAGACATTTGGACACGAATAAAGCTACGTCTTTCTTCATGCCTCTCCACCAAAATTGTTGGCTGAGGTCATGATACATTTTGGTGCCTCCCGAATGCACAGCAAGGCATGAGTGATGGAAGTCCCGCAACACTTCATTCCTCATAGATGTAGGCACAAACAACTGGTCAAGGTAACGAATACTAGAGTCCGTATATATTTTCAGGCCTCTCTCTTCTTTCTCTTGGGAGATTCTTTCTCTAATCACATCCACTTCTGGATCACCTAATTGTGCTTCTAATACTAGCGCAACAAAGGTGGGTTGTGCGATAGTGTTAAATAGGATGGCTTGTTCCAAGGATTCATGAAGTTACAAGTCAAATTCACTAACATCCCTCATCATCTTCCATTCCCTTATCCGTAGTTTGGCTAGAGTGCTTACGGACTTTCTACTCAAAGCATCCATTACAACGTTGGCCTTATCGGGGTGGTAGTGTATTTCAAAGTCATAGTCTTCCAAGAATTCCATCCATCTCCGTTGACACAAATTGAAATCTTTTTGAGAGAATAGATACTTGAGGCTCCTATAATCAGAGAAGACTTCAAATTTTTCGCCATACAAATATTGTCTCCACAGTTTCAATGCAAAAACAACGGCGGCAAGCTCTAAATCATGCATTGGGTAGTCCTTCTCATGAGTTTTGAATTGGCGCGTGCCATACACTACTACTTTGCCTTCTTGCATCAAAACACCTCCTAACCCTTCCTTAGAGGCATCATAATATATGACATACCCTAAGCCATATTCTGGAATAATAAGAATATGAGCAGTAGTCAACCTAAGCTTGAGTTCTCAGAAAGAGTTCTCACACGCTTCACTCCTAACGAAATTTCACTCCTTTACGGGTCAACCTTGTCAAATGGGAAGCAATTGAAGAGAAATTATTCACAAACAGGTGATAGTAACCAGCTAAACCCAAGAAACTACGAATTTCAGAAGCATTTTTAGGTTGTTTCCAATTCTATATTGCCTCTATCTTTGAGGAATCCACCGTAACTCCTTTTCTGGAGACGACATGGCCTAAGAACTTCACTTCTAGAAGCCAAAACTCACATTTCTCATATTTCGCATACAAACGATGCTCCCTAAGAAGTTGCAAAATAGTACGAAGATACCCTTTATGATCCTCCTCAGAAGGCGAATAGAGTAGAATATCGTCTACAAGGACGACCACAAATTTGTCAAGAAACTCTAAGAAAATTTGATTCATAAGATCCATGAAAGTGGTCGGCGCATTAGTTAAACCAAATGGCATGACCAAGAACTCGTAATGACCATATTGGGTATGAAAAGCAACCTTGTGGATATCTTCTTCCCTAACTCGGATCTGGTGATAACCCGACCTTAAATCTATCTTCGAAAACAATAAGAACCTTTTAAGTTGGTCAAAAAGGTTGTCTATTCGAGGCAAGGGGTATTTATTCTTAACTGTAGCTTGGTTCAATTTTTAGTAATTGATGCACAGTCTTAGTGACCCATCTTTTTCTTTGCAAAGAATGCTGAAGCTCCCCAAGGTGAGGTGCTAGGGCGTATGAAGCCCTAACTTAGTGTAGACACCCCATTTTTGACCGACCTTAAGACTCAGACGTCATCGATTCAGCGCTCGATGATCGCGCATGTTTGTGCTCGTTTTGAGTTTCCAAAGTTTTTGGCTGAGTGCCTTGCCTCCAGGCCTCTGAACTCTTTGTGTTTTGGCTTGGTTTGTAGACCATGCCTTGTTGCCCTTGCCTGGAGGGAGAGAGAGGTCTGTAGACCACTTTTCGTAGTCATAGACTACTTTTCCCTCTTGTAGGATAGTTTTCGGTTTTTGGTTTCCGGAGCCTTCGGGCGAGCACCTTGTCTCGAAACCTCTTAACGTTCTCCTCTTGGCCTAGTTTTTGGACCATGCCTTGTTGCCTTTGCCTAGAGGGAAACAGAGGTCTGTAGACCACTTTTTGTGGCTGTAGACCACCTCTCCCTCTCGTAGACCACTTTTTGCGCCCGTAGACCAGTTTTCAGGGCTTCCAGCTGCGTACCTTGTCCCGCAGACTTTTGTCTTGCTTCCTTTTTGGTTTGGTTTTGAACCAAACCTTATTTTCCCTTGCCTGGAGGGTGGCACAGGGGTGTAGACCAGTTCCTTCCCCCTGTAGACCACTTTTCCTCCCTGCCAGCCAGTTTTCTGGTCGGCCAGCTAGGGTGGGTGCTCTTTGGACCACCTAAAGTGGTCGGTAGCCATACCACCACCCTCCTTTCTTTGTGTAAACCACCTCTTCCACCCTGCCGACCACTTTTTCTTTGTGCAGACCACTTTTTCTGGTCGGTCGACCAGTGAAAGTGGTCGACCGACCACTTCAACTGGTCGGCAGCTTTCCTGCATTTTCTGTAGATGTTGTGGATGCCAGCTGTGCCAGCTGGAGCACAGATTGTATCCTCCATACACGTGTATGGATGGATTGCTTCAAGTCTCTAGCTTGTTCAACAAGCTTGAGACTTGGATTTCCATATAAGGGAGCCTCCTCCCTCTTGTCTCAGGTTTAGAAAATTTGGCTGAGAGATACACATACATCTCTATCTCTATATTGCTCCTTTTCTCTATATTTGTTCCATTTTGTGCTTGAAAGTGTAGTTTCTTCACACTTTTGGACACAAACACATAGTGAAACACCTTCATTCTTGAGCTCAGGTTCTTGAAGATTTGTTTGAAGCTCAAAGGCTTGGTTTTGCCGCAGAAGTTGCTGATTTGCTGTGTTTCTTCAAGGGTGAGACTCTATCCTCCCTATTTGCATGATGTTTTAGGCTTAACTCTATACTACAAAAAGTTCTGATTTTAAGTGTTAAGAAAGGTTGCTTAAGGCCTCTTTGGTGTTGGGGGTGTTCTACCCCCTTTTGTGCCTCATTTGCCTTATTTTGAGCTATTCTTTTAAGCTATTGGGACCACCTCTTTTTGGCCTTCTCACCACTAAAACTCAGAGGAATTTTAGTGGTGGAAAGTGTGATTTGAGGTCCCAAATAGGAGGGAGTCATCCCCTCTCCTTGTGTCTTGGTTGCTTGCCTTGTTGGCCTCATGTTTGAGCATGTCATTCTAGCATGTTTTGGCTCCATCTTAGCATGTCTTAGGCATTATTTCAGCATGGCATAGCACTATTTTGGGCTGGATTGATGTAACGACCCCATCACGTATAATCATTAGTGTTGGATTAATTAAGAGGATTTGAAATTAATTGCCAAGTATTATGATTTAATTTGGGATTTATGAGAATTGTGGGATCTGACTCGTATATGATTTTATTAAAGATTTATTTTAGAATTAGAAATTAAGGGTCCAAATGGCTTAAGGAAGTGAAGTTAAGAAGTTGAGTCAATTTAATTTTAATTACAGACCCATTTCGGAGTTTAATTAAATATTTGATTCAATTTAGTAAAATTGAGATTCAATTAAATTGGGTCCGAATTAGAGTTAATTAAGTTAATTAAATTATGAGGGTTGAGAATTGTGACTATTATGAATTAAATTCATTTATGGGAGATCCAATTTAAATATGTAATTAATTGATGAAGATTTGGTGTCTGATAAAAAAATTGAAGGCCTAAATGATTTGGGAAATCAAAATTGAAGATGATAATAAGTTTAATTTAATATTTGGAACCTTTTAGGAGTTCGACTAAAAATCTGATTCAGATTGATAAATTTAATTATAATTAATTGGGCTCTAATAGAAGTCAAATTAGACTGATTAAATTATGTGAAATTTGTAATTAATTATTGTTAATTAAATTATGTGCTAATTGAGACTTATTAAGATTAAGTGTTAATTATAATTTGTTAAGACTAAGTGGGATTTAATTTAATTAATACATAAATTAATGACTTAATTCTAGAAAGGCCAAAAGTATGTGCACGTGTGGACGTGTGGAGCCATGAATTGGGGTGTGTGTATTGTGTTAAATTCAAGCAAGAGGAAGGAATTCATGTTCTGCTATTGTTGAAGAAGTTCCAGAGAGGGAGAGAAGCCGAGAGAGAGAGAGAGAGAGAGAGAGAGAGAATTCAATTTACTTGGTTATTGAAAGAGAAGAGTTGCTAGAAATGGAAGAGGGCTAAAGGAAAAGCTATGGATTGGAGAAAGAAATGAAGAAAAGAAAAGGGGAAGTAGGGGAGAATCAATTAAAATGCTGAAATTAAACTTTAAGGTATGGATTCATGCTTAATTTTTATAGAATCTTTATATTACACTTGAAATTAAAGATGAAATTGGACTCAAGATCATGTAATTACTAGAAATTAGCAAAAAGATGAAGAAAATCAAGCTAAGTGTAGGATTATGGAAATAAATTTGAAAATTAATTAGTTTGAGTTTGATTTTATTATTCTTCATAAATTTGAGGTTCATCCTTACATGCATGTTAGAATTTCGAAGTTTTAGATTTAATTCATGTGAAAAAAAAAAAAAAAGGACTCACGAGATTAAATTTGGGTTTGCATGTAAAATCAAGTTAGGACCAAGAGTATGAATTATGATTTCTTAAATTTGTTAAACTTGGGTTCAATTTCATATAAATAGAAGAAGTTAGCAAGATGATGAATTCATGTAGTTATGTTCAATTTATGGAAATCGATTTAGAAATTAATTACTTTGGGTTGAATTTATTTGCCCTAACATGAAATTGAGTTCCAATTGTACGTACATTATGAATTTTTTCAAGAGTTTTGAAAGTTTAAGTCATGTTTTAAAATTTGTGGGTTTGACATAAAGAAAATGAGATAAATCTAAAATTGGACAATTGGAGCTTGATTTTGAATAAATGTTTTCTAATTGAAAGTGTTTACTAAATCATACAATGGTTCTCCATTTTTGTGTACTAAAAATACATGTTTTGAGGCTTTCAATATCAAATTTGAACTTCATTTGCAATTCTGGAATTTTCATAATTTATATTGTCCGCTCGAGCGAGAAAAGTCTCGCTCGAGCGTGAAAATCGAGCTCCCAGAAGTTTTCAAATTTTACAGTCCGCTTGAGCGACCAAAGTGGCGCTCGAGCGGAGACGTATTTTCAGCATATTTTGGAAAATTGTATTTGGTTCACATTTTTATTCTCATCTCTTTCCAAAGCACTCTAGACATGAGTTGTGACTCAATAAAGATTAATAAGCTACCAATCAACATAGATTAGTTAGTCGAAGAATGAATCATTGATCTAGTGGTAATTGTTTAAGAAGCCAAGTAAAAGATCAATCTATTTGGAAAAGAAAGGCTTGGTAATGGAAGAATATGTAAAATAAGAACCCGGTTTATTTGAATGAGAAAGAATAAGCGTAGTAGGACTTTGAACTATTTAGACGGGAAAAGACTAAAAAAGTCAAGTTTGATCAAGGGTGTAATATTATATTTCAACGTGTATATGTTATGTGCTTGTGTAGGTCACGCGCCATTGTCTGCCTGATTTATCTGATATGTCGAATCCGTCTGATTTGCTTCTGCGGCTATCTGTGAGTAATAACTTAGTAAAGTTATGTTCAACTGTAGCTATTTTCTGTGTGATAAAATAAGAACTGTTTTCTGAAATAACATGTCTGTACAATGAATAATTGTCCAATTTCTGTTATGCATTCGTGACATCCTTAGCATCATGTGATATATGTTCTCTGTTACCCGGATCTGGAGGTTCCTTCATGGAACTGACAAGCTATCTGTGCCCGGCTGGAGGTTCCTAGTTGGAACTAACAAGTTCACAAGTTCCCAGTCCGGAGGTTCCTTTATGGAACTGACAAGTTATCCTCACCCGGCCGAAGGTCCCTCTATGGAACTGACAAGTACGATCTAAGATGCTTTGTAATTAATCTGTTAACGCTAATGGATGTATTACGTAAACTTAATCATGACTTATGATTCCTGTCTGTATATGATCTGGACAAATGATGAATTTGATACAATCTGTTTTATGTTTTCTGAATCTATACGGACTCATTCATTAAAACCCTTTACTCTGTTATTATTCATTGGGCTTTAGCTCACTGTATTATTTATATATGTAGGTGATCAGGCACGTGACCAGGCTTAGAGGCATCTGCCTAAAATCTGCTTTTTCAGCCAACCTATGTGCCTCTCGTGGAGGTTCCGGATATGTCAAGTGATTATCGCTATGTGATTTAAAGTTTAAGTTTTGTTTTCGTGTTTGGTTGAACAAGTCTTGTGTATTTTGTAAATAGGGTTAAGTCCCTTTTTTGTCTAATCTGTATATATATATATAATGACTTAAAGATAACGTGTATATATGTATATAAAACGTTTAAAATTTTTTCTGTCTCATATAAGTCTGCACAGCTCAATGGACATTGTATATTGTTATTTGCTTCCGCTAGCCCCTAATATTATGTTATTCTGTCTCAGAGGCCTTCGGTAATCCCAAGATTACTGGCCGGTTACGATGCTAAGCCTATAGGGGCGGGTTTGGGTCGTGACAGAGTGGTATCAGAGCACGAGTTAATTTCTCACACACGTGTCCATTGAGCATTAGAATGTCTAGAACAGATCTTAGTTTCATGCATGTGGAAGGTAAGTAATAAGTGGTACATTCAGGAGTATGCATATACGTTTGTGTAACATGTTTAAGTATTGAAACTAAGAATTATGAGCTATTATGGAATTATGATGATTATAAGGAAACTGGAATGTGTTGAATCAGTTTAGCGATGAGGCTGAAAGCTAGGAATTATGGTGACATCTCTGAAATTTCTACTATTATAAGGAAATGATAAATTTTTTACTAGAACATTGGGGAGCACAAGTATGTTGATTTTTGGAAACATGGTGTTATGAGAAATTAGACTCTTTGATGAAAGTCATGGAAGCTATATGGGTTATATGTTAAATTGGACTATGAGAAGATTTGGAAATTGAGGAAATTGCTGATCAATGAAATATGTGGAACTATGGTAATTGAGGATGAGAAAAGTCATTTGATATGTAAGATAGTTATAGCGATCCCGGTTCTTCCTTCTTGGGTTGTTGTATCCAGACTTGGGTCCGTGGATGTTAGTTTTGGTTTATATCTTGTTTCCATCCTTCTATACTTTGTATTTGAGTTATAGGATGTTTGGGCAGGTTTGTTACAGGTTGGTAGTGAGTTTGAACCAAGTGTTGCTGCCCAGAATTTTGTATCTTCGCTCGAGGGAGACTTTTGTCGCTCGAGCGAGCTCCTTGTTTTAGATCCTTCACTCGATCCAGGTTTCCTTCGCTCGAGCGAGAGTTGGGTTTTGTGTCTAGTGGCTCGAGCTAGAAGTCTTGCGCTTGAGCGTGCGGCTGTGTCTCTTTTTGACCTGAGAGCTGTGTTTCTTGGCTCGAGCGAGCTTTCCTTCGCTCGAGGGAGCATTATGTCGCTCGAGCATGCTTCTGGGTTGCAGACCTGAAGCATCGCATTGTTGGCTCGAGCGAGACTTTCTACGCTCGAGCGAGTATTCTTTGTGTCTGGTCGCTCGAGCGACCACTCCTTCACTCGAGCGAGCCTGTGTTATATCAGCAGGCAGCAGTGGGAAAACATTTCATTCTTTGATCTTCTTTTGCTCTCAAACCCTAGAACCGTCTCTCTCTCTCTCTCTCTCTCTCTCTACACTTACCTTCTCTCTAGGGATTGATCTACATAGAGTGTGTTTCTACCCTAGGTTCTTTGTAAGAAAGGTAGAGGGTTGTGTGGGCTACATTCTAATCTGAAAAGTTGTGGATTTGGAGCACTTTGCATTTTCATCATCTTCTCCTTTGGGCTTCTATTTTCGAGGTAGGGATACCCTACTCCATCTTATGGGTTCTGTCATAAGTTTTGGTCATTTTGATATGTTAGCATTTTTGGGTAATTTTGGGGAAAGTTAGGGTTTGTTTTGTAATTTGAGAAAAAGGGGTTTTTTCATATATTAAACTCCATGTGTTTGTAAGACTTGAAAAATGGCATTTATAGTGTCAAATAGAGGAAATTGGACCTTAGGGTTGATTGTTGATGAAAAGGGGAAAATGTCCTAATTGTTGTAATAAATTAATTGGTATAATTAATTTGGGAAAAATATGGGATTTAGTTGAAATCCATGAAATTGGGAAATTATTGATTGAATGGTGTGGTTGGATTTATTTATCACCCACTTATATAAATGTCGATATTATATCCGTTTAATGCATTTATTTTCTGTTTAGAAATAACTGTTTTGGGCTATCGGTGGAGGATAGTCGTGATTGTTGTAGACATTGCATGTTGATTAGGGAAAACTGAAACTAATCACATTGAATGAGTCATTGAATATGACGGTTGAATTAATACAGCAAATACGTATATTGATTGAGTATTGTATATTACAAGTGTTAAATACATTGTATATTCATATTGTTTGGGAGGAGATAGGGGATGTACTCCATGGTTTGAAGGAAGATAGGGGATGGACTCTCAACCTGTTTGGGAGGAGAAAGGGGATGAACTCCACTAGTACAACAAATATGTGTACTTATTGATTTATGGAAGTGTTTTAGTATGAGCCTTAGCCTCATTTGAATTGTTGATATTAGAGGTAATATTAATATGAGATGTAGTCTCATTTTATTGTTTGGCCAGGTTCTGAGCCATGTTTGTATAAATGGGAAGTTGGATAAATAACGGAAAGTGAAACGTATCATGGACATAATGGTCATGAAACTGTATTGTGATGCAATTGATTTATAAGTGTTAACCATCTATCGAATGCTATTACTTTAGTCATTACTTATATTTGGTTTAGTATATCTCTGTTGGGCTGTGGCTCACCCTATATGGGAACATCATTTTCAGGTCCAGGTGATATGCTACCTCCAAGGACTTAGCTTGGGAGGATTTGGAGTTGAAGACACTTTTTAGTTATTTTGTTATTTTGTTATTACATGTAAATTCAAGCCAAGGGCTTAATCTGTAGTTGAGTTAGTACTCACTTTTTATGTCCAAGTGTTGGCTTGGAAAGCTGTAAGCCTGCAGGGCATTTACTTTCGTTATTACATGTAATGTCTTTTAGTAAGAATACTCTGATGAATAGAAAAATGTTTTATTCTCTTATGTCAATGCATGTCAATATTGTATATATATATGAGTTATTTTTAGGGCGTTACAACTTGGTATCAGAGCGTATCGGGTTTGAATACTTTGGGTACGTGGGAAGTGATTAGTATCACAATGGGTTCGTCTCGTTTGATAGAGACTTAGATGATAACATGTTCGTGTGACTATGTGATATCACATGTATAGCTATTTGAATACTGGCTTATATGATAATGTTATGTGACTATGTGGGTATAGAATGTAGTTTCTAGGATGTTGATTGGACCCTTGAGTTTCTGGTAGTCTTGTTGGAAAAGCACTTGATCAATGCTGTTTCCAACCGGAACTCTAGCAACGCCTCAGGACTGTCATTATCCAGGAATGAAATTCGTAGGTGCTTATGTGATTATGTGCTTACGTAGAGTGAATTACTGTTATCCAATGCATTAGGACGTGAGTGTTATAGCTTCGGCACATTTATTAATGTGCTAATGTCTTTGTTACCTTTATTAGGATGTCAGGATGAGGACGTGGTAGGCATGGTAGGCGTGGTAGGCAGGAGATGCCTATACTGGATGAGATTCCAGAGCAGCAGGAGGGTGTTAGTCAGGCTAATGTGGCCGAGCTAGTAGGTCAGCAGGCTATGGGCGCCTTAGCCCGCGAGATAGCAGGAGCTTTCAAGGAATCCGTAGGCATTCTCAGAGCTGAGAATCAAGCCCAGGTTCATGTTGCAGATGCAGGGCCTTCTTTTCTGAAGAGGGAGTTCTTCCGGTCTAACCCGGATGAGTTTGTGAGTGATCCAAAAGAGCCACTTAAAGCAGATGAATGGCTCGAACAGACAATGAAGACATTTGAGATGCTCGGCATCGAAGACGGGGTATTGAAGGTGACCTTGGCATCTTTCCAGCTAAAGAGGGATGCAGGTCAGTGGTGGAAGTTCACGAAGGGCCGTATAGGAGGGACTTGGGAGGCCTTTGTAGATGCTTTCCAGGAGAAGTTCCTGTCTCCAGCTATCAGGGAGAGGTTGAGGGATCAGTTCTGCCAGCTTAAGTAGCTGAGTTCTTCAGTGGCCGAGTTTGAGGCCGCATTTACTAGTTTGTCCAGGTTTGCACCTGAGCTAGTGGCGTCTAAAGAACGCTGTTGTCTTGAGTTTGAGAAGAAGTTGAGGCATGGCCTCAAGATGAGAGTTGGGGGTTCTACGACCCGAGAGTATGGGCATTTGGTGGATGCTGCACCCCATATGGAGATCATGATGCAGGAGGAGGAGGAGGAGAGACAGAGGGGCTCCAAGAGGAGTCAGGATGGTCAGGGTGATGGCAGGAGACAGAGGGGTTCTAACCCTCAGCAGTCTCAGGGTGGTTTTACTAGATCGACCTTTCCAGTGCCGAGTGCAGGTCCTGGGAAAGGCAGTCAGGGAGACATTACCTATTTCAAATGTGGTCAACTGGGCCGCAAGTCTCCAGTTTGCCCGCAGAAGGGAGAAGGACAGAGAGCAGCATCATCTTCGGTTCGACCTCAGAGCCAGAGTTAGAGTAGAGGCCAGTCGCTCTCTTGTTACCAGTGTGCTCAGGCAGGGCACCTGAAGAGGTTTTGCCCGCAGTTGAGTGGCACATATGGTGCATCTGGTTTGAGGCAGACTCAGAGCCATCAGCCAGCTCAGTCAGTTCAGGCCCCGAGGGCCAATCAGGGGGCTTCATCGTCCCAGTCTGCGCAGCAGTCTTATGCTCCTAGGGGTGAGCAGGTAGATCAGAGACCGTCTGGGCGCGTGTATGCTGTTACCACGCAGGATCTTATACTAGCTCCATCTGTTGTGAGAGGTACCTTTTTGTTTTGCAACTCGGTTGCTAATGTATTGATTGATACGGGAGCATCCCATTCTTTTATATCTGCTGCATTTGCATCTGTTTTGGGATTGGAGTTGGCACAGTTAGCATCTCCTATTTATGTTGTATCACCTGTTGGAGGTGAATTGATTTTGAAACAAGGGTGTCGGGGCTGTGATATAGAGGTCGCCGACCGCCGACTTCCATTTCCTTTTGTGGTTATGCCTATGTCGGGTTTTGATGTTATTTTGGGTATGGACTGGTTATCGTCATACCGGGCTGTTATTAACTGTTACCGCCAGAGGGTCACTGTATGTACCTTGAGCGGGGATTGTTTCCATTTCTTGGGGGATCGGGTTGGTAGTGTTTTGCCACCGGTGTATGATCCGCGAGGGCGGAGTGAGCTTAGTGGTCTCCTCGCTAGTTTTATGAGTAGTGAGTGTGATGAGACCCAGATGGTATTGTCGAGAGTGGTTTGTGAGTACTCGGACGTCTTTCCCGAGGATCTTGTTAGTTTGCCACTACATTGAGAGATCGAGTTCTTTATTGATCTAGTGCCCGGCACGACGCCGATTTCTATGGCACCTTACCATTTTGCCCCAGCCGAGTTGAGTGAGTTGAAGATTCAACTCCAGGAGTTGCTAGATAAGGGCTATATTCGCCCTAGTGTTTCGCCGTGGGGAGCACCGGCCCTCTTTGCTAAAAAGAAAGGTGGTGCCTTGAGACTTTGTATCGATTACCAGAAATTGAATCGGGCTACGATCAAGAATAAGTACTCTATGTCCCGTATAGATGATCTGTTTGACCAGTTGAAGGGTTCCCGTTGTTTCTCTAAGATAGACTTGAGATCGGGTTATCACCAGTTGAGGGTCAGGGAGGAGGATATTCCGAAGACGGCATTCCGTATGCGGTATGGCCATTATGAGTTTCTGGTGATGCCTTTTGGGCTCACCAATGCACCGGCAGTGTTTATGGACTTGATGAACCGGATATTCCGGGAATTCTTGGATCATTTTGTAGTCGTCTTCGTGGACAATATTCTAATTTATTCACCTTCTGAAGAGGAGCACGAGGAACACTTGAGAGTGGTGCTCGAGTTGCTTAGAGCCCATAAGCTTTATGCTAAGTTTGGGAAGTGTGAGTTCTGGCTAAGGGAGGTGAAGTTCTTAGGCCATGTAGTCTCCGGGGAAGGGGTGTCTGTTGATACATCCAAGATAGAGGCAGTGCAGAATTGGGCACAACCTAAGAGTGTTTTTGAGATCCGCAATTTTCTGGGATTAGCTAGGTATTACCGCCGGTTTGTGAAAGATTTCTCCAGGCTAGCTTCACCGTTGACTAGATTGACACGAAAATGGGTCAAGTTTATATGGAGTGAGACTTGTGAAAAGTCGTTCCAAGAGTTGAAGGTTAGATTGACCACTGCTCCGATTTTGATTATTCCGGGGAGAGGTTTGGGTTATGCCGTTTATTGTGATCCCTCACGAGAGGGTTTGGGTTGTGTGTTGATGCAAGAGGGGAAAGTGGTTGCCTATGGCTCACGTCAATTGAAAATACAAGAGAAGAATTACCCTACACATGACCTAGAGTTTGCAGCTATGATTTTGGCCTTGAAGATTTAGAGGCACTACCTTTATGGTGAGCAGTTCGAGGTGTTCTCGGATCATAAGAGTCTGAAATATCTGTTTACACAGAAAGACTTGAACTTGAGGCAGAGGAGGTGGATGGAGTTCATTGAGGACTACGACTTTGAGTTGCACTATCACCCGGGAAAGGCCAATGTTGTGGCCGATGCCCCTAGCAGAAAATCCATTAGTGATGTAGCTTGTATAGCCATCCGGGAGTGGGAGATGTTGGGTGCCCTTGGCGAGTTTGATTTACTTCTGGGCGAATCTGTTGAGGCTGCGGCCTTGTTTTCTGTTGTCGCGCAGCCTACACTTATGACTAGAGTGTTAGAGGCACAGAGAGGTGACCTTGAGGTCGAATCCCTCCGAGAGAAGATCTCCAGTGAGAAGGTTGAGAAGGGTTTGACAGTGTATCCTGACCTGAGTGTGAGATACCAAGACCGTTTGTTTGTGCCGGAGTCTTGCCGAGAGGAGGTACTCCGAGAGTTTCATCATTCACGCTTTGCGGTGCATCCGGGAGGCACTAAGATGTATCATGATTTGGGTCGCTAGTTTTGGTGGCGGGGTATGAAAAACGATGTGGCAGTTTTCGTGTCGAAGTGTCTTACTTGTCAGCAAGTGAAGGCCGAGCATCAGAGGCTAGCGGGTTTGTTGCAACCCTTGCCTATTGCCGAGTGAAAGTGGGAGCATGTCACTATGAACTTCATTGTAGGTCTTCCGAGGACTCAGCGGGGTAGTGATGCTATTTGGGTGGTTGTAGACCGGTTGACTAAAATGGCGCACTTTATCCCTATGTGCGTGAGAGATTCGGTAGATCATCTTGCCAACTTGTATATCCGGGACATAGTGAGATTGCACAGGGTCCCAGTGACGATCATCTCGGATAGAGATCCTCGTTTTACTGCCAGGTTGTGGCAGAGTTTGCAGAGTGCCTTGGGCACTAAGTTGAGCTTTAGCACGGCATATCACCCTCAGACTGACGGGCAGTCCGAGTGTACTATTTAGATCCTTGAAAATATGCTTCGAGGTTGTATCCTTGACTTTAGTGGGTCGTGGGAGCGGCACTTGCCCTTGGTGGAGTTTGCCTACAACAACAGCTTTCAGTCGAGTATCGGTATGGCACCGTTTGAGGCCTTGTATAGCCGACCTTGTAGGTCTCCTGTTTGTTGGGCCGAGGTGGGTGATGCACCTTTGTTAGGCCCGGAATTGGTGAGGGAAACGACGGAAAAAGTTGAGCTTATCCATAGGAGGCTTGTTACAGCCCAGAGTCGCCAAAAGAGTTATGTCGACCGTAGGAGGAGACCGTTGGTATTTGAGGTGGGTGATCATGTTTTTCTGAAATATCACCTAGGCGGGGATTGATGAGGTTCGGGAAGAGTGGGAAGTTGTCCCCTCGGTTTATTGGTCCTTTTGAGATCCTTGAGAGGATTGGGAGGTTGCTTATCGTTTAGCTTTACCGCCGCTGTTGTCCGGAGTTCATGACGTGTTTCATGTTAGTATGCTTCGGAAGTACGAGCCGGATCCATCGCATGTATTGGATTGGACCGACTTAGAGGTAGATGAGGATACCTCGTATGAGGAGAGACCGGTATGGGTCTTGGATTGGCGGGATCAAGTCTTGCGAGGCAAGACCATTCCCTTGGTAAAAGTTTTGTGGAAACATCACGAGGTGGAGGAAGCCACTTGGGAACGTGAGTTGGAGGTCCGAGAGAAATATCCGGATCTATTTATGGATGTTTGAGCACTTGTTGCATATTTTGTTATATTGAGGAACCTTAAGAGCATTATGTATGTCTTAAGTTGTAAAACATTGTGTATGTTTGGTTTATGGAAATATTGTGGAGGTATTAATATATATGCCTTGAGATGGAAGTTTATTTTAGCATTGTTTATGTTAAATGTGTTATAGAAATGCAAATGTATATTGGCATTGAAAATGGTTGAAATTGAAAAAGATGCATGTTGATAATGCATGTTGGAACATATATTGTAAGCTGCCTCTTGAATAGAGATGGGATGACCGGTATTGGGTCAGGTTGTGTAATGTAGATTGGTAACACTGTTGAAAATTGGGAAAAAGTTGTTTTTGAAAACTTGTACTTAATTTCGGGGACGAAATTCCTTAAGGGGGGAGGCTATAGCGATCCCGGTTCTTCCTTCTTGGGTTGTTGTATCCGGACTTGGGTCCGTGGATGTTAGTTTTGGTTTATATCTTGTTTCCGTCCTTCTATACTTTGTATTTGAGTTATAGGATGTTTGGGCAGGTTTGTTACAGGTTGGTAGTGAGTTTGAACCAAGTGTTGCTGCCCAGAATGTTGTATCTTCGCTCGAGCGAGACTTTTGTCGCTCGAGCGAGTTTCTTGTTTTAGATCCTTCGCTCGATCCAGGTTTCCTTCGCTCGAGCGAGAGTTGGGTTTTGTGTCTGGTGGCTTGAGCTAGAAGTCTTGCGCTCGAGCGTGCGTCTGCGTCTCTTTTTGACCTAAGAGCTGTGTTTCTTGGCTCGAGCGAGCTTTCCTTCGCTCGAGCGAGCGAGGTGTATGTTTTGGGTTTCTTCGCTCAAGCGAGCATTCTGTCGCTCGAGCATGCTTCTGGGTTGCAGACCTGAAGCATCGCATTGTTGGCTCGAGCGAGACTTTCTACGCTCGAGCGAGTATTCTTTGTGTCTGGTCGCTCGAGTGACCACTCCTTCGCTTGAGCGAGCCTGTGTTATATCAGCAGGCAACAGCGGGAAAACATTTCATTCTTTGATCTTCTTTTGCTCTCAAACCCTAGAACCGTCTCTCTCTCTCTCTACACTTACCTTCTCTCTTGGGATTGATCTACATAGAGTGTGTTTCTACCCTAGGTTTTTTGTAAGAAAGGTAGAGGGTTGTGTGGGCTACATTCTAATCTGAAAAGTTGTGGATTTGGAGCACTTTGCATTTTCATCATCTTCTCCTTTGGGCTTCTATTTTCGAGATAGGGATACCCTACTCCATCTTATGGGTTCTGTCATAAGTTTTGGTCATTTTGATATGTTGGCATTATTGGGTAATTTTGGGAAAAGTTAGGGTTTGTTTTGTAATTTGAGAAAAGGGGGTTTTTCATATATTAAACTCCATGTGTTTGTAAGACTTGAAAAATGGCATTTATAGTGTCAAATAGAAGAAATTGGACCTTAGGGTTGATTGTTGATGAAAAGGGGAAAATTCCCTAATTGTTGTAATAAATTAATTTGTATAATTAATTTGGGAAAAATATGGGATTTAGTTGAAATCCATGAAATTGGGAAATTATTGATTGAATGGTGTGGTTGGATTTATTTATCACTCACTTATATAAATGTCGATATTATATCCGTTTAATGCATTTATTTTCTATTTAGAAATAACTGCTTTGGGCTATCGGTGGAGGATAGTCGTGATTGTTGTAGACATTGCATGTTGATTAGGGAAAACTGAAACTAATCACATTGAATGAGTCATTGAATATGACGGTTGAATTAATACAGCAAATACGTATATTGATTGAGTATTGTATATTACAAGTGTTAAATACATTGTATATGCATATTGTTTGGGAGGAGATAGGGGATGTACTCCATGGTTTGAGGGAAGATAGGAGATGGACTCTCAAACCTGTTTGGGAGGAGAAAGGGGATGGACTCCACTAGTACAACAAATATGTTTACTTATTGATTTATGGAAGTGTTTTAGTATGAGCCTTAGCCTCATTTGAATTGTTGATATTGGAGGTAATATTAATATGATATGTAGTCTCATTTTATTGTTTGGCCAGGTTCTAAGCGATGTTTGTATAAATGGGAAGTTGGATAAATAACGGAAAGTGAAACGTATCATGGACATAATGGTCATGAAACTGTATTGTGATGCAATTGATTTATAAGTGTTAACCATCTATCGAATGCTATTACTTTAGTCATTACTTATATTTGGTTTAGTATATCTCTGTTGGGCTGTGGCTCACCCTATATAGGAACATCATTTTCAAGTCCAGGTGATATGCTACCTCCAAGGACTTAGCTTGGGAGGATTTGGAGTTGAAGACTCTTTTTAGTTATTTTGTTATTACATGTAAATTCAAGCCAAGGGCTTAATCTGTAGTTGAGTTAGTACTCACTTTTTGTGTCCAAGTGTTGGCTTGGAAAGCTGTAAGCCTGTAGGGTATTTACTTTCGTTATTACATGTAATGTCTTTTAGTAAGAATACTCTGATGAATGGAAGAATGTTTTATTCTCGTATGTCAATGCATGTCAATATTGCATATATATATATATATATATGGGTTATTTTAAGGCGTTACAATAGTACATTTTGGTGGGAACCTATTATGTGGAATGTTAAACCGTAGAGTCTCATGCCTTTGTAGAATGACCTTGAAAGTCTGATTGGAATCACGTTTGGCCAGCGTTGCTTCGATTCAGAAATTCTTGGTAAATTCCATGGGAATGAATAGGTTACACTACCAGTGTCCTTATATGTCTATATTTGTATGTCTACTTGTATATGATATGTGCTTTGTGTTATAATTTAAGTCAATTAAATTAACCCAAGTGTTATCAATCATCTTCTTGTGTTTAACCCTTCCCTTTCGTCATTAGGAGAAGATGGCAAAAGAGACTGAATGGAGTGAAAATTGAGTCTTTATCAGAGTGATTAGGTAAAGTAGAAGAAGTACTAGAGAACGTGGCGAAAGTTGTGAATCCTATCATACATGGCAAGATCAAAAGGAAAGGTTAAGTGTAGAGGTAAAAAAGTGAATCAAAGAAGAAAACTAAGAAGTTTGTGGTAGGAAAGACGAGGAATTTTAAGCAAGGTTGTAAGAGAAGTAAGTTATCCTAGTATATCAATATGTCATAAGATCCATCGGAGACTGTGTCATCAAATTACTGGAAATGTGAGAAGTTGGGGCATCAAATAAAAGACTATCCCAAACCTAAGAGAAAGCTCAAATAATTTGATTGGTTAAGGATAGTACTTAAGTACAAGTCAGACTGTTTGAAGTTAACAGCTTATGTGTGAGTGGTATTTTTAATAAAATTACGTTATAATGTTTTGATAAAGCTTGATTTGTTTGGTTTTGGAAAAGTAATTGATCAAACATGAATAATTATCCATTAGTTTCTGTATCAAGTGTTAGCTTTGTTTTGATGACATTCTTGAAAGGTCCTTTCGTGCTAGGGGACATTAAGTTTATGTAGCACCCTTGTCGAGATATCTTTTTGCCACCGACGGTCTTGTACGGATGGGTTATGTTTTGCCACCGACGGTTTTCCGGATGGGTTGTCTAATCGATCGGGTCGGCCACCGACGGTCGTGAACGGGTGTGCTTCGATTCCGGGGCGGTTATTCCTCTGTTTTGCCGGGAATGTCATCCCAAGAAACTTTGAGAGATTTCGATTGATGAACTTGATTCATCCCATGTTTTGTTACAAGCTATGTCATGTATTGTTTTGATATAAATGGAACCCATTTGTTGGACCATTTAGAACTTAACCTGAAATTGCTAAAAATGATTAAAACATCGCTGAGACTTGACCAATTGATGAATATGGAAAATAATTAGGATTTCTGTTTAGTCTAACAAAGCTATATGTTTTTGGGACCTTGTTTGAATAGAAAGAAAATTGTACTCCACATTAGGAGACTAAAACCTATGAGAGTTAGAAAGGAAAGACCCAATTTACAAAAATCGTATCGCTATTGAATCTTCTAACATTGAAAGAAACATTTAAAATTACCTTAAGCTACAAAGTCAAAATATAGACTTCTAGAAAGGAAAATAAAATGATTAGAAATGAATAATAATATGATCTTGTAGGCATAATTAAATCTAGATTTTGAATCCGACATTAGATAGCTTAACCTATTGCAAATAAATTCAATTCTAGTGTCAAAAAGAAGAAGGAAAGCGTAATGAGAAATAGGGAAGTAAATTTCCTTAGAATGACGAGCATATATCCCTTAAAGAACATCTGGGAATATAAAATCTTTAATTGACTAATTGTAATGATTTGAGAAAATTAAAAATTTAGCCCTAAATTACCACGTGTCAATTGATCAAAGTTAATGAAGATACATCTATATAGGTCTTCGAATTGGAATGAGCTTAAGACAGTGTAATTTGAATTATTTATGTAACTGTGGTCTTAGATAAATAAGAAAGTTAATGAGACCGCGTAAAATGTAGACCTGGTGTGAAATTGAATCACCACTTTGAAATGATAGTATGAGAAAGATTATCAAAAACAGTAATTTTAATTTCACAGAAGTATGTAAAGTTCTGCTCTGATCTGTATGACTGTCTGCTACTATATGAGAGCAAGCCAACATCTGTTACTCAATAGGCTCTATGAATTTCTGTGAAATATGCTTCTGTTTGAAATCCAATGTGCTCCTCTGTTTGAAATTACCATCATAATTGTCATCCAAGATGTCTGTTTGAAAGTGGGACCATTAATATATGATTACGTTTCCATATAATTCGAAAATTTCTGTTATAGATTAACATGTGGAACCTTATTTGGGGAAATTACGTTATGTGCATGACTTAAGAACCTTGACCTTAGTCAATGAAAGTTAACGTCTGTTCTTTTGGGATAGGATGAATAACAAATTGCATAGCAATAATGTCGGGATTATATTTTGTTAATAGGACTGAAGGGTCAAGAAATTGTGTTTGTTATTAGTAATGCGTTGACTATTAAATTTAATTTGAAGAATCTAACATGTCAATAGCAAAATATTTTGATATGTTTGAAAAACATTCCTTAAAATAAAATCTCCTCCTATTGGAAGTATCTGAATTATAGATTGACAAACTAAGGTATCTAAGTTATACGATTGATGTCAATGGAAACGGTAATGAATCGCCAATTTGGGTTATTAACCACTAAGTGATTAGGAATAAGTTCAACTTGTGTGGAGAAAGTCCAATGAAAAGAAGTTACCTAGGGGAGGAAATGAAGTGAGACCAAGTTATACGACTGATTTTCGGTACAAGTATCTTAAGTTTGGAGGACCAAACTTCCTAAGGGGGGAAGGCTGTAACGATCCCATCACGTATAATGATTACTGTTGGATTAATTAAGAGGATTTGAAATTAATTGCCGAGTATTATGATTTAATTTGGGATTTATGAGAATTGTGGGATCTGACTCGTATATGATTTTATTAAAGATTTATTTTAGAATTAGAAATTAAGGGTCCAAATGGCTTAAGGAAGTGAAGTTAAGAAGTTGAGTCAATTTAATTTTAATTACGGACCCATTTGGGAGTTTAATTAAATATTTGATTCAATTTAGTAAAATTGAGATTCAATTAAATTGGGTCCGAATTAGAGTTTATTAAGTTAATTAAATTATGAGGGTTGAGAATTGTGACTATTATGAATTAAATTCATTTATGGGAGATCCAATTTGAATATGTAATTAATTGACGAAGATTTGGTGTCTGATAAAAAAATTGAAGGCCTAAATGATTTGGGAAATCAAAATTGAAGATCATAATAAGTTTAATTTAATATTTGGAACCTTTTAGGAGTTCGACTAAAAATCTGATTCAGATTGATAAATTTAATTATAATTAATTGGGCTCTAATGGAAGTCAAATTAGACTGATTAAATTATGTGGAATTTGTAATTAATTATTGTTAATTAAATTATGTGCTAATTGAGATTTATTAAGATTAAGTGTTAATTATAATTTGTTAAGACTAAGTGGGATTTAATTTACTTAATACATAAATTAATGACTTAATTCTAGAAAGTCCAAAAGTATGTGCACGTGTGGACGTGTGGAGCCATGAATTGGGGTGTGTGTATTGTGTTAAATTCAAGCAAGAGAAAGGAATTCATGTTCTGCTATTGTTGAAGAAGTTCCAGAGAGGGAGAGAAGCCGTGAGAGAGAGAGAGAGAGAGAGAGAGAGAGAGAGAATTCAATTTACTTGGTTATTGAAAGAGAAGAGTTGCTGGAAATGGAAGAGGGCTAAAGGAAAAGCTATGGATTGGAGAAAGAAATGAAGAAAAGAAAATGGGAAGTAGGGGAGAATCAATTAAAATGCTGAAATTAAACTTTAAGGTATGGATTCATGCTTAATTTTTATAAAATCTTTATATTACACTTGAAATTAAAGATGAAATTGGACTCAAGATCATGTAATTACTAGAAATTAGCAAAAAGATGAAGAAAATCAAGCTAAGTGTAGGATTATGGAAATAAATTTGAAAATTAATTAGTTTGAGTTTGATTTTATTATTCTTCATAAATTTGAGGTTCATCCTTACATGTATGTTAGAATTTCGAAGTTTTAGATTTAATTCATGTGAAAAAAAAAAATATAGGACTCATGAGATTAAATTTGGGTTTGTATGTAAAATCAAGTTAGGACCAAGAGTATGAATTATGATTTCTTAAATTTGTTAAACTTGGGTTCAATTTCATATAAATAGAAGAAGTTAGCAAGATGATGAATTCATGTAGTTATGTTCAATTTATGGAAATCGATTTAGAAATTAATTACTTTGGGTTGAATTTATTTGCCCTAACATGAAATTGAGTTCCAATTGTACGTACATTATGAATTTTTTCAAGAGTTTTGAAAGTTTAAGTCATGTTTTAAAATTTGTGGGTTTGACATAAAGAAAATGAGATAAATCTAAAATTGGACAATTGAAACTTGTTTTTGAATAAATGTTTTCTAATTGAAAGTGTTTACTAAATCATACAATGGTTCTCCATTTTTGTGTACTAAAAATACATGTTTTGAGGCTTTGAATATCAAATTTGAACTTCATTTGCAATTCTGGAATTTTCATAATTTACATTGTCTGCTCGAGCAAGGAAAGTCTCGCTCGAGCGTGAAAATCGAGCTCCCAGAAGTTTTCAAATTTTACAGTCCGCTCGAGCGACCAACGTGGCGCTCGAGCAGAGATGCATTTTCAGCATATTTTGGAAAATTGCATTTGGTTCACATTTTTATTCTCATCTCTTTCCAAAGCACTCTAGACATGAGTTGTGACTCAATAAAGATTAATAAGCTACCAATCAACATAGATTAGTTAGTCGAAGAATGAATCATTGATCTAGTGGTAATTGTTTAAGAAGCCAAGTAAAAGATCAATCTATTTGGAAAAGAAAGGCTTGGTAATGGAAGAATATGTAAAATAAGAACCCGGTTTATTTGAATGAGAAAGAATAAGCGTAGTAGGACTTCGGACTATTTAGACGGGAAAAGACTAGAAAAGTCAAGTTTGATCAATGGTGTAATATTATATTTCAATGTGTATATGTTATGTGCTTGTGTAGGTCACGCACCATTGTCTGCCTGATTTATCTGATATGTCCAGTTCGTCTGATTTGCTTCTGCGGCTATTTGCGAGTAATAACTTAGTAAAGTTATGTTCAACTGTAGCTATTTTCTGTGTGATAAAAAAAGAACTGTTTTCTAAAATAACATGTCTGTACAATGAATGATTGTCCAATTTCTGTTATGCATTCGTGACATCCTTAGCATCATGTGATATATGTTCTCTGTTACCCGGATCCGGAGGTTCCTTCATGGAACTGACAAGCTATCTGTGCCCGGCTGGAGGTTCCTAGTTGGAACTGACAAGTTCACAAGTTCCTAGTCCGGAGGTTCCTTTATGGAACTGACAAGTTATCCTCACCTGGCCGGAGGTTCCTCTATGGAACTGACAAGTATGATCTAAGATGCTTTGTAATTAATCTGTTAATGCTAATGGATGTATCACGTAAACTTAATCATGACTTATGATTCCTGTCTGTATATGATCTGGACAAATGATGAATTTGATACAATCTGTTTTATGTTTTCTGAATCTGTGCGGACTCATTCATTAAAACCCTTTACTCTGTTATTATTCACTCGGCTTTAGCTCACTGTATTATTTATATATGTAGGTGATCAGGCGAGTGACCAGGCTTAGAGGCATCTGCCTAAAATCTGCTTTGTCAGCCAACCTATGTGCCTCCCGTGGAGGTTTCGGATATGTCAAGTGATTATCGCTATGTGATTTAAAGTTTAAGTCTTGTTTTCGTGCTTGGTTGAACAAGTCTTGTGTATTTTGTAAATAGGGTTAAGTCCCTTTTTTGTCTAATCTGTATATATATATGATGACTTAAAGATAATGTGTAAATATGCATATAAAAAGTTTAAAATTTTTTCTGTCTCATATAAGTCTGCACAGCTCAATGGACATTATATGTTGTTATTTGCTTCTGCTAGCCCCTAATATTATGTTATTCTGTCTTAGAGGCCTTTGGTAATCCCAGGATTACTGGCCGGTTACGATGCTAAACCTATAGGGCGGGTTTGGGTCGTGACAATTGATCATTGGTGGCTTGCATGTTACACTTGTAGTTTAAATTTTGCATACTAGCCTTACATGCTTGTGTTGATAGCTCATCTTTCTAGCATGTTTTGGTCCTATCTCAGCAAGTTTTTGGTGTTATTTTAGCATGCCTTAACTCTATTTTGGGTTGGTTTGATTGCCTCTTGCATGCTCCTTGCACTTGTAGTGCAATTCCACTCGCTAGCCTAACATACATCATGCTTTGGACCATCATTCTAGCATGTTTTTGGCTCCACTCTAGGAAGCTTTTACCCTTGATTTGCCATGCTTAAGCTCTATTTTAAGTTGTTTTGGTCATGCATGCCTTGCTTTGAATAGTCATAGTGCATTCTAGCTCACTAGCTTTGAGTTTCCAAGTCACTAGCATGCATTGCTTGGGCTATTTGTATGATTTAGCATCATTTGATATGTGATTTTAGTGCATGTAGCGTGGCCACACACTCACATGTGTCACTCTTTCAATGCTTTGGAGGGTTGGTGCTTTATGCCTTAAACATGAGCCATTACGTGTATGCCATCTTGCTTAAGCTTTTGAGCTACCATCTCAGTGGGTTTTTGGTCTTATTTTGCCATGATACAACTCTAATTTTTGTTGATAAAGTCATCTCATGCTTGGTGTTGGTAGATGTAGTGTAATCCTCTTTGTTGGCCCAGCATGCTCCATGCTTCATGCCTTCATGCTAGCTTGTTTTGGCTATACTCCATACATGTTTTAGCATTGTTTTGACATGCTCTAGGACTTTTTTGGGTTGTCTTGGCCATATGGTTCATGTATTGCATAGCTATAGTGCAAGTGCCTATGCTAGTTTCAAGCTTTGAGCCTCCTAGCATGCTTCATTTGTGACATGTGCATAATTTGGCATCATTTAACATGATATTTCAGAGCATATAGCATTGCCATGTTCTCACTTCTCTCACTCTTTAAGTGCTTTTAAGGGTTATGCCTCTGTGCCTTGCTTATGGCCTAACTTGTATGCATGTATGCTTAGGCTTTTGAGCTCCCATCTCAACATGTTTTGGTCTTTGTTTTGACCTAATTGAGCTCTGTCTATGGTTGGTTCTATCATTTGTACCATGCATTGCATGCCTCTTGTGTAGTCCCCCTTTGTAGCCTTGAGCCTTATGCTCTCTCACATGCTATACTTGTGTTGTTTGGATGATTTGGCATCATTTCACACTTGATTTCAGAGCATATAGTGTTGTTACACTTCCACACTTGTTACTTCTTAATCATGTTTGAGAGTTATGCTCTTATGCTTAGTTGATGGGCCAATGCATGAGCATGCATTATCTTGCTTTTCATGCCATCATTTCAGAGTATTTTGGCCACTGTTTTGGTATGATTTAGGTCTGTCCATATTCGGTTTAAGTCCATTGAGCATTGTATTGCATGCCTCTTGTGAGATGTTCTTTCTTAGCTTTGATGCCTTAGGCTTCTAAACTTGCCATGCGTGCATTATTCATATGTTGGAAACTCGTGCATGCCATTCTAGCATTCATAGAATTGCATGTTGTTTGCATGTTATTGCATTGCATTGTGTTTGCATGCCATTAGCACTGATAGGTTGATCATGTTGTATTGCATTGTGTTTGCATGCCATTAGCATTGATAGGTTGATCATGTTGGATTGCATTGTGTTTGGATAGAGTGTTAATCCAAACACGAGAAACGAGGGACGTTTCATACTTGAAGTGATGAAACATGCCTCATTTCTCGGTCGCCGACCCTCTTGATCAAGCATGATAGGGGTTAAGGCCCTTATCTGTTATTTGTGCATTCATTGACATTGAATTGCGCAAACTTGGCTTCTCAACCATCGTGCATTGCGATGCCCGGTTGGTGGCCCGAGAGTCGAGAACCGCACTCCCTTGAGCTTAAGAAATTATAGGGAGGGTGGTTGTGCACACATACCTTGCAAATATATTGCTATGCCCCTTCTGGTTCTTTGTTGCAGCAAATTGGAGCTTGGCAAGATTTTCTGGTCGGCAGACCAATAAAAGTGGCTGGCCGACCACTTTTTGTGGTCTGCAGCATGTTTAGGTGGTCTACAGGTGGTCTACACCACCATTAAGTGGTCGGCAGCCTTCCTGGAGGTCTCCATGATGGAATATAAGCTTCCTGGAAGTTTGTGCAGTGTTCTGAAATCAAATGCAAACAGAGGCAAGTTGGGGTATAGCGATGGATTTCTGAGCGAGGCGATGGATTTCCGAGCGAGGCGATCGAGCATGCATGCACTTCTTGCCCCGAGGCTCTTTTTAACTGTTTAGCTTAGCTAGTTAGCTGTTTGGTTCTGTACTTAAGTAGTTAATGCACTTAGCTATTCATTTGCGTTGTAATAACTAATTAGTTAACTAGGATTAGTTAATTAGCTTCGTTTTGTAATGATTAGTTTAATTAGCTTAGATTAGCTAGTTAGCTTATTATTCGGACTCTCCGTCGAGAGGGCACAACTGTTGTAATAAGTGTGCATGTGTGTGATGCATGTCTTCCAACCTCCATTTCTTTCTCCCTTTTACTTAACCACATTCGATCGTTAGTTTAGGGTCATTTTCAATTAGCATCCTTATGCTATGCATGCATGCATCATTCACCTGTCTTGCATGCACCGGGCTCGGCGCATCATACAAACTGCATTGTATTTCAATACCAATTTGAATACATGTTATCAAGTTGCATTCACATGACATCTTAGAATAGCCGAGCCTATCTTAGCTACATTTTTGTATGTGTTGCATTAGGCATCTTAACATAGCTAGGATCATGCATTGATTACTAACTAGCTTCTTTTTTGGCTCGGAGTACACTGTGAGTGTTTACGCTTTAGCATCCTTGCATGTGTGTAAGTGACTGCCATGATAGCATGCTTGCCATGAGGATACATACTTAAGTGTTTAAACTGCATGAATGCCTGTGGATGAAGGTTTGATTGCCTGAATTGGAACAACTCGATGATTGTGAGTTTTAAGCCCACTTGAAGAGGCAAAATCATGTTTTTTCTATGCCCACTTGAGGGTGGCAAATCCGCGTCTTAGCCTACTTGCGAGTAGAAACTTCAAACCATTTTCGAAAAATAAACATGAGTTGTTTTGTTCCAATCCGCGTGATTGAGTCTATACTTGTATGCTGTGCGCATCACATAGTAAGATTAGCTAATAAACCAGAATAAGAACACATGTGTTTTCAAAAACAACATATCGTGTTAGTAGAGGCCGATCCTTTGATCGGGCGCGCGGGGGTGCTCATTTCATGACCTTCCCCTCTCGTACCCAAGTTCCCAAGCCGAGGCAACTTTGGTGATGATGGACACGTGGCCTTAAGCACGAGTCAGGGATTCCTAAATTTTCCCAAATAAAATATTTAGGTGGCAACTCTGAAATCTAGCAAAGCAGTCCATATTTGGCACTTCTTGATCAAAATCAATTTTCCAAAACGATTTGCCAGATTTTGACTTTTTGGTGATTTATCAGTCTTACATCGCACTTTGTGAGACTAGATTCAAAATTATGACAGGAGTCCGAACTGTAGTAGCTATAACCCAATTCGCACCCTCGCGCGCGGAACGGAGTTCCGGGTGGTCTACAGTTTTTGGCAACTCCACTGGGGATTTAGAGAACTTGACTGGAACTCATGATATGTTGTTTTGTTTACACTTATGTGTTTCTTTGCATTGCATTTGCATTGGTGCACCTAGGATATCGTGTTTGCCATCTGCTATTCTTGAACGGTTTGCCGGAGGCTGTGTGCCATAAGGCTGACCGGTTACGGGCTCTGCCACGATGGGAACACAAACCTCGATTTTTTCCAAGGCACCCCTTTTGACCATTTGACCTAGTTGCATATCGGAAGCCATAGTGACCATTCCAAACTTGGACAGGTTGCTTACCTAAATGTAGGTTGTTTGAAACCGCTGTGTGCATAATGAAACCCTAGCTCCTGACAAGATAGGACAGGGAAACCATACCCCTCCATAGGGGTGTTTTGGCTCTCACTTGCTTGCTATGTGCTTTTAGAGTGTGTCTCTACAGGAATGCATGTATCAGTTTGTAAGTTTGGGTATCAGGCTTACGGGCATCAGTATTTAGGGGAATCAGTTTTACCTGAGGGTATCAGATTTGAGGCAGTGATTCGGGGACAGTGATCAGTGCTGAGAACAATGTATTCAGCTTACAATGTCAACTGTGTGTTGTCTTTATTTTAAGCCGAAATGCTGTCCGTTTTTCTGGTTGTTTGTTTCCTTATTATGCTTTATTTATCTTTTTGCAAGGTAGTTTAGCATCATTGCTTCTGAAGAGGCAGATACCCCCCGAGCACTCTGGACCAGAGGTCGAAGACTTTCCCGATCTGAGGATCTAGTTGACGGACAACCAGTGTTTGTGTCATTACCCCCGGTTACTAAACGGAGGTCAGTTAGGCACAGTTCATCAGTACAGTGGTTATCAGATCAGCGGTCCTTATCCACCCCACCAGTGAGTAGTCAGGCTGAAGTTTTCGTTTCTACTGCAGAGAGAGATATACCTGTTGTTTAGTCAGATCAGCACCTTATGGCAAGTATGGAGGACATGATGCGTCAGCTCCAAGAGACCATGCAAGCCATGCAGCAGGATGCTGCCCGCCAGGAAGATACGGACGCCCCAACAGGACCAGTCCCGCCACCAATTCTACCGCAGATTTCAAAGACACCAGCCTTCTCAACAGATACACCGTTTCAATCTGAGATGGACCCAACCGCTCTGAAGGTTAGTAAGCTTGAAAATCTATTCAAGAGGGCTCAAGGTGTGAATTCCATTCTGGACATAGAGGATGGATACACCGATTCGGCGGTGACTTTGCCGGACCGGTTCAAGATGCCACATATAGACCGTTTTGATGGTTCTGGGAACCCCATGGGACATTTGTGATTGTTTTCAGATATCCTAAGGCCAATGGGCCTCTCCAAATTGCAAAAGATTTCCCTCTTCGACTGGACCCTGTCGGGTGTTACAGCTATTTGGTACGCAAAGCTGGAGGACTCTGTCAAGAGAAGCTGGGAGGAGATGGCTGAGGCCTTTGTAGCTCATACTCCTACAACACGCAGATCGAGATCACAACTCATGATCTCGAGACAACTAGACAAGAGCCGAAAGAGGGCTTCTCTGACTTTGTAACCCATTGGAGGGCCAAAGCTTCTATGATGACCACCAGGCCGGTCGATAAGGATCAGATACGGATGATTGTGTGCAACCTCCAACCCAAACTGATGCAAAAGATGATCATCTTACCCCTTCCCACCTTTGCAGATTTACACGAGATTGGGTACAGATTGAGGACGCCATGAAGTAGGGTCTGATTGACCACGAGAGAGAGCAGCCCAAGAGGGCATTTACCCGTAGTTTGAATGCAGGCACGAGTAGTGCTGCAGCTGCCAAAACTTCCGATGTGGGAATGGTTACCACCACCACACCAAAAACAGCAACCCCATTCACCGGTGCGTCCGGTACCAGCTCACAAGCAGCCATATATCCACACCAAGGCCAAAGGACCTTTACTTCATTGTACATGCCTTTGTTCAAAGCTCTGGGGGTTTTAATTAGAAAAGGGCATTTGAAGCCCCTGGAGCCGCGGCCATTACCAGAAAAACTTCATATTTCCCATAACCCGACCAAATACTGTGCCTTTCACCAACAGCATGGTCACGACACCGACTAGTGCTACAGACTGCGTCATGAGATCCAGGATCTCATTGACAATAAGGTGATTGCACCACCAGAAAAGCCGAATGTCACCACCAACCCACTCCCACCATATAACCAAGCTCCATCACCCAAACACATCAACCTGATCCAAACCGTTGCCACTCCATATGACCCAAGCATATATATCACACCCTCCCACCTATCCAAGCCTGAGGTGTTCATCCCAGACAGCACGGACTTATGCATGTTAAGCACTTCCCAAACCCAACCTGAACCGATGGTGGTGACTATCGAAGATAGAATTAGGTTGACTTTGGAGGCAGATGGGAATGTTGATTCAGAGCCTGAGGGGTCTGGGAGCTTTGCGTACAACTCGAGTGGTTATATCACATCAACAGATCAGGTTAAGCCGAGGGTAGAATTGCCAGTTAGGGTAGAGATTAGTGTGGTTCGGGAGAATGGACCTGGTCAGGGGTTAGATGACCTAACAGAGCTAGAAGAGGGCATTGCAGATCTGTAGTTCTTCAATGAGTAGGACTCAGGAGATGTAAACTTTAACTGGTTCGACTTGGATGGATCAGTAGAACATACGGGGTGGCTCAGTGACCAACCAGATGTTGTTGAGGAATCTCACCCAGAACAGGGGCAATCAGAAGCGAGAACATCAGCAGTGGCCGAAGAGCACCAGTGTTAAGAATTTTTCTCGAGATCCGGGCAGTTTGAATACAGTAAACATTGAACAGTGGGCTACACTGAAGCGCTTGAGCAGGAAAAGATCAAGGATCTTGAGAGGGCCAGGAAAGCCAAAGCCCTTGCAGGGATGGAATGTGCTGTGAGCACAGAAACAGTGACAACGGGACCGAAAAGCTGTCTATCGGTTGCCGACGGTATGTGGTGGGAAGACGACGACTTACGTCTTGCCCACATTGACGAAGATTGGGGGCGGAACCAACCGGATGACACCTAGTACGTTGAGGAGGTGGACCATATGACTAGAAGTGGGGGTATTTCAAGCCCCCATACCTAGACCAGCCAGAGGCGTCCGGGAAGGACAAAGAAATAGAGAGGCAGAAGGAAAAATTGCTGGATAAGGAGGCTGTACTAAAATAGCTAAAGAAAATCCAAGCAGACATCTCCATCTGGGGACTGCTTATGGCCTCAAGAGTTCACCGACAAGCTGTCCTTTCTGCCATAGACAAGGCAAAACTTTCAATTGATACCACTCCGGAGCAACTGGTAGGGCTGGTTTTCTCGGGAGGAGCTTCCCCGACCTTGACCTTCACTGACAAGGAACTGCCGCCGGAGGGCTCAAATCATAACAAACAACTCTATATCTCTGTCGAGTGTAGAGAGAAATGGATACCGGTGGTCCTTGTTAACACAGGATCTGCTATCAATGTTTGTCCGGCGAGAACGACATATGCTATCGAGTTGAAGCCCGCAGATTTTGTGCCTACAGCCCAGGTGATACGGGCTTATGATAATACCAGCCGAGAGGTGATGGGGACTGTACAGATTCAGACTCAGGTTGGTCCGGGGCAACAGGATATTGACTTTCATGTCTTGGATGTCCCGGCCACCTTCAATCTACTCCTGGGGCGGCCGTGGCTGCACCAGGTGAAGACTGTCTCTTCCACCATGCACCAAATGCTGAAGTGTCTCCACGGGAAGGGGGTGGCCATCGTTTTTGGGAATTCTTCAATGCATCCGCCGCCAAAGGTTTCTACACCAGTTCTGGAGATTGAGCATAGAGCGGAGGATATGTTTTTGTCAAGGTTTACCTTAGCTAAGGCCCGGGTTGTACAGAATATTCTAGCTGTTGATGAGGGGTTATACGTCAATGCACAGTCTGTCTACCTTATGAACAAGCTTCAGCACATCCCCGGGATAGGATTGGGACGAAGTGGCCAGAAGGGTGTTGCAGCATCGACTGAAGTGCCGCATAACCCATATACCTTTGGCTTAGGTTATCTGCCTACCAAAGAAGATTGGGTGAGGAAAGGGAAAGAGATGGCCGGAAGAGCCAAAGCAAAGCAGGCCGAGAAGCATTATGAGTTGGTGCACCGACCTATCTAGGGAACCCTAAATGGACACTTTGTCTGGGAGGGAGAAGACTTCCCATTCTACGGCTTCCTAGAGCCATGGCTGAATGCAGAGAGGCGGCGCTTGCCAGGGTTTGAGATTTTCTTTGACTTGCAATTGTCCGGGGATGAAGTTGCCGCAGAGCAGACAGACCCACCAGCTGAGGCTGAGCAGTGTAAGGAGGAGCATTCCGAGGGTACAGAGTTGGAAACGGGGGTAGCACTGGCTTGTCTCCTTTCAGATCCTCAGATCATATCGGAGTGCTTAGGGGATAACTTCTCAGTTTCCATGATCGGGGATGAAGCGGCTGTGGGCCCATCTTCAAACATTCTGGATGCATCCATCGCACCCTCCCTCTTCTGGCAATACGAGGAGGGCTTTTTATCGAGCAGCACCGGGTCAGGTAGTGAGCCGAAATTAGATTCCACCGAGTCTGTGGAGTCGAAATCAGGTTCCAGCTCGTTTGAGTCTGAGTCTGGTATTCTTGGGGGTGATAACTCGGATGCCACTGTCCTGTCCAGGTCGTCTTTTTCTTTTTCCTTCGAGTCTGTTGTAACAGAGGAATCAGGTGGACTGGATGTTATTAATGAGAATGGTACGGTTGTGGCTTTCGAGTACTTTTCTGTGCCTTTAATTTATTGCATTAATTAAGACTTTCAAATTTTTGATGAAAACGACGAGGAAGAAATTCCTCCGGTTTTACAACGTTTGATTGATAAAGAGCAGGAGAGGTTTGTAAAACCCTTGGTTGATGAAATCACCACAATAATGTTGGTACTGAGAAGGACCCGCAGCTGGTCCAGATCGGGTCCACGTTGTCTTCGGAGAAGCGCGAGCGCTTAGTCGCTTTATTAAAAGATTTCAAAGATGTTTTCGTGTGGTCCTACGAAGACATGCCTGGAATCGATCCTGAGATTGTACAACACTAGATCCCTCTTGCCCAGAGGCCCGACCTGTTAAGCAAAAGCTCCGAAGGATCCACCCGGACTGGGCTGTAAAGATCAAAGAAGAGGTCACCAAGTAGATTGACGCAGGGTTCCTGTTGGTATCTGAATACCCTACTTGGTTGGCCAATATAGTTCCGGTGCTGAAGAAGGATGGCAGAATTCGGGTATGTGTGGATTTTAGGGATTTGAACAAACCAGTCGATGGACGACTTTCCTCTACCGCATATCGACGAAGTAGTGGACTTTACTGCTGGGCATGCGTTACTCTCGTTCATGGATGGGTTTTCAGGCTACAATCAGATTTTGATGGCACCCGAAGACAGGGAGAAGACTACTTTCACCACCCCGTGGGGAACCTATTGTTATAGGGTGATGCCGTTTGGGTTGAAGAATGCTGGAGCTACGTATCAACGGGCTGCGACCACAATTTTGCACGATATGATCCATAAAGAGGTTGAGGTGTACGTGGACGACGTTATTGTCAAGTCTAAGGAAAGGGAGGGCCACTACACCGCCTTGTAGAAATTCTTTCAACGGATTAAAGAGTATCGGTTGCGGCTGAATCCTCAAAAATGTACATTTGGTGTTACAGTAAGAAAAATAGGGTTCTTGATCACACAAAGGGGTATCGAGGTCGATCCTTTCAAAATCAAGGCCATCTTAGAAATGCCACCACCAAGGACTGAAAAGAAGGTGCGAGGCTTTCTGGGTAAAGTGCAATTCATAAGACGGTTTATTGCAAAATTAACCTTGACTTGTGAACCACTGTTTGGTGTCCTGAAGAAAGGAAAGAAGTTCCAATGGGACGACCGATGCCAAGTTGCTTTCAAGAAGATCAAGCAATATTTACAAAACCTACCTGTGTTGTCACTGCCTGAGCCGGGGAAACCGTTAATTCTGTACCTGTCAGTGACTGAAACGACAATGGGCTACATGCTTGCACAGGAGTCTGAGGACAAAATGGAGAAGGCTATCTACTACCTGAGCAAGAAAATGCTGGATTATGAGACCCGCTACACTCTGCTGGAGAAGGCTTGTCTGGGCTTGGTATGGGCCACCAGGAAGCTGAGGCACTACCTGTTAGCTCACTCTGTAATACTGGTTTCGAGATTAGATCCCATCAAATATCTCTTCGAGAAATTGGCACTTACGAGTAGGCTAGCTTGTTGGTTGCTTCTGTTTTCCGAATTTGATCTGAAGTACATAATGCGCAAGTCGGTGAAAGGGAGAGCAGTAGCAGAGTTCCTAGCCGACCACCCAGTTGAAGGGGATGAAGCAGTTGAATATCTGTTCCCAGACGAGGCTATTCTGCATGTCAAAGAAGAGACTTGGATAATGTACTTTGACGGAGCGTCAAACCAATACGGGTATGGGATAGGGGTGTTACTGATAGTGCCCGATAATTCCCACATACCCTTAGCATTCAAACTCCGGTTCAAAGTGTCGAACAATGAGGCAGAATATGAGGCATGTATTGCTGGACTAGAAGCCCCCTGGAACTAGGGGCAAAACGGTTGGATGTCATCGGGGACTCAAACCTTGTTGTATCTCAAGCTAAAGGAGATTGGAAAGTCAAAGAAGAAAAGATGAGAATTTATCACCAGACCTTGGACACTCTGATTCCTCAGTTTGAGAAACTGAACTTCACTTATCTGTTAAGAGAGAACAACTTGTTCGCTGATTCATTAGCAACTCTATCTTCTATGATAGACATCCCTTTTGGAGTCTGGATGTGTCCAATCATCATTGAATAGAAATTCATGCCAGCCTATGAGCTAATTACTGCCATAGATAAGGTACAAGATGAGAATCCCTGGTATTATGACATCTGGAACTTCTTAGAAAAGAAGGTGTATCCACCAGGGGGCAAATGCCAAAGATAAGAGGGCAATTCGAAGAATGGCTGCTCAGTTCATCGTCTGCGGGGGTAAACTTTACAAAAGGGGTCATGTGGGGATGCACAAACTGTGTGTTGATGCTGAAGAGTCCAAGTGCCTGATGGAGGCCATCCATGGAGGAGAGTGCGGAGCGCACATGAGCGGGGTGATGCTAGCCTGGAAGATCCTTAGATAGGGTTATTACTGGTCAACCATGGAGGAGGATTGTATTGGCTTTGTCCGGCGATACCACAAATGTCATATCCATGCAAGCCGCATGAACATTCCGCCGTCAAAGCTGTACAACATGACTTCGCCATGGCCATTTTCAGTCTAGGGGATTGATGTAATTGGGGCTGTCACTCCGAAGGGGTCCAACAGGCATGAGTATATTCTGGTAGCGATAGACTACTTCACAAAGTGGGTTGAGGCCCAATCTTACGCTGTGTTGAAGGTGTTGCACATTGCTAAGTTCATCAGGAACAACATCATCTGTCGCTACGGGGTCCCGAATGAGATTATTTCGGATAATGGTTCCCACTTCAAGAAGGAGGTGATCGACTTGTTGGAGGAGTATAACATGGCTTTTAATAAGTCATCTACATATCGGCCGCAAACCAACGGAACAATTGAGGCCGCCAACAAGAACATCAAGCACATTCTGCAGAAGATGGTGGAAACCTACAAGGAGTGGCCAGATAAGCTGCCATTTGCTCTTTGGGGCTACCAGACTTCAATTCAAGCTTCTACTGGGGCAACTCCGTATTCCTTGGTTTATGGAATGGAGGCTGTTCTGCCTATCGAAGTTGAGGTTCCGTCATTACGGGTATTGGCTGAGTGTTAGATAGCTGAGGCAGATTGGCAGCAAAGCAGGTTTGAAGAACTCATTCTCTTTGATGAAAGAAGTCTAAAAGCACTGTATCACGTCCAGGGTTATCAACGAAGAATTGTCAGGGCTTTCAACAAGAAGGTTAAGTCCAGGAATTTGAAAGAGGGGGATCTAGTGCTCAAAGACAATCGAGCTCCCATTCATGACCCTAGGGGCAAGTTCAGACCCAATTGGACTGGTCCCTACATCATCAAGTCTATCTAGTCAAATGGAGATGTCGTTCTGATGGACCTAGATGGCCTAGAGTTCTCCCAGCCGATTAACATGGACAAGTTGAAGAAATACTATCCCTGAGTGGCTCGCTAGGCCGAAAACCCGAAAGGGCGACCTAGGCAAAAGTTAGAGCATGGAAAATTTGAAATAATAAAAACTGAGCTCGCAAGATTGAAAACCTAGAAAGGGCGGCCTTAGCAAAAGTTAGAGCGCAAAAGGAGAGTGTTAATACACTAGTGAACCTGAATTGAACTATGTAAGGCTTGATTCCCATCTTTGGGATACGTAGGCAACTTCATTCTGAAGTCCAGCCATAAACACTTCCCCGATCAACTTTGTCCATGTGATCATGTTGGTCATCTTTGTCTATTCTGCATTCAAGAGCTCGGTTGTGATCTCCAGTGCAGTGCTATTCAGACTAGGGGCAACTTTCCAATTGTTTTGGATCCGGAGTTGTACATCTCAGTGATAGATCTCAAGTGTGTCCAGTTGTGATCCATATAGAAAATGGTTTTGAAAAGTTTTAATAAAAGTTGATTTTGCTCAAATTAATCTTTTTACGACTTAGGCCATTTTTGGACCAAACGAAAAATTTTCAATACCCACAACCTTCAATTACATTGATTTCATTACAGAGTTCTCCTACTCTTGATTACAAATTGAAGTTGCTTTTTATTACATTCATAAAGAAAACTTGAAAGTACTGATAAAGCAATAAATTCGGGGCATAGTCAGGTGTTCCTGCGCCCCTTCCCAAAACTTGTGGAAGCCTCTGATGCCAAAGTAGGCCAACCTGCGCCTCTTCATCGAGCCCATCAGAGAGGGTGCAACTAAAACTGGAAGCGGGGCCCAGAAGCTCTCTCATCCCCTATGCTGTGGCATACTGAGCTAGCTGCCTCGGACTGGAAATGTGGTAGGGTACTCTATCCCTTCTTCCGGGCAAGTCTGATCACGCCCAAATTGGCGCCGGAATCGGAACGGGAAGTAAAAGACACAGTGTGTCAGGCCAATCAACTGAATCCCGGGCTGACGAGACATGCTGTAATTCATCACCGGCAGATTGAGCCAAGGGCAGCGCCAAGCAATGTTGGCAGCGGATAGACTGCACATCCATTCGCACCACCATCCCTCATCAGGGGCATCGACTAGTCACTGCCGAAAGAAATAGCCGCAAGCTGAATATACTAAGCATGAGTCCACAACCTTCAACTTATCCATCAACCATATCTGGCGAGGGATGAAAAATGAGAGATTAAAGAATATAGAGGTGTGCGTGGAAAGAAAAGTAAGAAAAGGGTTTTGAGAGAAAAACTGAGCCTGAGGGCCGAGTGATGTGAGAAATATATGTGAGATAGGGTGTGAAACATTACCTGCAGCAGTAGTGGACTCCCCGCGAAATCTAGTCGTCTCTCGGCGATGGAAAGCATCCAAACCCATCAATGTCTCAGCTAGTGTCATGGCGATGCAGCTCTTGCCCTCTTTTAAGCCTTGGGCAACCTCAATCAAATGGACGCTAGACCCACTGGAGCCTGGGGCAAGCAAGAAATAAGACAACATACACAAGCAAAGCGAATGACGCCGAAAACCCTGCCAGTGATGGTCGCCGCGGTCACCGGCATCAGAAAATCGACGAATTATGCTCGGAATGTCCAGTTCTCCGTCACGAATCAAAGACCGAGCGTCATGCAAAGTGAGCCCGCACATTCATCCTAAGGCTTGGATATGGCCGAAGCGAAATTGGGGCAAGATCTCTTCATCGCGCTCGAACTCCATCAAAGCTTGGAAGTCTTTGAAAGTCGAACACATCTCTTGTCCGCCAAAGCTAAAAACGTGGGTTATCGGATTCCAACACCATGCCGCAGCATAGAGGAACGGAAAACGTAGTGGGGTGCGGCTTAGCGTGAATAGTGCATTTATTCCGAAGCCCCAGAAATTCAGTTTTTCCGAGCCATCCAAGGTAGCAACCTAATTTGTGACATTTTGGACAAGAAATGCTTCCATTTGGAGGAGAAACTGAGTTAGAATGAGGGAACCACGGAGCTGGAACCTTTATAGAGGATAAGGCATTGTTTAGAGGACACGTGGCAAAAGTCTGGAGGTCCCCAGCCACACTGGTCGGCCGACCACTTTTTCTGGTCGACCAGCCATATTTTCTGGTCTACAGACCATAAAAGTGGTCGGCAATGAGCAAAAAGTGGTCTGCAGCCACTTCTAGTCTCCAGCAAAGAGTTCCTAGCCTTCCTATGTGCTGAGAGTGCTGAAGGTCTGAGTTTACTTCTATTTCGGATGCGTCCAGTTGCTTTGTTTGCCCAATATGCATTTGCTTATCGAGTTGTTAAGTTTTTCTTATTGAGTTGTTGCTCTTTGGTTATCGAGTTGTTGCTCTTTGATTATCGAGTTGTTGCGATTTGTTTATCGAGTTGTTGCTCGTTGCTTATCGAGTTGCTATAATTCGTTTATCGAATTGTTCTTTAAGTTGTTTTGTTTGTTACATTGGTTCACTACTTGACTCGACAATACACGAATGTTCAATTTCCATCAATCTCATTTTTGTGCAAAATGATTTGAACAAAAAAGCTATTTTCATTCTATCCTGGTTTCTCTTTACAAAAGTACAAAGTTTTGAAGAAAATAAAACTGCCTAAGGCTATACAATGTGCTATAACTACTAGCAAAAAGAGAAATAAAGCAAAAGCAAAAACATCTGGGTCGGTGCTATCTGGCTCAGGATCGAGAGGCCCTCTTCACCCTCTTCAGCTGAGCAGCCTCTACACCACCGCCGTCGGCACCCCCGTCAGAATCGGAGCGGCCATCCTCGAAATCCTCCTCGGCATCGTCTTCGCCCTCAGAACCTGAACCGGTGTCATCACCTCTACCCACAGATGTCTCTGACTGAGGGTGTGCTGACTCCTCCTCCTCGCTGGACTCGTCATCATGTCTGGTAGGCGCTTGACGCCTCCCTCGGCCGCGTGCCGGGATCCCTCTCCCTGCTACTCGAGAAAGCCCGGGTGGCCCGGGCTATAGAGGTGTGACCTGAAAAAGGCAGTTTGAATACATCATCCAAGCTATGCATATCAAATGCAGATGTAAGTATGGTGCATAGAGTGAGTGCATGCAGTTATAGTATGTGAATGTGATGTGTCGGGTGTGCTCTATACATACAATGAATCAATGCAGTGAAATGCTCAGTTTCAATATATTGCGAGAATTATGATAAATACAGGGAAATTGAAAAGTACCGAGATGCCGCGGGTGTGCAGCATCGTCTCCCTCCTCAAAACCATAAACTCGAGCGAGGCCATTGCCTCGAGTAACCCCTCAACGTATCCTCTGGAAGGCTGCAGATGCAAGTTCAAGTCATCAGTGAATGAATGAATGTCTAAATATCTGAATGATAGATGAAAGCTGTGGAACATACCAATGCTGAGTCAGGAGCACTAACGTATCGATGATCTGGCAATGGATTCTCCAGTGGAATCTGATAAGGCATCCTATACTGCCAACATGTCAGCTCTGTTGGAGGATCTGGCCATCCAGCACATTGCCTAGTATGGGGGGATCCCCCTAGTCCTACCTCTCGATGCGCTGGCCCTGCTAGTCGAAGGGATGTCTGTAGCTCGGGCGCGGCTCGATGAAGGGCTGTCAGTAGCTCTCCTCATAGGGATATGGACACCTGTCAGTGGAGGCATCAAGTATGTGTGAAGGTATGTCGCGTACTCCCCCTCCTCCAGGAAAAGGACTGCATCAGCACCCAGCATAAGATCACTAACCTCCCGGGGAGTAGGACTCTCTGTGGACCGCATGTCTAAGGGAGGCGGTGAAGGAATCTCCTGAGGGGGATTGCCCGTCGTCTGGCGCATGAAGCGCTCCCCGAGAAACTAGGCTCTGCCGACTGGTACCTCAAACAAAATCTGGTATCGGGAGCTGCCCCATGCCCCAACGAACTGGAACCGAGAATACCCTAGCATGGCTATCCAAGGCTGCCACGTGACCTGCGGGTAGCAAGTGCATAAAATGATTAGATGTCATAAATATACAAGATGAATCAAAGCTGAAAGCATGAAGAACTGAGAGTTCTGGATTACCTCGGTCACCCGTACTGTGTCAAAGTAATGCCTCAGATATGGCAATGTCTCCCGGGGTCTAGGCCGGCATCGACCCTGGAATCTGTGCGAATATGGCACCTCGAATGGAACCTTAACTTCCGGATCGGGGGCGAGCGTCGGGAAGTAGGTGCATACCCACAGCTGTGAAAGGCAAGACAGTGGCAGTCAGAGTACAGAATGTATAGAAAATGCAGAATACTAAGTGCAGAATGCGAATACAGAATGTATAGAAAATGCAGAATGCTGAGTGCAGAATGCGGAGTACAAAATGTAATGTGTGCAATGTGCGGAGGGTGCAGTATATAGGTAATGAAAAGCAGAAATGGAAATCAAGAGGGTAGAATATACCTCTCGGGCTCTCCAATAGCCGCTTACTATGTTCCCCTGCCTGCGGGAGGTCACGCTCATATAGCAGTAAAGGGTAGCAAGGCCAGCGCCGCCCCAATCAAAGTGCCGAACCTGTTATAGGTCTACTAGAGCACTCAGAAGATATAGCCCGACTGTGTTTCCCCTATCGGAGAACAATGTGGTCCCGAGAAGGAACATCAGGAATCCTCATGTATACTGCTCCGTCGCTTCAACAGTCACGAGCACAGTCCATCTATACTAATCGGTGAACCAGGTGTATCTGACCATGCATGATGATCAGTAGATCGGCGGATGGCTCTGAGAAGAGAAGTCCAAGCTGCCTCCCACTCGCCCATATCGAAGTCATATGGGATCGGCCGACCTCCCACGTCGAGGCCCGTCAGCATAGAAAAGTCATACGGGGTCATCGTCATGTCCCCGGTGGTTGAGAAATGAAAGGAGTTGGTGATGTCCCACCATCTCTCTACTAATACGCCTAGGAGGGTCCTGCTCGCCGCGAGACGCGATAACCCCATAAAAAACGAGCCGAACCCTGCCTCGTCCACAAGCTGTCAGACACCGTCTGGGAGCTCCATGTATCACTCCCTCGCAATAATCGATCCATATCCCCGGATGAAACGAGAAGCCACCTGTGTGCAGAATGAACAAATGTATTCAGTTTCAGAATGAGCAGAATGCTATATGTGAGCTGTGTGCATAATGAACATATGTATTTAGTTTCAGAATGAATAGAATGCTGTGTGTGAGCTGTGTTCAGAATGAGCAGAAATACAGTATGTGAGCTGTGTGCAGAATGAACAGATGTATTCAATTCCAGAATGAACAGAATGCTGTGTGTGAGCCGTGTGCAGAATGAGCAGAAATGCCATGTGTGAGCTGTGTTTAGAATGAACAGAATGCTGTGTGTAAGTTGTGTTCAGGATGAGCAGAAGTGCTGTGTATGTAAATGTGTTCAGAACGAGCAAATAAAATACATAGCGAAAGCATGAAGTGTGCAAGAAAGGCAAAATACATCACAGAAAATGTAAAAGTGAAGTACGCACCTCGCGCGCATTATGAGACAGGTGAAACTCCGGCTCCCGTAGTAGCAAGTCTGCGGGCGCTCGTCGCACAAAATCTATGAAATGATGAAAAGTGCTCGGTGGTAGCATGTGCTTCTGAGGGCGGTACCTCTCCGGGTCGAAAGGCCGAATCCTCGGCTTCAATGGCATGATGTCAGGCTTGTCGTCTACTCGCGGAGAACCCCCATCGTGTGGGATGTGGTTAGACATTTGAAAAAAAAGGTGCAAAATGAGCAAAAATAAGCGAAATGAGCCAAAATTGCAAAAAGTCAACAAAAGTCAACTCTCGGGAAGAGAAAAAGTCAAAGAAAGTCAAAGCCTGGGAAAAGGTGCTAAACTTTGAGAGAAACATACCTCAAATGGTGAAAATGAAGAAAGAAGCTTCGAAAACAAATTCTGATTGGTCCAAAACGAAGAGAATCGAAAGTTTTCGTGAATCAACTTCGCATGGGGCGTTGGAAAATGCTTGTAAAGCCCGAATCTAGGAGGGAAAAGGATCTAGGGAGGGAGAGCAAGTGATTTTGGCACTAGAGGTGTGAGTGAAAGGTGTTTTGGAGGTGTACACTTATAGAACCGAGGCTAAAAGACCAAACTCCCCCAAAGTTGTGTAAACTGGTCGACCAACCAGTTTTTCTAGTCGACTGACCACTTAAGTGGTCTGCAGGTGGTCTACAGCTGGTCTAGGTGGCAGTAGCCCTCCTGAGTGGTCTTCAAGGTCCCATTGTCCTCTTTGAGTGTTTTCAGGCTAGTTGGAGTCCTTGGCTCTCGAGAAAGTGCAAGAAAAGTTCATTATTTTCAACTCAAAATGTCCCCGCGGGAACTTCAATTCACGTCTTCGATGCATGGCTCATCATTACTCGTCAAGAGCAAGGTGTATCCTTTTTAAGTACAATGTGACCCCTCCGAGAGCTAAATCGGTGGTTGCGGTTGAATTGGTCTCGTTAAGGCTTGTATTTCCTTATTCGGCATTTTGCTTCAAACATGCTATTGAAGTTGCACCTCTCTCGCATTGTTATGCACACCTCTCTCGCATTGTTATGCACATTTCGTCGCATTGTTATGCACACCTCTTTCACATTGTCACGTATGTTTTGCTTGCATTGTTATGCACGTTACTTGCATTGTTATGCACCCACTCCACCTGTATTGTTATGCACCCTTCTACTTGCGTTGTCACGCACCTCTTTACTTGCGTTGTTACGCACATTCTACCTGTATTGTTATGCACCTTTTCACTTGCATTGTTATGCGCGCTTCGATTGCATTGTTATGCACCTCTTCCACTTGCATTGTTATGCATGCACTTTAGTTGCATTGCTATGCACGTCTTACCACGTTTTACTTGCATTGTTATGCACTCCACTTGCGTTGTCACGCACATTTCAGTTGCATTGTTATGCACACTTTACTCGCATTGTTATGCACTCCACTTGCGTTGTCACGCACGTTTCAGCTGCATTGTTATGCACACTTTATTCGCATTGTTATGGACACTTCACTTGCATTGTCACGCACGTTCTAGTTGTATTGTTATGCACACTTTACTCACATTGTTATGCACACTTCACTTGCGTTGTCACGCACGTTTCAGTTGCATTGTTTTGCACTTCTTCACTTGCATTGTCATGCACTTTTCACTTGCATTGTTATGCGCTCATTTCGCTTGCATTGTCATTCAACCTTTTCACTTGCATTGTTATGCGCATTCTACCTTCATGTGTTTCTACTATATTGTATCTGTCAAAGTTTCTTTTTGTGCAGGCACGATATTGTATGTACGGTTCATTTGAAACTGGCACAACCAGACAATGTTGTATGTACAGTTCAGTCAGAGCAACTCCAGGTGAGATCATTCCTCTTCACATGATCATAAGTTATGTTCTGCATTGTGCATGTCATTTGCATCTTGCCCCTGCCTGCGGGCGCATCTCTTTGTTATCTTGCCTATTTGTCTAAGTCTTCGACCTTGTCAAAAATGGGTCGTCTCTGGGCTTTGACATTCACTCCCGTCACTTCTTGACTTTCGAGTTTTGTCAAAGAAGGGCAACTGTAGACACCCATTTTTGACCAACCTTAAGTCTCAGACATCATCGATTGAGTGCTCGATGATCGCGCATGTTTGTGCTCGTTTCGAGTTTCCGAAGTTTTTGGATGAGTGCCTTGCCTCCAGGCCTCTGAACTTTTTGCGTTTTGGCTTGGTTTGTAGACCATGCCTTGTTGCCCTTGCCTGGAGGGAGAGAGAGGTCCGTAGACCACTTTTCGTAATCGTAGACTACTTTTCCCTCTTGTAGGCTAGTTTCTGGTTTCCGGAGCCTTCGGTCAAGCGCCTTGTCTCGGAACCTCTTAACGTTCTCCTCTTGGCCTAGTTTTTGGGCCATGCCTAGTTGCCTTTGCCTAGAGGGAAACAGAGGTCTGTAGACCACTTTTTGTGGCTGTAGACCACCTTTCCCTCTTGTAGACCACTTTTTGCGCCCGTAGACTAGTTTTCAGGTCTTCCGGCTGCGTGCCTTGTCCCGCAAACTTTTGTCTTGCTTCCTTTTTGGTTTGGTTTTGAACCAAACCTTGTTTTCCCTTGCTTGGAGGGTGGCACAGGGGTGTAGATCAGTTTCTTCCCCCTGTAGACCACTTTTCCTCCCTGCCAGCCAGTTTTCTGGTCGGCCAGCTAGGGTGGGTGCTCTTTGGACCACCTAAAGTGGTCGGTAGCCATGCCACCACCCTCCTTTCTTTGTGTAGACCACCTCTTCCACCCTGCCAACCACTTTTTCTTTGTGCAGACCACTTTTTCTGGTCGGTCGACCAGTGAAAGTGGTCGGTCGACCACTTCAACTGGTCGGCAGCTTTCCTACATTTTCTGCAGATGTTGTGGATGCCAGCTGTGCCAGCTAAAGAGCACAGATTGCATCCTCCAAACACGTGTATGGATGGATTGCTTCAAGTCTCTAGCTTGTTCAACAAGCTTGAGACTTGGATTTCTATATAAGGGAGCCTCCTCCCTCTTATCTCAGGTTCAGAAAATTTGTCTGAGAGATATACATCCATCTCTATCTCTATATTGCTCCTTTTTCTCTATATTTGTTCCATTTTGTGCTTGAAAGTGTAGTTTCTTCACACTTTTGGACACAAACACATAGTGAAACACCTTCATTCTTGAGCTCAGGTTCTTGAAGGTTTGTTTGAAGCTCAAAGGCTTGGTTTTGCCTCAAAAGTTGCTGATTTGCAGTGTTTCTTCAAGGGTGAGACTCTATCCTCTCTAAAGCTTTGTTTTGCTTAAGTCTTTGGCCCTATTTGCATGATGTTTTAGGCTTAACTTTATACTACAAAAAGTTCTGATTTTAAGTGTTAAGAAAGGTTGCTTAAGGCCTCTTTGGTGTTGGGGGTGTTCTACCCCTTTTTGTCCCTCATTTGCCTTATTTTGAGCTATTCTTTTAAGCTATTAGGACCACCTCTTTTTGGCCTTCTCACCACTAAAACTCAGAGAAATTTTAGTGGTGGAAAATATGTTTTGAGGTCCCAAATAGGAGGGGGTCATCCCCTCTCCTTGTGTCTTGGTTGCTTGCCTTGTTGGCCTCATGTTTGAGCATGTCTTTCTAGCATGTTTTGGCTCCATCTTAGCATGTCTTAGGCATTATTTCAACATGGCATAGCTCTGTTTTGGGCTGGATTGATCATTGGTGGCTTGCATGTTACACTTGTAGTGTAAATTTAGAATACCAGCCTTATATTCTTGTGCCGATAGCTCATCTTTCTAGCATGTTTTGTTCCTATCTCAGCAAGTTTTTGGTGTTCTTTTAGCATGCCTTAACTCTGTTTTGGGTTGGTTTGATTGCCTCTTGCATGCTCCTTGCACTTGTAGTGCAATTCCACTCGCTAGCCTAACATACATCATGCTTTGGACCATCATTCTAGCATGTTTTTGGCTCCACTCTGGGAAGCTTTTACCCATGTTTTTCCATGCTTAAGCTCTGTTTTAAGTTGTTTTGGTCATGCATGCCTTGCTGTAGACGCGCCCGTGGGCTTCACTCTACAGTTCGGACTCCCTTTTGTGTTGCGGTTCTAAATCTTGAACCAAAGAGTCCAAATCCGGCAAATCGTTTTGAAGAAAAACAGATTTTTGAAAAGTAGTGCCAAACATGGACTGCTTTGCCAGATTACAGAGTCGCCACCTAAATATTTTTTAAGGGGGAATTTAGGAAACCCTGACTCGGTGCCGAAGGCCACGTGTCCGTCATCACCAAATGTCTTGGCTCGGGAGCTTGGGTACGATTGGGGAAGGTCAGCTATGAGCACCCCCTTTCGCCTGGTTCGAAGACCGGCCTCTACTAACCGTGATATCCGATTTTGAAAACATTATGTGTTCTTGTTCCAGTTATTAGCCTAGAATTACTATGTTATGCACACCGCAAACAAGTATAGACTAGATCGCCTAATTTGGAAACAATCATTGCATATCCGTTTGTTTTGAAAACTTTGGATTTTGCTACTCGCAAGTAGGCTAAAACACGGATTTCAACGAGTTTTCCAACTCAAACAATCCAACCTTCACCCACAGGCATTCAGGCAGTTTATCTCATGTAAGCATTTAGCTGCATGGTAAGCATACTGTCATGTTAACATTCACACGCATGCGATATGCTAAAGCATAAATACTTACATCGTACTCCGTGCCAAAACAAGGAACTAGTTAGCAGACATGCATGTCCCTAGCTCATGTTAAGTGGCTAATGCAGCACAGGCAAGGATGCAATTTAGAGTAGGCTCGGCTAACCCTAAAATGGCACATGAAATGCTACAACTATCACGTATTCAATTTGGAATTGAAATACGATGCAGTTTGTATGATGTACCGAGCCCGGTGCATGTTTAGACAAATGCATGGATGCACGCATGCATTGCATAAGGTATGCTAAAATAGACGTGCCCTAATCTACCATCATAAGCAGGTAAATAAAAGGGAGAAAGAAGTGGGGGTTGGAAGACATACAAACCACTCACCCACACTTATTACAATTATGCCCTCGCTCGGAGGGACCAAAAGAATATACAGATTAATTAACTACGCAAGCTAATTAAAATATTACAGTCCAACTAAATTAATCAAATAAATTAATTAATCTAATTAAAACAGTAAACCGCCCCGAGATGAGGGCCGGATGCAGCGCACGCTCGGGACTTGCTCGGAATTGCACTGCCATGCCTAGCTTGCCTCTGTTTTCCCTGCTTTGTTCCTCTGAAAACTGCCAAAGTCTCAGAACTACTCCTCAAGGCACTGGGGGATACCACCGGCTGAGGGGAAACACCATCGCTGAAGTATGTGGTCACCGGCACAAAATTCATCCATCGGCCATCAATAGACTGCGGTCGGCACTAAATACTGCCGGCCGGCACTGAATGTCTGCAGAACCTGCAACTCACAGCAGCAGAGGGCAAAAACTTGCATAGCAATGTAATTCCAACAATGTGTGCACCAATCATGCCCCTTTTCATATTTGTGACTCAAAGGGACATGTGCCTCGATTCTCGGGCCACCAATCACGCATTTCCATGCATGATGGCCCAAAGAACCAAATGTGCACTTTCAATCTCAAATGCATGCAAACCAAACAAACCAAAATCCCAATCCCTATCACCAAATCAAGGGACAAGGAATGCATGTTGATGCAATGCAACCTAATCATGTTAGCTATCATGCAATGTGAACAATGCAATATACTTATGCAAAGCATACAAGCAAACATGAGATAAGCATGCAAGCAAGTAAATGATGGTCTTAGGCAACTCCAAATAGGCCTAAAATCAGTGGCCAAAGTGCCCAAAAATGAAGGCCAACACACACACACACACATGCATATGTTTAAGACTTAACACTTAGGCGCTAAGTAAGCAACCCTCAAGCACACTTGAAAGGGGATATCATGGACAACTAGCATGCAATATAAGCTCTGAAATTGCACAAAATAGAGATGCCAAACCAACTAATTCAAGCAATTAAAGCATGCAAATGGCCCAAGTACTTGAGGCTCACCAAAGAGGCAATGAACTACACTTAACACAACCATACATGGCATGTATTAGGCAACCCAAAACAGAGTTTTAACACATAAAACTAAGTCCAAAAGACCACCTAGATGGCATCTATATGGTTTAAATTAAAAGTCATGCACACATGCACTCCCAAGGAACATACAACATGAGCTCTTGAAACATCAAAGAGGCATGCAATGCAAACATATGAGCATGTTAAATGGACTGAAATAACATGGCAAATGGTCTCAAACCATTGAAATGATGCAAACAAGGCATGCTACACATTCATGCTCAAGGCTAACAAGCCTAAAATGCAAAGAGGCTATACTAAGCATGCCAAGACCAACCCAAACACTTATGGACAGACCTAAAACATGTCAAGATAAGCACAAAATCTTCATGAATCTAAGCCTAAAGCATGCTCAAATTAGGGCTAACAACCTAAGGCATGTTAAGGCATTTACAAGGCATTACATGGCAACTATGCTAAGCATGCATAAGGGACCAAAACCAACTTAATACAAAGTTAAAACATGGCAATATAAGTACAAAATACAGCCATGGCATGCTCAACACACACTTGAAACATAGGCTCTCTTAAGAGGCCAAAACTTGTCCTTTTCAAGGACAACAAGGAGAGGGGGTGGCCCTCTCCTTCTTGGGACTTCAAGGCATCATCTTCACCACTGAAATCCCTCAAGATTTCAGTGGTGAAGAGACCCAACACCAAAATCCCGGAGCTCTCACAAAATAGCACAAAAATGAGGCCTTTCAAGGCCTAAGAGGGGCTAAACTTCCCCAAAGCACAAAGCACCCTTAATAAACTATCAAGAGGACTAAAAAACAGAACTTTTTTGTATTAAACACCAAGCACAAAAACAGTTCAAAGATAGGTAAAAAGGAATGCAAGAATGGGGGAAATAAAGCAAGTTTCTCACCCTTGTTGACCTTCTTCACCAAGATGATGTTGTTGCTTCCTTGGGCTCAAATCCAGCCAAAAACACCAAGAACAACCTCTTGGAACCTCAGTAGCCAAGGAAAGGTGAAACACTAGGTGTTGATGTGCAATAGTGAGACACAAACACCTAGTGTACAAACAAGAGAGCAAAAGAGAGATAGAATAGATATAGAATTCAAACCCTAAAACCAGAGCTTCTTCTCTGTCTTTTCTCTCTAAAATGTCTAACTCCTCTAACCTTTGAGCCAAGAGAAGAGAGCCTTCTCTTATAGGCAACAAAGCTTACAAGCTAAGCAAACCAAAGGCTCATCCCTCCATACACGTGTATGGAGGGGAAACAAATGCTATACAGCTGCTTCAAAATATCTCAAAAAGCAACTGCACAGTAGTCGGCAGGGCAAAATTGTCATTTTGACAAAATTGACTGCCGACCGGCACAAAAGGGTGCCGACCGGCACAATATAGTGCCGATGGCATCATCAACCAGCCGGTGGCCTCTAGCCACTGCCGGTGGTGTGTGGGGATGCCTCACAAGGCATTCCCTGCCCCTCCAAGGCAAAGCACAAGTGTTTGGTGCAAAACCAGACACAAAACGGTCAAGTTCGGAGGTCTTGAGGCAAGGCGCGTAGCCGAGAACTCCGGGAACTCCAAACGAACACGAACATGGATAATCACCGAGTGTTCAAGCGGTGACGTCCAAGTCTTGAGGACGGTCAAAAATGGGGTGTCTACAGTTGCCCCTCTTTGACAGAACTCGGAAGTCATAACAATGACGGGAGTGAATGTCAAAGCCCAGAGACGACCCATTTTTGACAAGGCCGAAGACTTGGACAAACATACGAAGCGCAAATGGTTGAACTCGCAAGCTGCCTACGTATCCCTTTAGGAATCAAACCAGCGTAGTTCAGGCACAGGCATACAAGCCGCAGATAAGGTATGCGCCCGTAGGCGGGGGCAAGATGCAACTGACGATGCAAAAGGCCGAGCATAACTTATGATCATGCAAAGAAAGCTGTAATGAAGCACACATGCGACAGTTATAAGCTAGCATACGCCAAACTACACTACAATGCAGAAAGGATGTAAGAGAATTATGCAATTCTCAATACGTCTCACTCGGAGGATACAATACCTGTGCGGCTCGTCCGGTTGCACCGGCCTCAAATGAGCCGTACATACAATATCGTGCCTGCAAAGAAAGCAAACTTAACAGGTATGATACTGTTAGCAATATGCATGACAATGCAATGATGAATGCAAAATGATATGCAATATATACAAAACTATGTATAAATAATGCAAATGATATGCAATGCAATTGAAACCATGCAAACTACATGCAGGGCAATTGAATCATGATTCAATCGTGAGCGATTCGAAACCACACAAATGTCAAATAGGTTGATGGAAGTAACAAGTCCGTCTACCATAGAAAAGGTGCCGCAACCTCAAACCAACATACCAGCGTGGAATAGGCGCGATACACATGCAGAACTATGAGTAATGTAGACGGACACAAGGACAAGTATTGGGTGGATTGACATAAGTGGGGTGACGACCCGCTGAGGAAAGAACAATGATCCTAATGCCGGATGCAACAATTACACTACAATGTAATATGCGATTATGGCGCGCGGGCCAAACCGTATCTCGCTTAGGAAAGGCATGCACACATACAAACCATGTCTAACACAGAAAAGGTGCCGCAACCTCAAACCAACATACCAGCGTGGAGTAGGCGCGATGCACATGCAGAACTGTGCTTTGACGTGAAAAGTATGGACACATACCAGACCAAGCTCAACAAGGAAAGGTGCAAGCCATAAATGGAAGATGATGCAGTGGATGCATGCAACTACAATGGATACAATGGATATGGCACGCAGGCCAAACCAAGTTTTGCCTAGGAAGGGCATGTACACGTACAAGCCATGTCTAGCACAGAAAAGGTGCCGCTACCCTCAAACCAACATACCAACGTGGAATAGGCGCGTACACATGCAGAACTGTGTTTTGACGTGAAAAGTATGAGCACATACCAGACCAAGCTCAACAAGGAAAGGCGCAAGCCATGGATGGAGGATGATGCAGTGGATGCATGCAACTACAATGCAATGGAAATGGATATTTATACAAAATGCATGACATATGCACTATACTACAATGATGATGCATGACATATGCAGTTTTTGGAATGCATGACATATGCGATATATACGATGATGCATGATATATGCAGTTTTTGGAATGCATGACATATGCAGTATTTACAAATGATGCATGACGATGCATGACAATGCATGTGTTTTTTTTGTTTTTGATTTTTTTTGAAATGCATGACATATGCAGTATTTACAAATGATGCATGACAATGCACTATGATGCAACGACTATGATTGCAGCTTTCCCTATCTTACCAACAGGGCGATATACTAGGTTGGTTCAGTATCCAGAATTGAGGCGTAAACATGCCGCCTCAACCTATGGGGCTTCCATACAGATTTCAAGCCGAGGGTACACCCCCTGGGTATTTAAACCAGACTTTAGTCTCGGAGATCCCGAACCTTTGCGTTCTAGGCATGAGCCGTTCAAACTCTAGTTTTCACCGTCCCAGTTGGTCTTCTAGGAACTCACCGCAAAAACAGGCAGGTGGCTTTACCAGACCACCGAAAGTCGTTCGGGCACGACAAACACCAAAGGAATTGCACCTTCAGAGGATTTAAGGTCTCCTAGACCGGGATGCACAGAACAATGCAATGAGATGCGCAGAATAGCGCGATGCGATGCATGCAAAATGCAATGAGATGCGCAAAACAGCGCGGTGCGTTAGACAACGCGGGTGAAGGTTTTGCACCTCCCAAGGATTTAAGGTCTCCTAGACCGTGCGTGTTTAAGGTCCCGCCAGACCGGGGCGAACAAAACAATGCGATGTATGATGCAAGTGAGACACGCATGCCATGAAGGAATGGAAAGCGATATGTAAATGAGACACGCATGCCTCAAGGAATTTGAGGCACGCGTACCCCAAGATTTGAACTGAAATGTAGATCAAAGGATGCATGACAATGCGAAAGAACTAAAGTGCGTAACAACGCACATCTTTCAAAATGCACCGAAGGTCTTGCACCTTCCGAGGATTTAAGGTCTCCTAGACCGTGCGTGTTTAAGGTCTCGCCAGACCGGGGAAAAACAATGAGGTGCGCAAAATAGCGCGATGAAATGCAAAATGAGATGCAAGATGAGGCACGCGGACCTCATGGATGCAAAATGCAAAACGGAATGTAAATGAAATGCAAAGTGAGGCACGCATACCTCAAAGTGCAAAAATGCAAAATGAAATGCAAATGAAATGCAAAGTGAGGCACGCATACCTCAAGATGCAATGAAATGCAAAATGAGATGCAAAATGAGGCACGCGGACCTCATGGATGCAAAATGCAAAATGAGGCACGCATACCTCATTGAATGGAAAATGAAATGCAAAACGAGGCACGCGTACCTCGAGATGCAATGAAATGCAGAATGAAATGCAAAACGAGGCACGCGTACCTCGAGATGCAATGAGATGCAAAATGAAATGCAAAACGAGGCACGCGTACCTCGAGATGCAATGAAATGCAAAATGAGGCACGCATACCTCATTGAATGGAAAATGAAATGCAAAACGAGGCACGCGTACCTCGAGATGCAATGAAATGCAAATGAAATGCAAAACGAGGCACGCGTACCTCGAGATGCAATGAAATGCAAAATGAGGCACGCATACCTCATTGAATGGAAAATGAAATGCAAAACGAGGCACGCGTACCTCGAGATGCAATGAAATGCAAAATGAAATGCAAAACGAGGCACGCGTACCTCGAGATGCAATGAAATGCAAAATGAGGCACGCATACCTCATTGAATGGAAAATGAAATGCAAAACGAGGCATGCGTACCTCGAGATGCAATGAAATGTAAAATGAAATGCAAAACGAGGCACGCGTACCACGAGATGCAATGAGATGCAAAACGAAATGCAAAACGAGGCACGTGTACCTCGAGATGCAATGAAATGCAAAATGAGGCACGCATACCTCATTGAATGGAAAATGAAATGCAAAACGAGGCACGCGTACCTCGAGATGCAATGAAATGCAAAATGAAATGCAAAACGAGGCACGCGTACCTCGAGATGCAATGAGATGCAAAATGAAATACAAAATGAAATGCAAAACGAAATGCAAAACAAGGCACGCGTACCTCGAGATGCAATGAAATGCAAAATGAGGCACGCATACCTCATTGAATGGAAAATGGAAAATGAATGCAAGTATGACACGCATGCCACACGAAAATGCAAACGGTGCAAGTCGCAAGGGACGTGCAAGACGGCGCGATGCGACGCACCGGACAATGTGATGGATGCGTGCAACGCACACGGGGCAACTTTTGAATCTTGTAAAAGACAAAAGGATACAAAAGGATACAATCTTTGCTTGAATCTGAGTGCCACGCACAGAAGACACGGTCCGAGGTCAAAACGGAGGCCGGTTGAGCATCGGGGATTCACTTTATTGCACTTTCTTGAGCTATGAAGACCAGAAACTACCCACATGGCCTAAACAAGGCTGTGGGAACATCACCGGCTGGACTAGGTGGCCACCGGCTGGCCACCGGCTGCATAAAAGTTCCACCGGCACAATATTGTGCCGACCGGCACAAAATAGTGCCGACCGGCCAAAAGTTGCTGATCGGGGACAGATTCGACTTTTCACCTTGGGTTCTTTAAAATAGGGTTTCAAAACCCTATTTCCTTATTTCCCTTGCGCCGAAAACTATCCCTCTCTCTCTAGAGCCTCGTTCTCTCCTCATTTCGCCATTTCTTTGCGTTTTCACGCCATTTTCGTCGTCCGATTCGCGAAGTTCATCGCGTTTCGGATATTTTCGACTGATCGAAATTTCATTTCGGCACTCCTTTTGCTATTTTCCCCTTTTCGGGATTTGTTCCCCTCGATTTCCTCTTCATTTCCATACCTTTTTCTCTTCCGGCCTTTCCGGCCATTTCCGGCCCGCTCGGGGTTGACTTTTTCGGTTGACTCTTCGTATTCCGAGCCGATTTTCATTCTTCGACCACTTTCCCGTCATTCTCGACATGGCCGACGACATTCCGCGTGTTGGGACTCCCTCGGATCACGAGATGGATCCCGGGGTTGAGCTCCTCCCGCTGAGCGAGCGCCCGTTCGATCCGGCGACCTACCGGCCGGCGATCCATGTTCTACCACCTGACGGACTCCGCCATTTTCGCAGCTTTGACATGGCATTGGACCCGAGCTTCTCCTACGCGAGCCGACCTCTCACCTATCCTTCGGCGCTTCCGAGGTAACACCTTTTCTCTGCTTTAATTTTCTGCTGTAGAACCTTTTAACTGTCAACTGCCACAGCCGAGCCGATTAGATTCTTTAATTGCTTAGTTCCGATACACTGATACACAGCATATTGTAGTCGATCACAAACAAACTTGCAACTGATATCTGTTTAAGAACAACACGCGCACAACACTGCACTAGCCTTGAATCACTCAACAACACGGCACACACTGTATCCCACTGCAAATACCGACACCGGTCCTATTTGAATCTGATAATATGCACGCATGCCATATTTATCTGAACCACTCAAACATACTGACGCATCACACGTTGTAGTTCACTGTAAGCACACCGGCACCCGGTATCTGTTTGAATCTGATAAACTTGCACGCATGCCATATTTGTGCGATTTTTGACTGTTTCTTCAAAACTGTACATTTATACTGCTTTGCAACTATTTGTTTGAAAACAGGGAGATTCCCATACCATCCGCGGGTATGGAATACCGTCGCTCGTGAGTGGTACGGCGAGCTTCCCGACGCGGTTCGCGCATCGTGGACCAGGCCGGCTTTGGCACTTTCTGCAGGGGTCTGACCCGGCTTACTGCTTGCAGGCCTCTTCTAGCTGCCCTGGCAGAGAGGTGGTGGGACACCACCGATTCATTTCACTTTTCCGCGGCAGGGGACATGACGATGACCCCTTATGATTCTCGGTGCTCACAGGCATCGGGGTAGGGGGTGATCCGATCCCTTTGATATCGATATGGATGAGTGGATCGCAGCTCAGGTCTACTTGCTTGGCGCGGCACCGCCTCTCGCGCGCCCTGGCTTCGTCCGGTACTCCTGGTTCGAGGTGCAGTTCAGGGTCAGCCCTCCTCGTTGACGCAGCTCCGATGACCCCGGAGGCCGTGGAGAGATATGCACGCGGCTTCTGATGTTCTGTTCGGGACGACTCTCTTCGCCGACCGGGCGAACACAGTGCCCTCTGCCTTCTCAGCGCACTGGTGGATGTCCGGGACATCTTGCGTTTTGATTGGGTGGTGCGGCTCTGGCCACCCTCTACGGCTATATGAGCTCAGTCTCCCGCGGCAGCGGACAGTTGCTCGGGGGCTATTGGCGTGCTTGGGAGGTACATTTCCTTTTCTGCCTTTCATTTCAGTTCTATACTTTCTGTACTCTGTACACTGCACACACTGTAGTCTGCTTTACACTTGCTGTATACTGTACACACGGCACACACATACTCTGCTTCATACACTGACTGTACACTACTCACACTGTACACTCTGCACAATACACTGCACAACACACGGCTCTGCTATTTCTGTTTTCTATTCTGTATTCTGCTTTATCTGATAAATGCACTGGTATTTATCTTGCAGTTGTGGGTTTACGCCTACTTTCCTAGGCTCGCTCCTGTACCGATGCAGAGACCCCTCTGGTCGTCCTTTTCTCACGCCGCTTCGACGGGAGATGCGTGCGGAGGCCCGGGAGACCTTCAGCTTCTTCCGCCGCTACTTTGACACCATCACCCCTGCCGAGGTATGTTTTACTTGCAGTTCATTTAAGCTTCGTCTTTCCACTGTATATTGGCCATAACAGTAGGTAACAAACTGTATTTCATTTTCAGATCACCTGGCGGCCTTGGGCTCCACTGCCAGCCGTGGCGCGGGATCGGTTTGCCGGCGCCGATGACAGATCCTCACGTTACCGGATTCTGCTGGAGGGCCCGGTCTGTCGGCTTGGTACCTAGGTGAGCGTTTCTTGCGTCAGACCCTAGGCCTACCTGAGCAGATAGTCCCGGTGCACCCTCCCGAGCACATGCGGGATACTGAGCGCTTCACTGCCGAGCAGATGGCAGATTATACTATCGGCTGGGAGGCAGACGGCTTCCGAGGCGAGGGCGATTACTCGGAGTACGTCCGGTCCTTCATTATGCGACCTCTGAGTGGCGGCCGCCGAGTAGAGAGAGGGGGACCAGCAGCGCCAGCGGCTGGAGCAGGAGCGGGGA
>JAPPVO010000007.1:102094817-102125277 GCA_030407325.1 Camellia japonica
TAAAGGCTATGGCATTCCGTCGAGGACATCGAGCACTGGCGAGCAAACAAACTCATCACCGAGTGTGTATGTAATGGTGTCCAAGTCGTAAGCTCCGTCAAAAATGAGGTGATCTATAGTTGCCCCTCTTTTACAGAACTCGGAGTCATGAAATGACGTGAGTGAATGTCAAAGCCTGAAGACGACCCATTTTGACAAGGCCGTAAACTTGGACAAACAATCAAGACAGAAATAAATGGTTGCACACGCAGGCTGCTTGCGTATCTTCTTTACAAGGAATTAAACCAACGCAATTCTGGGGCAAGATGCAAAAGATATGCATGATGCAACTTTGAAAGTTGGACTTACACACCTCGCGAAACCAGTTATTTTGAAACTTATGATCATGTGAGATGATGCAATAAACAAAAACAAAATGCGATAAGCAAGAATATGATAATAACACATGAATGAACAGCTTCAAGCTAAAAACCAACACAGGTTTGATGCAAAATATAAAACCACACTCTTACCACGCCAAAACAAGAGACGAGGAAAGAAAAACACCATTCAGGGCTGCGTTTCACGCATCCTGAGAAAATGAAAGGTGAAAACCATTCAGGGTCGCGTTTCACACATCCCGAGATGAAAGAAACCCACTTAGGCTCGCGTTTCATGCATCCTGAGAATCCAAAATCGCTCAAGGCTGCGTTTCATGCATCTTGAGAACCAAACCACTCGAGCCCATGTTTCACACACATCCCGAGTAAAACCATGACATCATTGAGATGGGACAAGGTGAGTAATTAGCATACATTTATAAACATAGTTAATTATTTAAACTAAAGCACAGTTGAATAATCACACTTCATCTCATACCAAGCATCATCATATTGAAAAGAAAACATACATGAGTCCCCCATAAGAGTCCGAATTAAAATTCAAATCATTTTTAAAAAAAAAAAAAAAAACCTTCGCACATTTACCGACTATTATACAGCAAGATGTGGGCACCCAAAATCATCTGTTTTTCCACTTTTATACCGGCTATAACGCGGCAAAACTAGTGGACACCCAAAAACATTTTTCGACATTTGTTTGGCGATAAGCTCAAGATAGGGCAATTGGGCACCTTAACTCCCCGTGCGGGTACCACACACACATCCAAACAAAATCAACTCTTAACCTGGGACTCATGCTCAATTTGCCAAATTATCATTCATTCAACAATTATTCAACACAATACGAAATGAGACACAACATCACACTCAAGAAGAATCAAACTCCAAGTCACACTTTCATTTTCATTAGAATATCCACATCTTTTCTCCTTTATTGTTCACAAATTCCAAGAATTTAAGAAAATTCCAATTAAAATACTACTCTCTACTTAGTTGGAAATTAGGGTTTTTAGTTAAATTTGGGGATTTCCCTTATTTTTATATATATATAGTTTTTCAACATCAATCTTTCTCTTTTATGTTGATTTAATTGACATCTAGTAACAAGTGAGTAGAATGACCGTATTTGTTAAATCCAAAGTTTAATCTAACTCAATCATTCAATCAAGCTTTAAAATCACAACAATACCATACAAACTCCTTCAAATCATAGAAATACTAGGTTAAAGGTGTAACGATCTAGAATTTTGCCCTCCGCTCGAGTGGGGGAGTTGAAGCTCGAGCGGACTTGGAGGCTCCTAGCATTTTTTTAGACGGTCCGAAATTCTGAGAGTTGTGAATTCCCGCTCGAGCGTAGGAGTGGTCACTCTAGCGGACGACTTTGTTGGTTTGTGCCCGCTCAAGCGTGGAAAGTGAGATTGCCGTTGACATTTTTTTTAGTGTATTTGGAACCTCCTTATTTTATTTTGGGGTATTGATTGAAATGGTAACATAATGGTAAAGTAAGAGTGAACCAAGAATTTAATTCGGATAACTTTTCCTACGAACAGCCATCAATCATATGCCCTTTTATTTTTCCACACTTTGAATTTGGATGTGAGACTAGAACCATTGGAAAGCTTATTTCCGGGCTTCGATTTGGACCCAAGAATGACCTAGAACGGAGTCCAGATGAGAGAGTTATACTCATTTGAAGTTTTGGAATCTGTGCTGGAAGCAAGTACGCTCGAGCAGGAAAAGAGACGCTCAAGCAGACTGCACAAATTCAGCGACTTAAAAAGTGGGTTTCTAGATCATTCTTTACACTTTCTTTTTCCCTCTACCTTCCTGTCACCCTAGGTCCGAAAACCCTAGAGATTTCGGCCCAAATACCTCCAATTTCTCAAAGATTTCGCCAAGATCCCTTGCAAAAACGTGAAGAAGGTTTGAAGATCTCACTTTTCAACCGATTGGAATTTGGATTTGTGAAGGAATCTCATCAAAGCTTGCTCTTTGCTTGATTCTTGAGGTAGGGGTCCTAGTTCTTCTTCAATACTTCCATTAATAGATAGATTTGTGGTATTTTGATTATATAAATACAAACCTACATTTTTGAGCATATACTATACATCATGAGATTTGGGGGTTTAGGGTTTGAAGTGTTGGGGGTTCAATTGTTGGGTTAATATGGTGGATTATGAACCTTAGGTGTATAATCAATGGGAAAATTGGAATAAAAAGTAATGTTTTAAGAAGTTTCAATTTTTCTTGAAAATCTTAATTTTTCTTGAAAACCCTAAGTTGATTCATGATGATAATTAATGATTTTGCCCAAATTGAAAGTAGAATCATAAAATTGAGGTATTGAATTATATTTGTACAAGTTTAATTGAATTTTGGAAGTGTTTGAAAATTATGTTAAAAATTAGTGATTGAACCTTTATTATGGACATTGTAAATCATGCTATAATGCGAAAGGAAGATTGTGGAAATGATTTATTAATGATATGGATGACATGGGCCTTGGGTGAAATGATGAAATAAAGGTTTAAGAGTTCACCTTGTATTATGTTGAATTGTGTTGATTATGTTGAATTGTGTTGATGATGTTGAGTTGTGTTGAATGATGTTGAATCGAATTGTGTTGGACTATGATGAATTGTGTTTGAATCATGTTGAATTGTGTTGAGTTGAGTGTGTTGGGTGTGTTGAGTTTGAGTTGAGTTGTGTTGGGTCATGTTGAGTTTGAGTTGAGTTGTGTTGGGCGTGTTGAGTTTGGGTTGAGTTGTGTTGGGTGGTGTTTGTGTTGGTACCCATGCGAGGAGTTGAAAAATGTTTTTTTTTTATGCCCACGATCATCTGTATAATAGCCGATAAATGTGGGGGATGGTTTTAAAAATTGAAGAAAAAGGTTTTTGGGGCTTACGTCCCGCCGTATAGTAGTCGACAAATGTGGGGGGGTTTGAATAAAGGTGCCCAGTTGCCCTGTCTAGGCTTATCGCTGGATGAATGTGGAAAAATATTTTTTGGTGTCCACGCAGTCCCGCCGTATAGTAGCCGGCGAAAGTGGAAAATGATTTTTGGGTATCCACACAGTCCTGCCGTATTGTAGCTAGCAAAAGTGAAAAAACGGATGGTTTTCGAAAATGTTTTTAGGTGCCCACATCCCGCCATATAGTAGCCGGCAAATGTGGGGGATGGTTTTAAAAAGTTGAAAAATGGTTTTTTGGAAATATATGGTATTGGAAGAAAGTGGCTTTTGAGAAAATGATTTTTAGAAGTTCACTTCCCACCGTATGGTAGCCGGCGAAAGGTGGAAAGTGTTATAAATTGGGTGCCGCTATCCTGCCGTGGTAAGTCGGCAAAAGGTGGATTGTGTTGAGATGTGTGTTGAGAAATATGTTGAGTTGATGATGTTATTTGTGACTTGGGATGAATTTGTGAAATTGCGTATTGATGTGTAATTTGGTTTAAAGAGGAAATGTGCATAGACGTTATTTGTAAAGAATGGAAACCAAAAATGGGTAAGGGGGTTATGGATTGATGATGGTGAACTTAATGAGTTAGTTGTGGCAATAAAGACAAATTATGAGTGTTGTTCTGTAAATAAATTAGGGAACTTGAACTTGAAGTTATGGAGTTTTAAATAAATATAATGAGTACGAAGGAAGAATGAAAGAAAAAAAGGAACATTAAGAATGGAAATTAAATGAGAAATATTTTGGGAATTGGTGAATAACTTTTAAATGATGTTGTTTCTTAAATATGTTTATTTCACAAGGATCTATGGTTTTTTTTAAAGCTAATGGATGATTTTAATGGCTGAAGGTTTTTCTGAAAAGCATTTAAATAGTTTTTGAGAAAGAGGTACTTTACTTATGATATTTTTGAAATTATGAAATGTCACCATACTATATGGTATCACCCTGCATGCATGATCATTTCTATCTGTGTGTTTGTTATTGATTAAGAACTATGAGATTCCTACTGGGCATTAGTGCTCACCCCTATTGTTTTATCTTTTTACAGAAGAAAGTTTGGATTATTTGATTGAAGATTTATGGAGTTCTTGAGTCCCTTTGTATAACTTCATAGTAGATATAAAGGAAATGGATTTTGTATTTGTATTTATTTATTTGTAGCACAGTAGGAGATTGGCATGTATTGTTATCATTGTAATATTCATTGAGAGAGAGAGAACATGTGTCATTGTATTTTTATTCCTCAAGAGTAATGGATGTTTGTATATATAATATATAAAAGGACCTAATTTAAAGATTTGGTAATGTTTCTGAGTAATTAAAATTTGGGGCGTAATAAAAGGTACCCTACCTCAAGTTATGAGCTCAAGAATCAAGCTTCTAGATGAACTTTTCACCAAACAAAATTCCAATTGGTAAAGATGATGACCTTCAAGCGTTCTTCACCTTTACAAGAGCTTTTAGGTCAGATCTTAAAAGAATGAGGAATATTTTGAAGTGGAAACTTAGGGTTTTTCGGGCTTGAGACAAGAAGGAGGAAGAGAGAAAAGAAAAAGTGGAGAGAATGATCTAGAATCATACTTTTTAAAGTGTAGAATCGCGCAGACCGCTGCGGTGCAACTTCCTTTGCTTGAGCGAACAACATAATTACGAGAAGACTACTAGCAACAACTCTATCGCTCAAGTGAAAAATGACAAGTCCAGAAGTTTTGCAGAGCTATAGTGAAACTACTGGGAGCTCACATTCTACACTCAAGCGCAGCTTCCTACGCTTGAGCGTCCTACCTGAAAACTTATGAGATACTGAGAGCAACAATTCTCCACTTGAGCACAACTTCCTTCGCTCGAGCGGTCACCTGGAACGAAATATCACAAGATGGGTCACAAAATGGATACTAATGTTGGGTCACAACCTGATCCAAGCCCAATTCTCAAACACATGCACAAGCTAAGCCCAACACAACGTAGCTTAGCCCAAGCTCAACATTAAGTCTAAGTCCAAGTCCAGACCAAACCCAACACATGGACAAGCACAAGCCTAGGCCAAGTCAAACTAAGACTAAGTCCAATCTAAGTCCAACTTTTATTGATGCCCACTTTATGAAACCATTCTCATTCACAACTCAATGGTTTTGGGTCATTATTATTATATTGCAATCTTCTCACGTGAGATAATACAAAACTACTCTAACCACTCAACTGGCGGTTGGGTCCCACTTAATTTTGAATTAAAGTCGCCGAAAACCATTATTTTTCAACAACCCCCCACATGAACAAAATTGGCTGAATAAAGAAAAACAAACAATGCTTACAACAAAGACTCGAACAGAGAGAGCACACAGAATAACCCTGCATCAGAAAAGGTACCTTTTGGCCTTAAACCTTTCGTAGTGAAGCCTATCGGATTCACCAGCTGAGTAGTGAACGTAATGTCTTGAATTGTTCTGCCATTTGTGTAAACTGAGACAATAGACCTCACACAGGAGTCACCTAACCATTGTTCTTTTCTCACTGTTATGTCCGGTTTGGCCCTAGAACACTAACCTGGTTCAATGAGTGTGTTTTAAAGTATTTGGTGTCGTCAATTCTTAAAGAAGCGGCCCCACTCCGCACTCACATAGGTGACCTACATAAGGTATCTCATTATATCATGGTTGACTATTCACAGCATTGAGGTCATTAAAAGCATCGGCTTAACCTTCCACCCCACAAGGTATCACTGTATAAAGGAATGGGCAAGAGAATTTACCTCTTCAGTGACTCACCCGTTACACGCAATTAAGTTGTCCCTTTGAACCTAGATCTTGGGATATCCAATCAACTAGGTTGGGTATTCCATTTCGATAACATTTGGTAAAGGCCTTAACCTCATTCCTCTTGACGACTTCTTACTAACTCTCGATTTAACCCTTTGATTGGCGGATCCGCAATATTGTCTGTAGACTTTATGTAGTCTGTAGTGACAACACAAGAGAGTAGTTGTCGTATGGAATTATGTCTTCGACGAAATGTCTAGACCTTCTTAACGTATTATTTTGTACTTACCGATACTTGATTGGTTGTTGTAGATTTGCCCAAACTTCCTCCGTGTGCCCCCTTTCGGAGAGGGCGAGATTTGGGTTCATAGCTACTACAGTTTGGACTCCTGTCATGGGTCTGTATCTAGTCTCACAAAGTGCAATGTAAGACTGATAAATCATTAAAGAGTCCAAATGCGGCAAATTGTTTTGGAAAATCAATTTTAATCAAGAAGTGCCAAACATGGACTGCTTTGCCAGATTACAGAGTCGCCACCTAAATGTTTGTTTTTTGGGAAATTTAGGAAACCCTGACTCGTGCCTAAGGCCACGTGTCCATCATCACCAAAGTTGCCTCGGCTCGAGAACTTGGGTAGAGGGGGGAAGGTCATGAAATGAGCACCCCGCTCGCCCGATCAAAGGATTGGCCTCTACTAATCATGATATGTTGTTTTGAAAACACATGTGCTCTTATTCCGATTATTTAGCTAACTTACTACGTGATGTGCATCAGCATACAAGTATAGACTAGATCACCTAAATTGGAACAAAACAATTCAATGTTTGTTTTCGAAAATGGTTTGAATTTGCCACCCTCAAGTGGGCTTAGAAATGCGGATTTGCCACCAAACAAGGTTGGCTTAGAACATGATGATTTGCCACTCCAAGTGGGCTTAAAACTACATCTTTGATAAATTGTTCCAATTCAAGTAATAAAGCATTCATCCACAAGCATTCATGCAATTATAGTAATTAAGCAAATAGTATCATGGCAAGCATGCTATCATAGCAACACTCACACACATGCAAGTATGCTAAAGCGTAAACACTTACAGTGTACTCCAAGCCAAAACAGAGAACTAGTTAGAAATCATGCATGATCTTAGCTATGTTAAAATGCCTAATGCAACACATGCAAAAATGCAACTAAATAGGCTCGGCTATCTAAGATAGCATATGAACGTAATGATTTGATGCACGTATTCAAATAGATATTGAAATCAATGCAGTTTGAATGATGCGCCAAGCCCGTGCATGCAAGACGAATGAATGATGCAAACATGCAAACATAAGGTATGCTAATCAAAACATGTCCTAATCTAACCACCGAAAAGTGGGTAAAAAAAAGGGAGAAAGACGTAGGGGTTGGAAGACATTCACACACACACGCACACTTATTACAACATTTGCCCTCTCGACGGAGGGTCCGAATAATAGCTAACTAGCTACGCTAAGCTAAGCTGACTTAACAAATCTAATTTAAGCTAATTAGACTAATTATTACACAACAAAACGAATAACTAGTAAACTACTTACTAATTATTACAACACTTAATTAATTAACAAACTAATTAATTAAACTACAAATTAAGCTAACTAACAAGTAAAGCTAATTACAAATCATACTGCCTAGCTCTATTCCAAGAGGTGAAGATGCATGCTCGGTTAAGCAAGTAACGCTAACGAAAATTACAACTATACCATGCTGTCAATTGCCTCTGTTTGCACTTGCCTTGATCTTTGAAAATTGTGCCAACCTCCAGACTGCCTTTACTTTAAACAGGAATCTGCTGGTGGGCTGCTAGCCAGAAAAAGTGGCTGCCAGCCACTACAAATGGCCGGTCGGCTAGTGCTACTGGTCGAGTCGGCTAATAAAACTGGCTGGTCGGCTAGTTGCTTCTCCAGGCTTCTGGTTTTGCTGCAACAAGAAGAATAGAGGCACAGCAATGTATTTGCAAGACAATGTAGGCACTGCCACTCTCCCAATCATGTCTCAAGCTCAAAGGAGCATGGCACTCAGCTCTCAAGCCACCAACCAAGCATTTTCAATGCATGGTGGCCAAGAACCAAGCTTATACCATGTTTATGAATGCACAAACAACACACAAAGAGCCTCCACCCTATCATGCTTGATCAAGGTGTTAGCGACCAAGAAACGTGACACGTTTCATCACTTCAAGTATGAAACGTCCCATATTTCTTGTGTTTAGATTAACGTCCAATCCAAACACATGCAATGCAACACACATATGTTATCTTGGCATGTTTTAGTTGACTCAATTCTTGTTTACACATTTTACATTACCAATCCATTCTTTAATTGGTTAAGTCCAATGTGCAAGTCCTCTAAGGAGAGGAGTCAACCAAAAGAATGGTTTAAGGCATAGGAGAGACCATGCCTTTGACTAGGAGGAACTCTCAAAAGAGGGTTAAAGCCATTTAAGCACAAGCCTCAATCCCAAGCTAAACACAAACTCAAGGGTTAACCAACTCTCAAATCAAATGGAAAAAAAGAAGAGAGGAAGGTGGCAGATATTTAGTGCTGAAGTGGTATGCTAAAGACCTTAAAGCATGCAGCAATGCAAGCATAGCATGTTGAGGACCAAAAACATCAAAGCTAGTAAAGAGCAAACACAAGAGGCATGCAATACATAGCACAAATGACCAAACCAACTCTGGACAGAGCTCAATCATGCCAAAATAATGGTCTAAACATGCTGAAATAGGAGCTCAAAATGCTAGAAGAACATGCACACATGTTGGCCTATAAGCAAGACATAATACACAACCCTCAAAAACTATGAAGAAGTGAAGTATATGAGAATGTGACTACACTATATGCACTGAAATTACATCTAAATGGTGTCATACCATGCAAACATCACATGCATAACATGTTAAAGGCCTCAAAACTCAAAGCTAGTCAAGGCCCTTTACACTACAACCATACTAAGCAATGCTCAAATGACCTTGACCATTCAAAATAGACCTAAGGCAGGTCGAAACAGTAGCAAAAACATGCTAGACTTGCAGCATAGATGGCAAGAAAGATATGCTCATGTATTGGCTCACAAACAAGGCATGAGGCTCAACTTCTCAAAAGCATTGAAAGAGTGATACATATGAGAGTATGACAGTGATATATGCTCTGAAATCACATATTAAATGATGCCAAATCATGCAAACAACCCAAGCAAAGCATGCTAGAGGACTCAAAACACAAAGCTATTAAAGCCTATCATGCTATAGCCATACAAAGCAAGCCTCATATGACCTAAACCACTCAAAACAGAGTTAAAGCATGCTAAAGCATGAGTAAAAGCATGCTAGAGTATAGCCAAAATAAGTTAGAATGATAGGCTAAAGTAGCAAGCATGCAAAGCTAGTGAGCAAGATTACACTACAAGTGTAAAGAGCAAGCAACCAATGATCAAACAAACCAAAAACAAAGTTATGGCAGGTCTAAAAAGTCACAAAAATATGCTTGAACAAAGCCACAAAGAAGTAGAAACACATGCTCATTTGGTGGGCCATCAACACATGCAAGCAAGCAAGACAAGAGGAGAGAGGACCACCCCCTCCTATTTGGGACCTCAAAACCACCTTTCCACCACTAAAATTCCTCTGGAATTCAGTGGTTAAAAGGCCAAAAAGAGATAGTTTGAATAGCCTTAAAAGGTGGTACAAAAACTTAGCAAATAAGCAACCAAAGAGGGTAGACCACCCCTAACCCCAACAAGGACTCAAACCAACATTCTTAACACTTAAAAATAGAGCTTTTTGTAGTTAACAACCAAGCCTAAAACAGCATGCAAAGGTGGCTAATATGATATACAAAAATAAGCTTAAAAAAGGAAATATGCTCACCCTTGAAGCACAGCAGCAAGAGAACAACTTCTGAGCCAAAACTGGCTTTAGAAGGCCCAAACAAGTCTTAAGAAATCTCAGCTCCAAGGTCAAGATGTTTGGCTAAGAGGGTTGTGTGCAAATATGTCAAGAACACTCACTTTCAAGCACTATAGAGTATAATAGAGAGAGAGAGAGAGAGAGAGAGAGAGAGAGAGAGAATTCTAGAAAGGGAGTCAAAATTTGCTTCCAAAATTTCTGAACCTCAAACAAGGGGGAGGGACCTCCCCTTATATAGGCAATACAAGCAAAAGCTTGCTTGACAAGCTTAAAACTTGTCTCCATCCCTCCATACACGTGTATGGAGGATAGCTTCAATGCCCAACAGCTAGCTCAAAAGATCTGAAAATATCAAAAAAATGAGAAAATGGGTTGCCAGCCAGTTCAAGTGGCCGACGCCACTTCACCAGCTGACCGACCATTCCAACTAGCTGGCAAGGAGAAAAAAGTGGCTGGCAAATGCCAAAAGTGACCGGCAAGGCCCCACTCTCCTTCAGCTAAGAGGCATCAAGGTTTGGCCTAAAAACAAGGCCAAAACACAGAGGGTTTAGAGGCTCAAAGACAAGGCACTCGGCCAAGACCTTTGAGCACTCAAAACTAGCACAAACATGTGCAATCATCGAGTGCACAGACGATGACATCTGAGTCTTAAGGTCGGTCAAAAATACAGTGTCTACAATTGTCTCAAAGTATACAAAATCGATAGTACAAGTTTTGATCAACATGGAATATTTTCAAGAAAATGGCAAAGCCATTCAACTACTTCAGTAGCTTTATCTAAAGCACTAAACTCTGACTCCATCATTGATCTCGCAATACACATCTACTTGAAGATTTCCAAGACCTGGTTATATTTCCAAAAGTGAAAACAAGTCCACTAAATGACAAGATATCTAGTAGGCATGCCTCCGAGTACAACTGGATATCAAATGTAATGCTACCCATAATCCCGATTATATTGTAAGTACCTTAGTCCCGCACAATCGCCTTGTCCATAGACTTGAGTCTACATGTGGCCGAGAATAATAGTGAGAGTGTATTTTAACTGAGTAGGCTATGATTCTTGGCCAAATGTAGACTCAAGTCTAAGGACAAGGCGATTGTACGAGACTAAGGTACTTACGGTATAATCGGGATTATGGGTATTACACTTGATATCTAGTTATACTAGTCTAGAGGTACGCCTGCTAGATATCTTGTATGTTAGTGGACTTGTTTTCACTTTTGTGTAATGTCCCGAATTTCAAAGATCAATTAGGCCAAAATTAAATAACCCAAGCATGAGGTTTTAGAAAAATACCTTCATTCTCACTTAATTAATTATAAAAAATATTTTTCATTAACCATTTTCTTTACTTTTCACAAGTCTATACCAAAAAAAAAAAATACTGTCAATGAAACCATAAACCCACTCTCTATGTATTTCAATTAATATAACATAATCATTACAAATGGAATGCCTCAAAGCTTACAATAAAAGAGAAGACACTACTCTTTACAAAAAATAGCACTCAACCAAATAAACAAATGCAATATTACAATTCATCACTACATTACACTTATGAAATGGTAAAACCAACTATTTGATCTTCAAATCCGAAAAGCATTCCCTGTACACATGTACAGGCAAGGGGTGAGCAAATCACTAGCTCACCAAACAATCTTATATTATAACGTTAAAAGACATGCGTGTGTAGTGATACAATGTTACTATACATATACAAAATCATATTATGCCATAACCTTATGATTTTATTATCTATTCCCTTAAATCCAATTTATTTAATTAACCACAACTAGTTAACTTAAATAAATAAACATGCTTCAATGGCAATAGGACATCCTTTTCAATCTATTCAATTATCCCATTGTGAGTTAAATCAAATAGTTAATCAATTCATAATGACATCCAACAAAGCACCAAATACATTTTATGCAGTCTTATAAAATGAATGCATATGTCATGTCATGCTCAAACTATTTTTCTCATCTTTTGGAAATCTTGTGCACAATGCCAATTTGAAAACACATTAATCCAACAATTTCAATATAATTTTAAGGGTGGTAAATACGACTCAAGCAAATCCCCAGGGCTAGTGTCTGCAAGTAAACTTATCAAGCTCTACCAAATCCTACCTTACTGGCTTCTAACCGAAGGGCTTAGGCACTGGCACACGTGTGTTTTTGGTTTTATACCAAGGACATTCAGACCAACTTAATTGTCAAACTACACCCCCTAACAAGATATCCCACCGTATTTACCCAAAACAAATCAAGGGTCTTGTTTCACAAAACAATTCCTCTTTCGAGCAATAACTTTCCAATGCAAGGTTTAAAATCAATTTCAATAGTGATTCAATGGAATGACAATGCAAAATGTACAAGCATTTATATTGTTCCATTTTCAATTTCCACCACACAATCCTCCATTGTGGTCAATTTCCATATCTCTATCAATGTAATATCATAATACAATCCCAAGAAATAATATAACAACACCAACATTCAAATACTCTCCACATGTCAATCAACATTTCCAATTAAGCCATTTCAAGACAAATCTATAACATACTATATATCAAACTTTCAAAGTCCCAACATTTCTCATCCTTTCAAGAAATCCCTCATTAGATGCAAACATGGTAACCCTCCACCAATAGCTAGAACAGTTATCTCTAATGTATTAATTAAAAGAGAACAACATGGATATACAATCCAACATATAACCATAACTAAGAATCTCCCATGATTCCCAACATTTGGAAACAATCCATAGTCTGCATTTTTAAAACAAAATTTTCAAGACTTATATAACTTTCCATTAAAGTCAACATTTCAAAGAAATAACCAATACTTGATATTCCAAAAGTTTCATATCTTTTCTCAATAATTCAACAACTCCCAAAACATTAACATTTAGGATTTTTCACAAATTGGGGCTTTCTCACCTTCAAATACCCACATGCAATTTATATATAGAAAATACATTAAATAGCAATATTATAAGTAGTCAACTCCCAATTTAACCAAACTCTCAATTTATAGTTCAAATATCTTATATATGAATTTGATGTACAAAAATAACCTATTAGCATGCTCCAACTATTAAAACTAATAATCAATTTCTCAATTGTTTTCACTCATACAAAACTTTCAATCAATTTTGTTCCACCTCAACCAAGATAACCAATATGGTTTTCCCCAAATCCCATACTTATTGAATATTACCATTTCCAACCTACTATATTAAAAGTTATGGTATAATCTCAATAATATACTTTTAATCATAAAGGATATAAACTTTAAACCAAACTAATTTAATCCACTAAATTAGTGAGCTTATTTTATTCACATTTTTTTCCAAATGAAATAATACCGAACATAACTTAACATGTCTCATCCTTCAAACATAAACATATGTCATACCAAGCTACTTAAATAGTTAATTTTCCGAAATTCTCTACAAATAACAATTTCACACCTTTTCTAAAATTAATTAATCAACATGATATTTACATCAAAAATTTGGAAATATGTCCAAGAGTACACTTATATTTTCGTTTTCACAAAAATGAACAAAACTTAATCTATCAACATATCACCTTTTATAACATATCATGAACACTTTTAGAGTTTTTAATCTTGAAACAACTCTATAATCCCAACTTAACAATATACACAATATTCATCAACATCAATTTACTTTTTCTCAAAAATAAATCCCAAAAAAAAAAAAAATCAAAGATGAGATAATATTTCAACTTTATATTTTCTCAAAATAAATTATCTAACCATAATATGATGTCGATACAAACCATACAACTATTAAATTTATTTTTGGATTTTTTTAACAAATGTTTCGAACACAAGATGATTTTTCCAAATTTATTTCAAAATACCAATATGTTCTTAACATTTTTAGATAATTTTTCTTCCAAAAATTATTCTAACAAAATCTGAGAATAATATATATGTAAGACCTCCTATAATGATATATTTTCTCAAAATATCTCTAACATGGATTTAAAGCAATAATATGAAGAAAGTTCCTACCTTAAATAATGAAGGGAAGCAACTCCGAAAGGCAAACTTCATTTGATCATGAATCCGAGACTACTATTGCGAAGAGTACGACGAGTTCTCTGACTTTCATTTACAAGGTTTTTGCAAAATCTCACTCTAAGGACTCCCATTTGAAGCTCAAAGGTTGAGCCAACAATGGAGGAACAAAGAGAGAGAGAGAGAGAGAGAGAGAGAGACAGAGAGACAGAGACAGAGAGACAGACAAACAGACAGACAGACAAACAGATAGAGAGAGTTGAGCTCTATGCTCAAGAAAGAAAAAAAAAAGCAAAAAGGAGTAGAAGAAGAAAATAAGGGAAAGTAGACAAAAGAGAGTAGGGGAAGCAACCCCACGTGGGTTTGCTTTTCCAAGAATTCTCACACAATCCAATACATAAATTAATATAAATATATTGTAAAATATCTCAGAATTTTATAAGATAGATTATAAAATGATTCTATAATCTTTCTCATTACAAAATAAAACATTTTTATACACCACCAAATATAATCTTTTGCTCACTACGAAATATATATCCAATTTTGTTCACTACAAAAATATATAATTTTTCACCGTATGTCATACACTATAAGTTCAACTTTCAAATATATATTATGTAACACTCAGTACTTCTTGAACTCATGAGATTTCTTGTGACACTCTTATTATTCTACTTGGAGCCCCTTTGGTCATTTTGGAATATTGATTGAGGTGGTATCATAATAGTAAAATAAGATTGAACCAAAAATATTGATTCGGATAATTGTCTCCTGAGTAGTCTTCACTCTTTTACCCTTTTCTCTGTTCGCATTTTTAATTTGAATTTGAAGCTAGAACCATTGGAAAGCTTGTCTCTAGGTTGATTTGGACACAAGAACGACCTAAAATAGAGTTCGACAAGAGAGTTATGCCCGTTTGAAATTTGAGTATCTGTGTTGGAAAAAGTTCACTTGAGTGAAGGAAGTTGCGCTCAAGCGAACTGTGAGTATTTTAGAGATTCTGGGAGCTTCTTTTCTTTGGTCGAGCCAAGCTTTGTTTGCTTGAGCAAGCAAGTTGATATCAGGCACTATAAAGTGAGTTTTTGACCCAAAATCCTCATTCTTTCTTTCTCTCTTCCCTTTCTCTCCTCAATACCAAAACCCTAGAGTCTCAAACACTTGATTTCTTCAATTTTTACCTTGGATCCACCCTAGATCTTCAAGGGGTTCAAAGGAAAGCTTAGATCAAGAGTTCTACTGAATGTTTCATAATTTTGCCAGATTTCAAGTGGGTTCTCATCTTCAACTTTCAATCTTGAGGTAGGGGTGTCTTTAACCTGTTATATCTTTGATTTGAGACCCACATATGGTAATTTCATTAGATATTCATCTTATATATATATATATATATATGTATAAGTATAAAGTATATAGATTGTGTTGGTTAATAAATGATTTGGAAGGATGTAGTAAATACTTCATGATTTTTGGATGGAATGATCTCTTTTATTGATGGTTTTCGTCTTTGATGAGGAAAATTAGTCCTTAATCCATAAAAGAGGAAAACCCCCAATTTTACGTAAACCCTAGTTTGAGATTTGTTCAATAAAGACGGGTTTTGCTCAATTGGTTTCAACAACATGAAATTGAATGTATTTATTTACTTAACTTTAAATTTGAAATGTTAGATTTGGAGCTTTTCTTTACATACACCTTGAATTGGTAAAGGTTATTAATGAGGTATCCTCCGTTGTTGATGTGTAAAGTAGTGAATTGTTGTGAATTGAAATCATTGTAGGGAAAATTGAAGATTTACAAATTCATGCATCATATGAATTTCCAATTTTATATGATGAAGTGATTGTTGAAAAGCGGAAGGGGTTGATAGTCTATGAGTCCGGGTAGTGAGTCGGGTTGGTTTTGAGTTCTTTAATGTAATTGGTACCCGCACGGGGAGTTAAGATGCCCAATTTCCCTATCTGCGCATATCGCCGGACGAATGTAGGAAATGGTTTTTGGGTGTCCACGAATCCGCCATTTCAGGAGCCGGCAAATGTGGAAAAATGGTTTTTGGTTGTCCAGGAGCCTGCCGTTTCAGGAGTCAGCAAATGTGGAAAAACATGGTTTTTGAAAAATGGTTGTGGGTGTCTGCGTCCTTGTCATTTTTGGAGCCGGCAAATGCGGAAGGGAAAAATGTTTTTGGGTGCCCATTGCCCCGCCGTTTTGGAGCCGGCAAACATGGACTATTTTCAGTATACAAAACTATATCTATTATGTATGCTTTGATTTTTGGCTCATACTTGAGATGTCAGAGTATATTTACCACCCGGATAATGTGGAAAGACTGGGCAAAATTTCATGAAGTGCATGTTTCACTCACATATATAAACACTTATTTACATCTTCTTTTCTATATTTCAAATGTTTGTATTGCATGATCATGTGTCTTTTAATTAATTATATAACTTGTTAAATTCATTACCTACTGAGGTTTTGCTCACCCCAAATCTAACCAATTTTAGGAAATGAGGACTAAGCATTTCCAATGTGATTTCTTGAGAAGAAGAAAACCATTTTGGACCGTGGAAACTTTTGCTGAAATTAGTTTTTTTGTTCTAGACTACGGCTGAATTGTAATTGGATGTCAGTTTTATGCTAGTGTAACAACAAACACATTTTTGAAGGAAGTCGACTTGCGACTTGTCTTGTTTTATATTTTCTTACTTTTGAACTATTTTGTTTTGTTTATGGATGTAATGACACGGTATTGTAAATCTTAGGGAATAGTTTAAAAGGGAATGAAATGTAATGAATGTTATTTCAGTATTATTGTCTCTATCTGTATGGTGTGTGATGTACGGCGGGAATGTTCAAGTGAACAGGTTTTGGGAGGTGTTTTCCCAGGCATTACAGATTTGTATCAGAGCTAACCAGGTTTGAATATCTTGGACTCATGGGAAGTGATGTTCATCACAATAGGTTTACTAGGCTAGGATGGGGCACTTATGTGCTTTGCATGCCTTGTGTGTTTATGTGGCTATGTGGGTATGGGGTTAAGCTTCTAGAATATGACTAGTGTCCATTACATTCATCGAAATCCTTTTGGAAAGGCACCTAGTCATGCTTTTTCCACTTGGAGGTCTTTGAGCGCCATGGAACAAGTTAATATCTTAGGCGACAGATCCATATGTGTTCTATGAGATTATGTGCTTATGTAGTTTGCCTTATGTGGAAGTAGATACTTGTATTGGCATATGTGTAACTCGTGTTTGGCGTGTGAGATTTTGTATGGAGTATTTAAGCGTGAGTTAAACATTATCTCTATTTTCTTATAGGATATAAGAATGCGAGTGACTCGAAATGGGGGAAAACTTTTGGGACTTAAATCTTTGGCAACACTTTTTATTGGTAAGATATATCGTTTTGGGATCACGTAAGAAAACGATTATGAGATTGGTGTGGAACCTTAGTTTATCGGTTTTGTAAGTTCATGAGAAGCAATTGTGACCTTATGATGGTAACTTTTTTTTTTTTATTGTATGGTGAAAGGTTTGTGGTTATGAAAAGTTGAAATTATCTCGTAAACTTACATTGAAATTTTGAAAAAGAGGCTAGAATGGAGGTCTTGGAAGTTGGGTGAAATAAGGATTAAACCCTATGGTAATGTACATTGATTGAGACCTTAAGGATGATTAGAGTGACCTAAGGGTGAGCATTTTGGAGTGTTAATATTAGAATATATGAACTAGTTTTAAACCCTTCTCAAACTAGGTGACGTTAGTTATATTTAACTCAGTTAGCGGAGTAGCATAAGAAAGAGGCTATGTGATTGGTGTCTTAAGGGTTGGCTTTATAAACATCAGTACCGTGAGTCAAGCGTGGAGTTGTTATGTATAAATTGAGGCTTATGATATGCATTTTGAACTGATGTGGTTAAAATAAGGAAATCTTCATAAGGGGTGGTATTTGACTTGCTGATATATAGGTGTGCCCTTCATGTCCCATCCTTGTTATGAGGTAGGAGTTATGGATACGAGAAATGTATACAACTGTTTGGGGTTGGTTTTGATGCATACTATGATGGAGCGAGTATGTAACGAGCCTGCCAATTGTAATATTGGCATTTAATTAATTAAGGAGATTCAGATTTTTATTAGTCATTATTCTAATTTAATTTGGAGATTATAGGAATTATCAGTCTGATTCATATATGATTTGATTAAGGATTTATTTTGGAATTAGAAATTAAAAGCCTAAATGGCTTAAGAAGGTTCAATTTTGGAGTTGAATGGGTTCAATTTCGAGTATTAGACCATATAGGAGTTTAATTAAATATTTGATTCAGTTTAGCGAAATTAAGATTTGATCAATTGGGTCCGAATTGAAGTTAATTAAATTATGAGGATTGGGAATTAAGCTTATTATGGATTAAATTTATTTATGAAGTGTTCAATTTGAATATGTAATTTATTGACGGAGATTTTGAGTTTATCAGAAATTGAAGGCCTTAAAGATTTGGGAAGCCAAAATTGATGATGGAAATAAGTTTAATTTGATATTTTGAGCCTTTTGGGAGTTCGATTAAAAATCTGATTCAGAATGAGAAAATTAAATACAATTAATTGGGCTCTAAAGGATGTCAAATTAGACTAATTAAATTAAGTGGGATTTGTGATTAGTTATGATTAATTTAATTATGTATTAATCAAGATTTATTAAGAGTAAGTATTGCTTAATTAAATTAATCTTGATCATAAATTAAATTGTAGAATGCCCTAGAATTTGAGGATGTATGTGGGTGTGGGTGTGGGTGTGGGTGTGCAGAGAACTATTGTGTGTGCTAAGAAATCTGCGTTAGCGTGTACATGTGAGTGATGCATATGTGTAATGTTTAGAGGGCTGCTTCAATTGTTTTGCAGGAAGCTCAAAGAGCCGAGAGAAAGAGAAGAAAACTAAAAGAGAGAAAGAGAGAGAGAGACAGAGAGAAGAGAGAGAGAGAGAGAGAGAGAGAGAGAGGTGAGCTCTCTGCTCAAGAAAGAAAAAAAAAAGCAAAAAGGAGTAGAAGAAGAAAATAAGAAAGTAGACAAGAGTAGGGGAAGCAACCCCACATGGGTTTGCTTTTCCAAGAATTCTCACAAACAATCCAATACATAAATTATATGAATATATTGTAAAATATCTCAAAATTTTATAAGATAGATTATAAAATGATTCTATAATTTTTCTCATTACAAATATAACATTTTTATACACACCACCAATATAATCTTTTGCTCACTATGAAATATATATCTAATTTTGTTCACTACAAAAATATATAATTTTTCACCATATGTCACACACGCTATAAATTCAACTTTCAAATATATATTATGTAACACTTGGTACTTCTTGCACTCATGAGATTGCTTGTGACACTCTTATTATTGTACTTGGAGCCTCTTTAGTCATTTTGGAATATTGATTGAGGTGGTATCATAATAGTAAAATAAGATTGAACCAAAAATATTGATTCGGATAATTGTCTCCTGAGTAGTCTTCACTCTTTTACCCTTTTCTCTGTTCGCATTTTTAATTTGAATTTGAAGCTAGAACCATTGGAAAGCTTGTCTCTAGGGCTTCGATTTGGACACAAGAACGACCTAAAATAGAGTTCAGACAAGAGAGTTATGCCCGTTTGAAATTTGAGTATCTGTGTTGGAAACAAGTTCACTTGAGTGAAGGAAGTTGCGCTCAAGCGAACTGTGAGTATTTTAGAGATTCTGGGAGCTTCTTTTCTTTGGTCGAGCCAAGCTTTGTTTGCTTGAGCAAGCAAGTTGATATCAGGCACTATAAAGTGAGTTTTTGACCCAAAATCCTCATTCTTTCTTTCTCTCTTCCCTTTCTCTCCTCAATACCAAAACCCTAGAGTCTCAAACACTTGATTTCTTCAATTTTTACCTTGGATCCACCCTAGATCCTTCAAGGGGGTTCAAAGGAAAGCTTAGATCAAGAGTTCTACTGAATGTTTCATAATTTTGCCAGAGTTTCAAGTGGGTTCTCATCTTCAACTTTCAATCTTGAGGTAGGGGTGTCTTTAACCTGTTATATCTTTGATTTGAGACCCACATATGGTAATTTCATTAGATATTCATCCTTATATATATATATATATATGTATAAGTATAAGTATATAGATTGTGTTGGTTAATAAATGATTTGGAAGGATGTAGTAAATACTTCATGATTTTTGGATGGAATGATCTCTTTTATTGATGGTTTTCGTCTTTGATGAGGAAAATTAGTCCTTAATCCATAAAAGAGGGAAAACCCCCAATTTTACGTAAACCCTAGTTTGAGATTTGTTCAATAAAGACGGGTTTTGCTCAATTGGTTTCAACAACATGAAATTGAATGTATTTATTTACTTAACTTTAAATTTGAAATGTTAGATTTGGAGCTTTTCTTTACATACACCTTGAATTGGTAAAGGTTATTAATGAGGTATCCTCCGTTGTTGATGTGTAAAGTAGTGAATTGTTGTGAATTGAAATCATTGTAGGGAAAATTGAAGATTTACAAATTCATGCATCATATGAATTTCCAATTTTCCTTTTGACACTATGATGAAGTGATTGTTGAAAAGCGGAAGGGGTTGAATAGTCTATGAGTCCGGGTAGTGAGTCGGGTTGGTTTTGAGTTCTTTAATGTAATTGGTACCCGCACGGGGAGTTAAGATGCCCAATTTCCTATCTGCGCATATCGCCGGACGAATGTAGGAAATGGTTTTTGGGTGTCCACGAATCCGCCATTTCAGGAGCCGGCAAATGTGGAAAAATGGTTTTTGGTTGTCCAGGAGCCTGCCGTTTCAGGAGTCAGCAAATGTGGAAAAACATGGTTTTTGAAAAATGGTTGTGGGTGTCTGCGTCCTTGTCATTTTTGGAGCCGGCAAATGCGGAAGGGAAAAATGTTTTTGGGTGCCCATTGCCCCGCCGTTTTGGAGCCGGCAAACATGGGACTATTTTCAGTATACAAAACTATATCTATTATGTATGCTTTGATTTTTGGCTCATACTTGAGATGTCAGAGTATATTTACCACCCATGGATAATGTGGAAAGACTGGGCAAAATTTCATGAAGTGCATGTTTCACTCACATATATAAACACTTATTTACATCTTCTTTTCTATATTTCAAATGTTTGTATTGCATGATCATGTGTCTTTTAATTAATTATATAACTTGTTAAATTCATTACCTACTGAGGTTTTGCTCACCCCAAATCTAACCAATTTTAGGAAATGAGGACTAAGCATTTCCAATGTGATTTCTTGAGAAGAAGAAAACCATTTTGGACCGTGGAAACTTTTGCTGAAATTAGTTTTTTTGTTCTAGACTACGGCTGAATTGTAATTGGATGTCAGTTTTATGCTAGTGTAACAACAAACACATTTTTCAAGGAAGTCTACTTGCGACTTGTCTTGTTGTATATTTTCTTACTTTTGAACTATTTTGTTTTGTTTATGGATGTAATGACATGGTATTGTAAATCTTAGGGAATAGTTTAAAAGGGAATGGAATGTAATGAATGTTATTTCAGTATTATTGTCTCTATTTGTATGGTGTGTGATGTACGGCGGGAATGTTCAAGTGAACAAGTTTTGGGAGGTGTTTTCCCAGGGCATTACAGATTTGTATCAGAGCTAACCAGGTTTGAATATCTTGGACTCATGGGAAGTGATGTTCATCACAATAGGTTTACTAGGCTAGGATGGGGCACTTATGTGCTTTGCATGCCTTGTGTGTTTATGTGGCTATGTGGGTATGGGGTTAAGCTTCTAGAATATGACTAGTGTCCATTACATTCATCGAAATCCTTTTGGAAAGGCACCTAGTCAATGCTTTTTCCACTTGGAGGTCTTTGAGCGCCATGGAACAAGTTAATATCTTAGGCGACAGATCCATATGTGTTCTATGAGATTATGTGCTTATGTAGTTTGCCTTATGTGGAAGTAGATACTTGTATTGGCATATGTGTAACTCGTGTTTGGCGTGTGAGATTTTGTATGGAGTATTTAAGCGTGAGTTAAACATTATCTCTATTTTCTTATAGGATATAAGAATGCGAGTGACTCGAAATGGGGGAAAACTTTTGGGACTTAAATCTTTGGCAACACTTTTTATTGGTAAGATATATCGTTTTGGGATCACGTAAGAAAACGATTATGAGATTGGTGTGGAACCTTAGTTTATCGGTTTTGTAAGTTCATGAGAAGCAATTGTGACCTTATGATGGTAACTTTTTTTTTTTTATTGTATGGTGAAAGGTTTGTGGTTATGAAAAGTTGAAATTATCTCGTAAACTTACATTGAAATTTTGAAAAAGAGGCTAGAATGGAGGTCTTGGAAGTTGGGTGAAATAAGGATTAAACCCTATGGTAATGTACATTGATTGAGACCTTAAGGATGATTAGAGTGACCTAAGGGTGAGCATTTTGGAGTGTTAATATTAGAATATATGAACTAGTTTTAAACCCTTCTCAAACTAGGTGACGTTAGTTATATTTAACTCAGTTAGCGAGTAGCATAAGAAAGAGGCTATGTGATTGGTGTCTTAAGGGTTGGCTTATAAACATCAGTACCGTGAGTCAAGCGTGGAGTTGTTATGTATAAATTGAGGCTTATGATATGCATTTTGAACTGATGTGGTTAAATAAGAAATCTTCATAAGGGGTGGTATTTGACTTGCTGATATATAGGTGTGCCCTTCATGTCCCATCCTTGTTATGAGGTAGGAGTTATGGATACGAGAAATGGTACAACTGTTTGGGGTTGGTTTTGATGCATACTATGATGGAGCGAGTATGTAACGAGCCTGCCAATTGTAATATTTGGCATTTAATTAATTAAGGAGATTCAGATTTTTATTAGTCATTATTCTAATTTAATTTGGGAGTTATAGGAATTATTCAGTCTGATTCATATATGATTTGATTAAGGATTTATTTTGGAATTAGAAATTAAAAGCCTAAATGGCTTAAGAAGTTCAATTTTGGAGTTGAATGGGTTCAATTTCGAGTATTAGACCATATAGGAGTTTAATTAAATATTTGATTCAGTTTTAGCGAAATTAAGATTTGATCAATTGGTCCGAATTGAAGTTAATTAAATTATGAGGATTGGGAATTAAGCTTATTATGGATTAAATTTATTTATGAAGTGTTCAATTTGAATATGTAATTTATTGACGGAGATTTTGAGTTTATCAGAAATTGAAGGCCTTAAAGATTTGGGAAGCCAAAATTGATGATGGAAATAAGTTTAATTTGATATTTTGAGCCTTTTGGGAGTTCGATTAAAAATCTGATTCAGAATGAGAAAATTAAATACAATTAATTGGGCTCTAAAGGATGTCAAATTAGACTAATTAAATTAAGTGGGATTTGTGATTAGTTATGATTAATTTAATTATGTATTAATCAAGATTTATTAAGAGTAAGTATTGCTTAATTAAATTAATCTTGATCATAAATTAAATTGTAGAATGCCCTAGAATTGAGGATGTATGTGGGTGTGGGTGTGGTGTGGGTGTGCAGAGAACTATTGTGTGTGCTAAGAAATCTGCGTTAGCGTGTACATGTGGTGATGCATATGTGTAATGTTTAGAGGCTGCTTCAATTGTTTTGCAGGAAGCTCAAAGAGCCGAGAGAAAGAGAGAAAACTAAAAGAGAGAAAGAGAGAGAGAGAGACCAGAGAAAAGAGAGAGAGACCAACTCTAGAGAAAAAGTGAGTTCCAAAATTATGAAGAGAAGAAGAGAATTGAGCTCAAGGAAGAATCAAAGAAGGAAAGTGTAAAAATGAAGGGAAATATAGTGATTCTAGTTTTGACCCGACACTTATGGTAGTCTGGACTCGAGTTTATGGTTTATGAATGTTGTTCATTGTCTTTTCCTCTTTATTTCTCCTTAAATTTGGTTATTTGGTGTTGAGTGTATTTGGAACAGGTTAGTTGCTTAGTTTTCAAACCTGGTGTTGCCCAGAATTTTGGTCCACCGCTCGAGCGGCCTTTCTTGCGCTCAAGCGAGATTTGCAAACTCTCAGTACTTTGCACATCTCCAAAAGTACTGGAGGGGTGTTTTCCACGCTAGAGCGGTGTTTCCTACGCTCGAGCAAGTAGTCGCTCGAGTGGCACTTCTTGTGCTCGAGTGGTTTGTCTGTTGTCTACAAAAGTGCTGGAGGTGTGTATTCTACGCTCAAGCGGGACTTCTTAGGCTTGATCTAACAAATTTTTGTGTCTGATGCACAAGCGTCAACTCTTTTGCTCGAGTGGACTGTGCGTATATCAAATCACAAAAGTGATATTTTATATCACTTTTTCATTTTCTCTCTCTCTAAAACTTTCCAAAAACCTAGGGTATGTTTGGTTTGGTTTTGAGAAAGTAGTTTTTAAAATTGTTTTAGGGAGAGAGTATAGAAATTTTTTTGGTTTGTTTGGTTATGTATTTTGAAAGTAATTTCGGAGTTTGGAATGATTTGATATTTTGTTGTAATTGAGTAGATGTGTGTGAGAGAAAAAGTGATTAAGAAAGAGAGAGGAGAGAGAAAAAGTGATTGATTGATGTGTGAGAGAGAGAGAGAGTGATTTTAGAAATTGTTTTGGAAAAATTACAAACCAAACAAGTTTTTTAGAAAACTTTTCCCAAAATCACTCTACAAAGCCAAACCAAACACACCCCCAAATCTTGACACTCTCTCTCTCTCTCTAAAAACTCTATCTATCTACATTTAAACCTAGATCTAGTGATCTCTACACCCTTGTGCCTTTATTAAAAAGAGAGTGCATCTCAAGAGCTTCTTTTTGGTCCGATTAAAGTTTGATTTCGGCGTCTTTGAAGATTCTTCATCTCTTTCTTTGCTCTTCTAAGCTTGAGGTAGGGATATTCTACACCTTAATATGATTTTTAGCTTAGTTATTTGTTGTTATCTATAAAAGGTAAAATATTGGGGATATTTGTGGATGAACCTAGGGCTTAGGTGTGGTATGAAATAGGGGTTTTCAAATGTAATTGGTAAAAATGGTTTAGGTGTAGATAAAGGTTTGTTGTTGAAATGATTGATTTGGACACTTGAGTTAATATTTGGAAGAATGGGAGTTGTGCCCTAGATGGGTCAATTTTTATTTATTTATTTTTTTCTTGTATAATTAAGCGAAATTGATTATGATAACATGAAATTGAATTGTTGTTGATATACATGGTGGAGCCGGATACACGTTATCTCACTTCTATGGAAACTTGAATAAATTATCTGTCTTGAGATTGAATATCTATTTAGAAATATCTGTATTGGGCTATCAGTGGAGGATAGCTATGATTGTTGTAGAAACTGCATGAGGATTAAGTGAATTGAAACTAATCATTTAATTATGTCATTGAATATGATGGTATGTTAAGGTATTGAATATATATGAATGATAGTCATTGAATATGGCGGTACTTTAAATACATTGTATATGTGGAATATTTTGGGAGGAGAAAGGGAATGTACTTTATGTTTTGGGAGGAGACAGGGAATGGATTCCATTGAAAATTAAGTTGGCCGGAGTGCCCAGGGTGAAAGTCCCGAAATCATGTGTATAGTTGGGTACCGATACCACGGATGAAATTTCCGTAAAATGGCAAGATTGGAGTGTTTGTATGATGATTGCGTTGATTTGAGAACCATTGTGTTGTAATCTTAGTTGGGTTATTCGGAGAATTATAACTTAGCCCATGAATTATAATGAAATGAATTAACTTGAGATGGATAAGTGGGATTAGATAGAGATGTGAATATTGGTACCATATGTTTATGTGGGAAATGTGTGTTGTGTCATGAATATTGAATATACACTTGACGCTTATATCATCGTTAAACCTCATATATTGTGATAGATTGTTTCTACTGGGCTTTGTCTCACCCTACTTGGAAAACCATTTTCAGGTACCGGTAACATGCTTCCTCCAAGAACGTAGCCTGGGGGGACCTAGGAGTTGGAGACTCTATTTTGCTATTTTGTGCTTAAATGTTTATTCAAGCCAAAGGCTTTACATGTACAGAGCTTATGACTCTCTTTCGTTGTAACCAAGCAATGTCTTGGAAAGATGTAAGCCCTAAGACATTTATTTTGTTGATCATCAACTAGTACTACATGCTATAAATTCAGGATGTATATTTATGAATATATATTGCATGTATTACCTTTTGTAATACGAACTCTAATGAACGAAAATGTTTTATTTTTGTTATTCTTCCATTCATGAGTTGGATTTATTATATTATTTTGGGGGCATTACAACTTGGTATCAGAGCATACTGGGTTTGAATACTCTGGGTACGAAGGAAGTGGTTAGTACCATAATGGGTTTGTCTCGCTTGTTAGAGACTTAAGTATAGATGAAATGTGCTTATATGATAACGTGCTTATATGATTATATGGGTATCGAATTAAATTTCTAGGATGTTGATTGAGTCCACGGGTTCCTAGAAGTCCTGTTAGAAAAGCACTTGATCACTGTTGTTTCTAATTGGAACTCTGGCAATGTCGCGGGATGATCATTATCCGGAAATAAAATTCATATGTGTTTATGTGAATATGTGCTTGTGTGGAGTGAATTGTTGTTGTCCATCGTGTTAGGACGCGAGTGAGTTAGCTCCGGCACATTTGTAAATGTGCTAACCTCTTTTGTTACCTTTATTAGAATGTCAGGACATGGACGCAGTGGTGGGCTTGGTAGTCCTAGACGGTAGGAGATGTCGATACCGGATAATATTCCGGCATAAGAGGAGGGTGCTAGTCAGGCCAACATGGCCAAACTGATTGGTCAGCAAGCCATAGGCACCTTAGCCCATGAAATGGCCGGAGCTTTGAGAGAATCTATGGACATTCTCAGGGCTGAGAATCAAGTCCAAGTCCAAGCCCAAGCCCAAGCCCAAGTAGCTGAGGCAGGGCCATCTTTCTTGAAGAGGGAGTTCTTCCAGTCTAATCCGGACGAGTTTTTGTGTGATCCCAAAGAGCTACTGAAGGCTGATAAGTGACTAGAACAGATAGTGAAGACATTTGAGATGCTTGGCATGGAGAATGACTAGTTGAGGGTGACCTTTGCGTCTTTCTAGTTGAAGGAGGATGCGGGTCAGTGGTGGAAGTATCTGCGTGGACGCATTGGGGTGACTTTGGAGGCTTTTGTCAATACCTTCCAGGAGAAGTTTCTTCCTCCCATAGTTAGGGAGAAATTAAGAGACCAGTTTTCTAAGCTAGTGCAATTGAACACACATGTGGCAGAATTCGAAGCCACCTTTACTAGCTTGTCTAGGTTTGCACCCGAGCTTGTGGCAATTGAGGAACGCCATTGCTTGGAGTTTGAGAAGAGGTTGAGGACTGAGCTAATGTTTAAGGTGGCTGGTTCGATGCTTAGAGATTATGGACACCTTGTGGAGGCAGCAGCTCATCTTGAGACCGTAATGGATGAAGGGCTCTAAGAAGAGTCAGGATGTCCAAGGGGACAGCAAGAGACGAAAAGGTTCTAATCCCCAGCAGTCCCATGGAGCACAGTCGAGGTCTACCTTTCCAGTACCAAGTTCGGGTTCTGAGAGAAGTGGTCAGGGGGATTTCACGTGTTTTAAGTGTGGTCAGTTAGGCAACAAGTCTCTAGCTTGCCAACAGAGAGGGGAAGGGCAGCGATCTACACAGTCTTCGGCTCGTTCTTAGAGTTAGAGAGAGATGGCAGCCTCTCACATCTTACCAGTGTGGGCAGGCAGGTCACTTGAAGAGATTTTGCCCACAGTTGGATGGGACACTTGGTGCGTCTGGTTCGAGGTAGACACAGAGCCACAGCCAGCGTAGGCCTTGAGGGCCAATCAGGAAGCCTCTTCGGCTCAGTCGGTGCATCAATCCTATGCTCTGAGGGGTGAGTAGGTAGATCAGAGGCCCACAGGGCGTGTGTATGCTGTTACCGCGCTAGACTTAGTACCAGCGCCTTCTGTTGTGAGAGGTACTTTCTTGTTTTGCAATTCAGTTGCTAATGTGTTTATTGATTCGAATGCATCCCATTCATTTATCTCATCTGCATTTGCATCGGTTTTGGGGTTGGAGTTGGCACAGTTAGCATCTCCTATTTGTGTAGAGTCACCTATTGGTGGTGAAGTTATTTTGAAACAGTGGTGTTGGGGTTGTGACGTCAAGGTTGCCGGTTGTCGATTACCTTTTGCATTTGTCTTGCTTGACATGTCTAGTTTTGATGTTATTTTGGGTATGAACTGATTATCGTCATACCAGGCTGTTATAGATTGCTACCATTAGAGAATTACTGTATGTACCTTGAGCAGTGACTACTTTTATTTCTTAGGGGACCTGGTAGATAGAGTCTTATCACCGGTGTATGATCCACGAGGTCAGAGCGAACTTAGTTGTCTTCTTGCCAACTTTTTGAGTAGTGAGTGTGATGAAGTCCAGGTTTGAGTTACCAAGGGTGGTTTGTGAGTACCCCGATGTCTTTCCCGAGTACCTTACTAGTTTACAGCCTCACCGAGAGGTCGAGTTCTCTATTGATTTGGTGCATGGCACGACATCGATTTCTATGGTACCATATCGGTTTGTACCTGCTGAGTTGAGTGAGTTGAAGGTTCAACTCCAGGAATTGTTAGATAAGGGTTTCATCCGCCCTAGTACTTCACTTTGGGGAGCACCTGCTTTCTTTGCTAAAAAGAAAGATGGAGCGTTGCGACTTTGTATTGATTATCAGAAGTTGAATCGGGTAACTATCAAGAACAAGTACCCAATGCCTCGTATAGATGATCAGTTTGATCAGTTGAAGGGGTCTTGTTGTTTCTCTAAGATAGACCTGAGATCGGGTTATCATCAATTGAGGGTGAGGGAAGAGGACATCCCGAAGACGACATTCCGTACGCGGTATGGCCATTACGAGTTTCTAGTGATGCCATTTAGGCTAACAAATGCACCGGCCGTGTTTATGGATTTGATGAACCGGATCTTCCGTGAGTTCTTAGATCGCTTTGTGGTCATTTTTGCGGGCAACATTTTGATTTACTCACCTTTTGAGGAGGAGCATGAGGAATACTTGCAAATGGTGCTTGAATTGCTTAGAGCCCATAAACTTTACGCAAAGTTTGGGAAATGTGAATTCTGGCTGAGGGAAGTTAAGTTCTTAGGCCAATGGTATCTGGAAAAAGGGTGATTGTAGATTCATCCAAGATAAAGGCAGTGCAAGATTGGGCACAACCTAAGAATGCTTTTAAGATCCGTAGTTTCTTAGGGTTGGCTGGGTATTATTGGAGATTTGTAAAAGATTTCTCTACACTAGCCTCACCTTTGACTAAACTAACGTGGAAGGAAGTTAAATTTGTGTATAGTGAGACTTGTGAGAAGTCATTCCAAGAACTTAAAGTTAGACTGACCACTGCTCTAGTTTTGATTATTCCGGAGAGGGGTTTGGGTAATTTAGTATATTGTGATGCCTCACGGGAAGGTTTAGGTTGTGTTTTGATGCAAGAAGGAAAGGTAGTGGCCTATGGCTCACAGCAGTTGAAAACACACGAGAGGAAATACCCTACTCATGATCTAGAATTAGCAACGATGATATTCGCCTTGCAAATTTGGAGGCATTATCTGTATGGTGAGAAATTTGAGGTGTTTTCCAATCACGAGAGTCTGAAGTATCTGTTCACACAGAAAGACTTAAATTTAAGGCAGAGGAGGTGGATGGAGTTTATAGAGGACTATGATTTTGAGTTGCATTATCATCCGGGGAAGGCCAATGTTGTGGCCGACACCTTGAGGAGGAAATCAATTAGCAGTGTGGCTTATATCGCCATTCAAGAATGGGAGATGTTGGGTGCTCTTGGGGAGTTTGACCTACATCTTAGTGAGTCCACTGAATCTGCGACTTTGTTTATGGTAGTTGCCCAACCCACACTTGTGTACCGAGCGTTAGACGCGCAGAGGGGTGACCTTGAGGTAGAATCCCTCATAGAGAAGATTTCCAGTGGAAAAGTAGAGAGGAGCTTGAATGTGTATCCCGACCAGAGTGTGAGATACCGTGACCATTTGTTCGTGCTGAAGCCTTGCTGAGAGGAAGTGCTCTGAAAGTTTCACCATTCTCGCCTTGCGGTGCATCTAGGAGGCGTAAAGATGTATCACGGCCTTAGTCGCCAGTTTTGGTGGAGGGGTATGAAGAAGGATATAGCTATAGTTGTATCAAAGTGCCTTACTTGTCAGCAAGTGAAAGCCGAGCATTAGAGGCTAGCAAGTTTGTTGTAACCTTTTCCTATTGCTGAGTAGAAGTGGGAGCATGTCACAATGGATTTTGTTATAAGCCTTTCGAGGACTCAACGAGGTAG
>JAPPVO010000007.1:102125377-102157272 GCA_030407325.1 Camellia japonica
TGGTCAAAATTGTTTTAGTAGAAAAATCAAAACAAAAAATGGTCAAAATAATGAACTAGGGGACAGTTGAGTTAGGTGTTCTATCTGTTCCGCTTTGTCAAAATACTTGCTAGAAAGGGCACTCTACTTGCTGGAAAGGGCACCGTATTCGCCAGAAAAGGGCACAACAAAGGGCTGAAAGCTCTCTCACCCTCCAAGCAACGAGGTATCAAGCCAAGTGCGAAGCACGAACTGGAATGGGGCAAGATATTCCACTCCATCATCTGGACAGATCTTATCACGTCCAAACTCCCCAGCAAAGCATCATCAACCGATGTTAGCTGCAGATTGGCTACACACCCAGTTGTAGCGCGACCCTTCTATGGGAGGAATTCACTAGCTGTGAACGAAGAAAGAGAATCTAGCAGCATGCTAGGGGCAAGAGCCCGCAACTTCCTGTTTATCCATCAACCACCCAGGGGAGGGATTGAAAAATGAGAGATTGAAGAATAGAGAGATGTGCGATGAGAGAAAAAGTGAGAAAAGGGCTTTTTCAGAAAACAAGAGATTGAGTGCCAGAGTGATGTGAGAATCACAAATGAGAAAGGGTGGGAAACACTACCCGGTGAAACAGGCTCCCTGTGCACGTCTGAGTGTCGTGTCTTTTTGTTTTATCTCGATTCTTGTTTTGAGTCGTTTCGAGTGTTACTCGATGTGTCTAGGTTGTGTGCCTTTTATTTCCTTGTTGAGTCGTTTTGTTGTGTTCAGTCGTAGGCTCAATACCTGGTCGAAAACTCATCTCTCAATTTCAAAAATAAAATCGTTTTGTGCTCTGATTGCTGTGCCGTTCTCCACATTTGTGCAAAACAGAATTTGTTCTTTCATAAAACCACAAGGTTCAACCTAGGTCATGTGAGAACAGTGGAACCAGGACCTATCTGAAGCTATAATGGTTCCGGACTACAAAGCAAAAGCAAAAGAGGAAAATGTCAGGCATCTGAGTTTGTTCCAACTTCAGTAAGCTCCGAGATCGCATTCCGTATGCACCTTGTCAGGCCTTGTCAATGCTTCGAAGTATGAGTATGCCTCTACCTCAAGCTCAAGCTCAAGTCTGCTTCAAGCCAGAATGGCAATCAGAAGTGCTCTCCTCGAGTACCATTTCTTGCCAGGGACATCTTGGCTGTGTTTGCAATGAGTTCCTAGGAGACCAACTGCGACGGTGGAAACTAGAGTTCGAATGGCTGATGCCTAGAACGTAAAGGTTTGGGATTTCCGGGACTAAAGTCTGGTTTAAATACCCAGGGGCGTGTCCTCGGCTTGAAATCTGTATGGAAGCCCTATAGGTTGAGATAGCGTGTATGCACCTCAATTCTGGATACTGAACCAACCTAGTATGTCACCCCGTTGGAGAATAGGGAAAGTTGTGAAATGATCAGGAAAAAAGGCAGCATCCAAAGTAGTGTTCATACATGACAAGTCAGTATTTCAGAGCCTTTGTACTGCGAGTTAAAGGTAAGTGTTCGAAGAGCACAAGGAAGATCCCCATCGGAGAAGCGGTTCACGCCACTCACCCCATGGGTGCTTTCTAAAGCGCCGCTATACTTGTTTATTGCGTTCCTTAAACATCATGCATTGTATTGCATTGTACCTATCAAGTTTCTCTCTCATTCATGCACGATATTGTATATACGGTTCATTCAAAGAAGTTCCGTTTAAAATCATTCACTTAGTGTATCAATCACACTTTCTCTATTCAGTTAGTGTATCAATCACACTTCATTTATTTAGTGTATTAATCACACCTCATTCACCCTTAATGTATCAATCACACTTTATCCATTCAGTTAGTGTATCAATCACACTTCATTCATTCAGTGTAACTATTACACTCTCATTTATTTAGTGTATCAATCACACTTCATTCATTCAGTGTAACTATTACACTCTCATTTATTTAGTGTATCAATCACACTTCATTCATTTAGTGTATCAATTACACTCTAGCTCATTTAGTGTATCAATCACACTTCATTCATTTTGTGTATCTATCACGCACATATTCACTTTTCTGTATCTATCACACATATTCTCATTTTCTGTATCTATCACACATCCTCATTTTGTGTAGCTATCAAGCACATACTCACGTCATCATCTTTTGTATATCAATCATACTCTATTCACTAAGTGCATCTATCACACTTCGTGTTCACATTTAGTATATCAATCATACTCTATTCACTAAGTGCATCTATCACACTTTGTGTTCACCTTTAGTGTATCCATCACACTTGTTCACTAAGTGCATCTATCACACTTTGTGTTCATATTTAGTATATCAATCATACTTTATTCACTAAGTGCATCTATCACACTTCGTGTTCACATTTAGTATATAAATCATACTCTGTTCACTAAGTGCATCTATCACACTTTGTGGTCATCTTTAGTATATCAATCATACTTTGTTCACTTAGTGCATCTATCACACTTCGTGTTCACATTTAGGTTATCAATCACACTCTGTTCACATAGTGCATCTATCACACTTCGTGTTCACATTTAGTGTATCAATCACACTTTGTTCATTAAGTGCATCTATCACACTTCGTGTTCACCTTATTATGTATCCATCACACTTGTTCACTTAGTGCATCTATCACACTTTGTGTTTGCCTTTTGTGTATCCATCACACTTTGCTCACTTCACCCTTTTTGTATCAATCACACTTTGTTCATATATTTATCTATCACACCTATGCCTACTTTGTGTATCAATCACACACATTCGCTTTGTGTATCAATCACACACGTTCGCTTTGTGTATCAATCACACACTCTCGCTTTGTGTATCTATCATACCTTGTTCACTTAGTGCATCTATCACACTTTGTGTTCACCTTTTTATGTATCCATCACACTACGTTCACTTTGTGTATCTATCACACACATTCACTTTCTGTATCCATCACACACGTTCGCTTCGTGTATCTATCACACATACACACTGTATTCGCAGTGAGAATTGCCATAATTCTCTTACATCATTTATGCATTGTAATGTAGCTTGGTTTCTACTTGCTAAAAATTGTTGCATTGTTATGCTTCGTTACAGCTTTCTTTGCATGATCATAAGTTATGCTCAGCTTTGTGCATATCATTTGCATTTTACCCCAGCCTTCGGGCGCATCCCTGCATGCTTTTGCTAATTGATTGTCTGAGTCTTCGGCCTTGTCAAAAATGGGTCGTCTCTGGGCTTTGACAATCACTCTCGTCATTGTTATGACTTCTGAGTTCTGTCAAAGAGGGGCAACTGTAGACACCTCATTTTTGACCGTCCTCAAGACTTGGTTGTGCTTGTAGGTACACCCAACGGCTGGTTCGATTGCTCGCCCAGCATTCGACTGTCGCGGCGGGACGTCACTGGTTCGGGTTTCCCGAACCTTGTATTCTTTTTGTCTCATTTTGGACCCTGACCTGGTCCTTTCAGGGTGCCCCTGTGGTGCACTGCTGGCCATGGCATGGCACTACGGCCATGCTTGGCCCCTGCCGGCTACTGGTGAACACCTGCCGGCCATCAGTGTGGCAACCGGCCATTGCTGATGGCCGGCACCCCCCCTATTTCAGCTGGTTTCTGGGAAGATCTTTTGTACCAGCTGGATTCCTCATATCTGCCCTCCATACACGTGTATGGAGGGATGAAGCTCTTGCCAAGCTTGTTCAAGAAGCTTTAGCTTTGCATTCCTCTATATAAGCAAGGGGCTCCTTCATTTCAGAGGGTTCTGAGTTTTTGAAGGGCAAAAAGCTTTCTCTCTCTCTCTATATTGCTTGTGGTTAGAGCTTGGAAGTTGGATTTCTTTGCATTTTTGCACTATACCTCATAGCACAAGACCTCCATCACTCATTCAAACACCTTGAGGCTGTCTCTCAAGGTTGGAAGCTCAGATTTTTGGACCAAAAGCTGCTGGAAAGATTGTTCTTCAAGGGTAAGCACACTTTTCCCCTAAACTAGTCTTTTCTTGCTTCATTTGTAATCTTTTCTTTCAAGCATTTTTGGGCTCCGACCCAAACTAGAAATGACATATTTTGAGCCCCTTTTCATGTTTGATCAAGGGTCTTCTCTGTTTGAGGCTTCCTTCTATCACTTGCCTCTTTAACTCTCTTTTAGGCTTTTTTTTGCATAGTATTTTAAGCTTATTTGTGAGCTGTTTTGGATTTGGCCATAAACTTAAAGAGGCTTGTTTTGATCCCCTCTTCAACTTTGTTGAAGGGCTCTCCTCTGTTTAGGACAGAAAATACCACTTGTCTCTTTACCCCTCTTTTAGGCCCATTTCTTGCATGCTAGTTTAACCTTACTTGTGTTTATTTTCGTAGGCGTGATGTAAACTGTAAAGTGCCTTATTTTGAGCCCCTCTTCAACTTTATTGAAGGGCTCTTCACATTTGGGGCCAGCTGCTGTCCATTGTCTCTATTCTCACTTTTAGGGCTATTTTTGCATGATAGATTAGGCCTATTTGTATTCATTTTTGAGGCATGTTGTAAACTGGAAGAGGCTTGTTTTGACATCATCTTCATATTTTATTAAGATTTCATTTTTGTTTAAGGTCACATGCTATCTTGTATGCTTGGTGGCCTCCCATTTTGAGCTTTGCATCCTAGCCCTTGTTGCATGCTTCATTTGGCCTTCTAGCCACTGGAATCTAGTGGATTTCCAGTGGCTTGGCTACTATTTTGAGCTTTCAAATCAGAGGAGGGTGACCCCCTCTCTCCTTGACTTGTTTGGTAGTCATTTTGGCCTTCCAAAGAGGCCCTATCTTGCATGCTTTGTTGACTGATTTTGGGGCCAATTTGGTGAGTTTTGGGACTATCATATTTTATTTTCAGAGCTGTATATGCCATGTCACTTGTCTATCTTGTATGTGCCTAATAACTCCTTGTATGGCCATCTAAAGGAGCTCATCATTTTTGCATACCATGGTTGCATATTAGTGGTTATTTGGGCCTATTTTCACATGTTTTATTCACTGATTTTCGACGGTTTGGTGAAATTCCATGTGCATCATGCACTTGCCATGTAAACCATGTTTGCTAGTCAAAATCGCATGCTACTTTAGTCCATCTTGCTAGCGCTTTTTGGCCTTGCTTTAAACTGGAAAAGTTCATGTTTTGGGACTGCCTTGACTCGGTCTTCATGATTCATGTTCAAATAATGCATGCTTTGTATAGCTGTAAGTCATTCCATGTGCCTAGTTTCGAGTTTCGGGTCTCACCTCATGCATCGGGTGCCATGTTTTCATGATTCGGGGCTGTTTAGCATCATATTTCAGTGCTGAAATTTGCATGTTGTATGCCATATCCCATGCCTTACCATGCTTTGGTAAGTGGCATTGCCTTAGGGTCGGTCCTCGGTTCGCGTGCACGTTGCACGTATCTCGAGTGTCTCATTTCATCTAATGGCCACTGATGTGAGTGTGGCTGAGGTCCACTCATGTTGGTGTAAGTCCATTATGCATTGTGTATGCCATTTCATTTCATAGCGTTGTGTATGATAGGTTGTATGTTAGCGCATTGTGTGCCATGTTATCTCGTGCATCGTGTATGCCATTTCATAGCATTGTGCATGTTAGGTTGTATCTTAGTTGCATTCATGCATGTCATGCATATTGCATTGTGTTTGGGATAGGAGTTAGCCCGAGCACGGAAACGAGGTACGTTTCGTACTCCGAGTGACGGAACGTGTCTCAATTCCCACAGTCGCCGACACTCCGGATTATCCATGATGGAGTCTAGGTCTTGTGTGTTTATCTGTGCATTCATTTAATATTGAGTCGTGCAATTCGACTCCTCGGCATCATGCATCGATATGCGTGATTGGTGGCACGAGGATCGAGGTGTGCATATATATGTGAAAATACTTGCTATGACCCTTTTCTGCTCTCTGTTGCAGCAAATCAAGAATCAGCAGCCTTCGGAGCTTGGCGTGCTTTCCATCAATTGTAAACAGAGGTTAATTGGGGCATCGCAGTGGATTTCCGCGCAAAGCAGCTCAAACATGCATCATCCATCATCCGGAATAGAGTCGAGGCAGTCCCTAGCTTGCATGCTAGTTTACAGCTTTCCTAGTTTAATTTGTTAATTAATTAGGATTTTGTATTTATTCGAACTGTATTACTTATTCGGGACTGTATATTATTCTTTCGGACCATCTGCGCGAGGGCAATGTTGTAATAAGTGTGCGTGTGTGTGATGTATGTCTCCCAACCCCACGTCTTTCTCCCTTTTATTTACCAGCTTATGATGGTTAGATTAGGGCATGTTTCAATTAGCATACAATATGATAGCATGTTTGCATTCATTCATCTGTTTTGCATGCACCGGGCTCGGCGCATCATACTAACTGCATTTGTATTTCAATTTCAAGTTGAATACTTGTTATCTGTAGCATTTCATATGCCATGTTTAGAATAGCCGAGTCTACTATAGTTGCATTTTTGCATGTGTTGCATTAGGCATTTCTGTAAAGTTAAGATCATGCATGATTTCTAACATAGTTTCTGTTTTGGCTTGGAGTACTCGGTGAGTTTTTATGATTTAGCATCCTTGCATGCGTGTGAGTGACTGCCATTATAGCATGCTTACCATGAGACTATGTGCTTATGTGATATATCTGCCTGAGTGCCTGTGGGTGAAGGTTGGGTTATTTGGATTGGAACAAATCATCGACTGTGAGTTTTAAGCCCACTAGATAGTGGCAAAACCATCTTTTTCTAAGCCTACTTGCGAGTAGCAAACCATCTTTCAAAAAAACAAACATGAAATGTTTTGTTCCAATTCAGGCGACCCGGTTTATACTTGTATGTTGTGCGCATCACATAGTAAATCTCGCTAATATACCGGAATAAGAACACACAATGTTTTCAAAACTTGATATCATGGTTAGTGGAGGCCGATCTTTGATCGGGCGAGAGGGGGTGCTCATAGCTGACCTTCCCCAATCGTACCCAAGTTCCCGAGCCGAGGCAACTTGGTGATGACGGACACGTGGCCTTAGGCAACGAGTCGGGGTTTCCTAAATTTCCTAAAAATAAAATATTTAGGTGGCGACTCTGTATCTGGCGAAGCAGTCCATGTTTGGCACTTCTTTCTAAAAAATCTGTTTTTCTCAAAACGATTTGCCGGATTTGGACTCTTTGGTTCAGATTAAGAACCGTGACATTTGAGTCCTGAACTGTAGTAACCCCAAAAAGAACAGAACGGGACTCACCCTCCCGGGGCGTTCGGGGACGTCTACACTACTCATGCTCATTGAATTCATGCTCTCCTTCTGTACACATTCTTGAGATAAACTATTACAGGGCTTTCCGTATAAGCACATAGTCTTATGGTAAGCATGCTACACTACTCATGCTCATTGAATTCATTCTCTATGGACTTCTAACATTGTCTCTTTTACATTTCGAGAGGAATTGACCTACACTAACATATCTTGAGTGATGTTGAGTCTCTTAACCATCCACCATCTATTTTCACTTCTACGGTTTCTCTCTTACTTCTTTGAAGTCCGAGCATTAGGAAAAGGCTACCTCAGAGGCACCAACCAGGCCATCATCATTGTTTCCATGTTTCTTTGGATTGGTCTCCATACTCTTGAGCGTGCAAGCCACCAGTGAGTGCCCACAAGAAAGAAAAGTCCAAAATCAAAAATGAAAAAAAAAGGGACTCATTGATTTAGGGGGAGCTTCTTCTTTTACTCAACAAATACCTTTTGATTCTTAGTGGTTACTTTTCTCAGTGATGTTTAGATTCTCTTGCTGGAGGTCCAGCCATCCGATTACTACTAGGATTAACTCTAGCTCTGTGGCCTCTCAAGGATTGAACACACACATTCATTATGTGAGCTGTCATTTTTGCCTTTGAGTTGTGTATTTCCATGTTGCTTATGCTCATTGATTCATGCTTACCTATTTTACTCATGATATCATGCTTCATACTGTCTACATTGCAAGATTGTGGACTTTATGGTATGTGGATTATTTCATCTTAGTCCCACATTATGGCTAGTCTACTCATTCTTACTTGTTTTAGGTCATACTCATACTTGTCAGTTAGAGTGTTCTTCCACTGCTAAGCAGAATGGTTTTCAGGGTGCGGAATTTTTTTCTCTTTACTTGAGCGAGGGTTATTGTGCTTGAGCGGACAATCTTTCAGTCTTGTACTTTTGCAGGTGGTGCAGATTCTGAGAGTGTGTTTTCCTGGCTTGAGCGACGGAGTGGTGGTTCGAGTGACCCCAGCACTTAAGTGTCTTAGCTCGAGTGAACCTCTTCTCGCTTGAGCAATCTGTTCTGGTATAAAATGTGCCTTCCATCCACTCAGTCTCATTTTTTCCCCAATTTCTTCAAATGCCTTCTCTCTCCTAGTGCGTTTATCCGCCTCTTGCTCCTTGTGCTTTGGCATCATTGGGTTTGGGTAATTTTTTCTCTACAATCAAGCCTCTTATTCTTCGATTTTTGGTAAGCTTCTCTCTCTTCTCGTTATTTTTTCCCCTCCTGTTCTCTCTCTTCATTTTTGTGCTGCTTCAAGTTGTTTGTGGACTCTAGTGTTCAATTTCGTTTGTTTGTTTTTTTTTTTTTTTTTCCTTTTTTTTTTTTTTTTGTTTTTCCTTATTTCTTTGTTTTGTGCTTGGTTTGTGCATCATTTCTACACTATGTACTTGTTAGGGTTTTGTTTTGGCTTACTCCTACCTTTCCATGACTCCTCCATTATCCTACTGCACACATGTTGGCTTTAAGTAGGTTTTGATTGGTTTTGTTTCACTTTTACTGTTGCATTCATGCTGTTTTTATTTGGGAGTTGACTTGATATATTCTGTTGCCCTTTCTTACATAGTGGGGTTGTTTTTCTGCTATAATGCGTTGATTGAATCCTACATTACACGTGCTTATCTTGCTTTTAGGGTTTTGATTTGCTTTATACTACCTTCCTCATACTGTGTTTGGATCCTTGGTACTAATGGTGTTTGTTCTTTTGAATTATTTTTGGGGGTGTAGCTCGACTTTTTTGCGCCCCCTTTTGGAAGCTCGAAAGAAGCCCTATAGTTCAGACTCCCGCGATTCTGAATCTAATCTCACAAGTACAATGAGAAATTGATAAACACCAAAGAATCCAAATCCGGTAAATCTTTTGGAAAAATCAATTTTGAATCAAATTGCCAAAAATGAACTGCTTTGCCAAGGTCAAAGGAGGAAGGAAGATAGAAGGAGGTCTTTTTAGCTCTTCAAAGCTTTTGGAAAATTTGCTAACCTTAAATTATGAATGCAGGGGGGTCTATTTATAGAATTTGAGCTAATTTGGTCTAAAATATCTTCAAAAAAAGGCCAACTGGCAAATTCTTGCCAGCTGTCTGTTTGGCGCCATTGAGAGCCGGTCGGCCCCCAAAACACACGGTCGGACCCAAAAATGAAAGGCCAGGTCTAAAAAGGTTCTGGACTAATTTTCATTGAAAGCCGACCGGCACTAAATGAGCTACGGCTGGATCTAAATGGAGTCGGCCAGTTCCAAAAATCTGCATTCAGTCCCAACTTCAAACGGGCATATCTCCCTCATCTGGACTCGATTGTTAGTGATTCTTAAGTCTAAATTGAGGCCCGAAAGTCTACTTTCCAATGGTGGTGGCTTCACATCTAAATTATAAGTGTGCAAAGAGATATGCCTAATTTAGTGAAGGCTGCTCATTTCTATCTTAACGAATTGATGCTCAACTTCTTCCTAAACTAGTTTTCTTCCCTCCCCTCCTATTTCCTTAAAATCCAAACCTATAAATAAGATGTTTTTAAATTTTTTTCAAAGGGTCCTCCTCCCTTCCATTTATTTCCACTTTATCCTTACTCGGTTTACTGAAAAGTGCAATGTTTTAAACGAAATGCGAACCTTGGAATATTGTAGAAACATTTTGACAAATATTTTGAAAGGAGGGTTTTAAGGTCTAAAATAGTTTAGCCAAAATGGGGTATAAGGTTTGGGATTAGAGCTTGAATCCAAATTTCTTCGCTGAGAATTCAAAAGATTGCACAATGTAACTTTCATCATCTGGTGTTTGGAATAAAGCGCCCAAGTCTTAAGGGTGGTAAAAAATGGGTTGTCTACAGGAGGTTGGAAGTTATTACAACCAGCATGTACGATGAAAGGAATAGAAAGAAAACGTGTGATTAGAAATTATTACAACAATGAATAGAAAAAAGTGGGGGTTAGAAGTTATTACAACAATGAATTGATTGAACCAAATAGAAGCTAAATCTGACAAATCATTAGGAAATATAAAAAAAAAGATCTAACAAGAGCTGCGCACGCCTAGGAGATTGTCTGTTGGAAGTTGCTTTGTTTGCTATTGAGGACTTGCTTTTTTTTTCCCAGAAAACCATCTAGCTGACAGATAAATTGTGTTGGACGATTGAATAAGTTGCTGACTGTATACTTTATTTGGCTAGTCGGACCAAAAAGCTAGGAACTGCTATTTTGTGTCGCAAAACCAAAATAGAGCAAAAATAAAACAAACAAAACACTTTCAAATGATGGTCATCCTTTTACTCTTTCCTATCATAGGGGTGCTCAAAGAAGATGTAGATAGGCTTTATCCATCATACCACAACAAAAGATGATATAAGATAGGTACAAATGCTGTTAAATGGACAAAAACTAATATGTGCATGAATTGAAGCTAAAGAGAAAGTAAAGCCAAAGAAATAGATGGAAACTTGCATTCATCTTTTTGTGGACAAGAGTAAACTAATATCCTAATCCATGCTATTAATTGGGGAGAACAGATTGCCACCATTTCTAAAGGAGAAGTTTAGGTAAGGGATTACATCATCAAGAGTAATTGGAAACTCATCCTCTTACTCATGGAATATGGATTCAACATCTATTTCCATGCTCAAAGTTGATCGAGAAGAGAGTTTCCAACACTTTTGATAAAAAAAAATCTTTCACCTAGACTTCAAAGAAAACAAAGAGAATAAGAAAGATAGAAAAAGATCACCCAAGGGATTCCATGAAACAACCCCAAATACCCATTAATATTGAGTATGTGTTGAATCACATGAGCCAAAACACTTAGATGATGAAAAAGAGATAATAAACTTGCATGAAAGTAAAGAAAGGTTACACTACAATTCTCTAGATCGGTGGTGTAATACCCCTGTTCCGTAATATGTTAATTGGTCCTTAATATGAGTATGATTATGTGTTTAATATGATTTTGTGTGCCATTATGTGGTCTTGGATTTCTATCTGTTCACCGCAGGAATATCTGTTTGATTTATCTGCTTTGGAAATTTAATTGGAGGCCTTATCAGCCACAGAACCCGAAATTGATTACGCCATTGTGATTGGTATAATTTTTGGAACCTATGGTGAAATTTAATTGAAAATTGATTCGGGTCAGATTAAATCGATTAAATCGGTGAATTAGAGCCCAATTATCTTATTAATATTATATTGGCCTTGGTGGGTTTTGTTGTGAAGTCACTACACTCTCTATCCTCTCTTTTTCACTTCATTTTGGTTGAATTTAGGACTCAAAATAGAGAGAACCGGCTGTAGAGAGAGGGAAGGAGAGAATTGTGTGATTTTTGGCTCAAGCTTGGGAATTTGAAGATTAAGCTCAAGATTTGGCTAGAACTTGAGTGTTTAAGGCTCCTAGGTGAGTAATTAACCTTTGAATCATGGGTTTTTGTTTGCTATTTGTAAATTAAGAATAAAGAACATGAATTTAATTGAGTATGATGAAATTGAATTGGTTTTGTTGAATTGAAGGCTAAATTGTGCATGCATGTAAGAAATTGTCTTAAATTTGCATGTTTGAGCTTGAAATACATGATTCATGTAGAGTTTTGGTTAAAGCTCATGATGTAATCACCAATTGTACTATCTAAGTTGAGAATCATCACATGCATGTACAAATTATAAGGTTGAATGCATGACATTGTTATGTTGGTAATGAGTTTGGTGGAAAATGAGCCATGCATGTGTTTGATTCATGAGATTAAGCTCCATGTTGATGTATTCTAGTGTTAGTACCATGTTAGTACAAATATATGTGAGATTGGAGCCATTGTGTACAAGAAAATTGGTTGAAAGTCGATTTGGAGCTCAACAACTCAATCTGGGAAACCCAGAATTTTGATGTCCGCTCGAGCGGGGGAAGTGCCGCTCGAGCGGGAAATACGTGCTCCCAATACTTTTTGCAGACTTGGTGTCTGCTCGAGCGGGGTATTTCACACTCGAGCGGGGGAGCTTTGTAGACAGGCCTTCCGCTCGAGCTCTATATTTAACGCTCGAGCATATTTTTCATGCAACCAGTACTTTTGCAGGCCTTAAGGGTCTGCTCGAGCGGGGTATTTCATGCTCGAGCGAGGACCCTACTTTCTGAAATTTTGAAAATGCATTCTGTGTTCTGTTTTTTCCGTTCTCTTTCACTTCTAAGCACTCTTAGGCATACATTGAGCATTGTAATTGAGTTAAGGAAATAAGAATGAAGCCTGAAGAGGAATATGTGAATTAAAGAACGGATTGAATTATTTGTGACCCATATGTGTTATGTGATATGTAGGGTCAAGCTCCAGGGCAATTCAACTAACCGATCACTGTGAGTAATATCTGAAATGTATTATTGTCCGATTGCTTACTTCTATGTAAGTTTTGTAAAGTTCATTAATCTGAATGGTGGACAAAGTTTGATATGAAAGTTTGAAAGGCCTAGAGGCCAGTTTGATACGAAGGTCGTTTTGACATAAATGAATGGACCGAAGGTCGTTTTGGCATAAATGAATGGACCGAAGGTCGTTTTGACACAAATGAATGGACCGAAGGTCGTTTTGGCATAAATGAATGGACCGAAGGTCGTTTTGACACAAATGAATGGACCAAAGGTCATTTTGGCATAAATGAATGGACCAAAGGTCGTTTTGGTATGAATGAATGGACCGAAGGTCGTTTTGGCATAAATGAATGGACCGAAGGTCGTTTTGACACAAATGAATGGACCAAAGGTCGTTTTGGCACAAATGAATAGACCAAAGGTCGTTTTGACACAAATGAATGGACCAAAGGTCGTTTTGGCATAAATGAATGGACCTAAGGTCGTTTTGGTATGAATGAATGGACCGAAGGTCGTTTTGACATGAATAAATGGACCGAAGGTCATTTTGACATGAATAAATGGGCCGAAGGCCAGTATGTTTGGAACCATAACCACTTGAATTAAATCGTATATATGTTAAATAGAAATATGAATTGGGCCCAAGGCCATTTGGAGCATGTTGGTCTACATATTGTTTGTACAACTTCTGTATTTGATATTATTCACTGGGCTATCGCTCACGCTCATTCATGTGTTTGTAGGTGAGCCAAGAGAGGTCCAAACCCAGCCTCAGTGAAGTTTGTGTGGAACAACCAAGGTTTTGAAGAGTCAGCCCTCGTGTCTCACGAACGAGACACGTCTTCGCCCTTTTGCTATCTTGTGTCATTTTGTCACGTTGGCGAGGACTTTGGTTTACGTCTGTATATAGTTTTGCTTGGCTGACTTAGATTTGAATGATCCTGTATGTACAGAGGTTGTGTTAGTACATATTTTGATGTGAGTTATTAATATGTATCTGTATGATTGTTATGATGTGCCATGCAAGCACAGCTCTATGGACAAATTTTTAAATTGCTTTCGTTTGGCCCCCATTAACTCGGTTAAAATACGTTTGGTTTGGTTTGAGGCCGTAGGTAATCTCATGATTACTGGCCGGTTACGTCCTTAACCCATGGGGACGGGTTCGGGTCGTGACAGGTGGCAAAGCCCTTCATGTCCCAAAGCTAGATAAAATACATATAAGTAAAAAGAAATTACACTACCATTCTATGAATGGATGGCTAAGCCCTTCACATCCCAAGGAGAATCACATGCTAGAGGAATAAAAACTATAGAAAATAAGGGGAAAAAAAAGAAAGAGATGAGAAACGTTTCAAAGTTTACCTTTCAAAGAAAGGAATAGCTTTTGATTATCAAACCTCCTTCTTCACACCTTCAAGGCTTTTGGAGATGACTTTAACACTTAGCAAGAAACTCCAAGATCAAGCTTTAATGGTGTTTGGGCTGTGTATGTATCAAAAGAGAGGTGGAAGAGGTGAAAAGCTTTGGGTTTGACATGGTGCAATGGCAAGACACTTGGAATTGAGCTCTAACTACTTGAAAACAATTCTTCTCCCTTCCAAATAAAGCCAAGAGGTGGTATTTGTAGAGTTTTGGAGGAAAATATTTAAAAAGGTGGACAGATGGCCTTTTCCATCTGCATGGAGTTGACTTTCTTGATAATACTTTGTTTCCTGGACAAAACATTCAATTGACACATTTTTCATCCGGCCAAAAGATTTTTTGTACGGCCAAATGAGAAAGTGTACAGCCAGACCAAATTTTGTATGGCCATATTGTTTTGAAGGGAAAACATGTTTTCTCTAGAAAATTATCATCATTTTCGATTATCTGCACTATGTCCTCGCTCAATTTACAGAAAAATGTATAACACTTGAAGTTTGAAATGCGAGCTTCAGAATAGTGTAGATATGTTTGGAACTACACGATCAAAACATTTTGGAAAAGGGTTTTGAATAGGTCTAAAGTAGTTTGGCCAAAACGGGGTGTAAGGTTGGTATTAAATCTTGAACCCGACTTTCCAATTGAGGAATTTGTAAGATAGCACATTCCATAACTTTCATCATTGGGTGTTTGGAGAAAAGTGCCCAAGTCTTAAGGCGGGTCAAAATGAGGTGTCTATAGTTGTCCCTCTTTGACAGAGCTCGATGCATCATTTCATGACGTGAGTGAATGTCAAAGCTCGAAGACGACCCTTTTGACGAGGTTGTAAGACTTGAGAAAACAAACAAAATATGGGTGCAGTTGGTTGAACTCGAAGGCTACCTATGTATCTTTTTGCATGGAATCAAACCAGCGTAGTTCAGGGGCTGGATGCAAATGATATGCTCGAAATTCAATTGAAAGTTTGACTTCTACACCTCATGAAGCCGATTGTTTGAAAGTTGATGATTATGTAATGCAATGCAATGATAATAAAGATGCAAAGATGACAATACGCGAGGCAAGCCTTGTGAAAATGATATGAAGTATGCTAAAAAAGAGTGCAGATATAACGAATACAACCTTTTTATGTTTTCACACATCAAGGAGGTAGACAATTCCAAAAACGTGTTACGAATGAACATGCAAGGAGGAGAAACAACCCAAACATACATCGTATGAGTGGAGGAAAATAGTCCAAACGTGATTTCTACATGAGTAAAGGAAGGTGATGTTTCAGTGTTTTCTACACTTCTAGACAGTTTGTGGAAATATACACTAAAAATTTGTATGTGACTGGCAGTCTCAACAACAGGCAACTCCATTCCTAACCATACCAGTCAACAATGGTAAGCCCTAGGATGTAATTCAAACAAGCTTCGAGCGAGAGAAGGAAAGGTTGTAACCAACAAGCAGGCTAAACAATATTTTATATGGGAATGGGGAAGGTATAACCGAAAGTTTACATGTGACTGGCAGTCACAGCAATAGGAAACTCCAATCATGACCATCCCCGTCAACAAAGGTGATTTCTAGGGTGTAATCCAAATACGCTTCAAGTGAGAGGAGGAAAGGTTGTAACTGGCAAGCATGTGTAACCGTATTTTATACGGGAAAAGAGCAGGTATAACAGAAAACCTACATGTGATCGAAAGTCACAATAATAGAAAACTTCAATCCTGACCATACCAGTCAACAAAGGCGAGCCCTAGGGTGCAATCCAAACACATTTTGCACAAGAGGATGAAATGGTGTAACTGGCAAGTAGGCCTAACCGTGTTTCATACGGGAATGGAGAAGGTATAACCGAGAAGTTGCATGTGACTAGCAGTCATAGCAATAGGGAACTCCAATCCTAACCATACTAGTCAACAAAGGAAAGCCTAGGGTAGAATCCAAATACACTTTGCAGGAGAGGAAGAAAGGTTCTAATCGATATGTAGACATATCTGTATTTCACATGGAAATGGAGAAGGTATAATCGAGTGGAAACAAACCTAAACACATTTCATGCGTAAATCGTAAAGAAAAGTCGGAATACATTTCATACGAAACCAGCAAAGTTGTAGCCAAGAGATAACAAGAATAAATGCGTTTCACGCGAAATGGGTGAATGCAAGAAGATAAAGAATATGATTCGATAAATACAACATGCAGTGCTATAGATGCACAAAAGCGGTGCAATAGATACACCTCACACGTTTAGGAAGCAATGTTCTTTGAATATCTCAAGAAATGATACTCCGAAGAGCATCTCACAAGTTTGAAATGGTGCCAGGGAAACCTTTTTGAACATCAAATTTTGAAAAAGGTTTTGGAACTCAATGTATGGGTATATCTCATTTCAGGAAGCAATGTTGTATAAAAAACATCTCGGGAAGCGATGTTGTAGGGAAAAAACTCATAAGGGAAAGCATTGGGTTCCTAACCCTATCTCAACGAGTCCAGAGTCTGTAATTGAAGTGTTTTATAGCCTAAAACGATGATGAAACCTATGGGGATGGAGTTAGAGCATTATTTTTGATCTTCTGAGGTTGGAATAGACTTAGGCATGCCATTTCTTTCTTTGCCAGATAAAAATGGGAGCCATTTGCACAAGATATAAGCTCACCCATATAAAATAGACTTGGTCTGGAGGATAGATTGACAGGCCGAACCATTCGCGCAAATGTTGGGGCACATTTGACATTTCACAATCTAAAATGTATAAAAAATGCCTAAGGCTCCTTATTTTGACACTCTTATATCCGAAAACCCTTGCCCTCTCTCTCTCTCTCAAGATTTCCTCTCTCTTTGGTTTACCCACAAACCCTGACAATTTTCCATTGATTACCATCATTGTCCTCTTTGTATTGAACCGATTGGATTTTGAAATGGTTGAGTTTTGGATTTTCTCCTGGTTTTTTGGTTGGTTTCTCATGGATTTTTCTCTTCCACCCTTAGTTCTCATGTCCTCTTTGTTTTCTTACCTTGTAGGTAACTTAGGACTAGGTTTTGGTTCTTTCCACCATTTTCTTCATCATCCATTCACATTTTCCATGGCTAGCGGTGACATTCCACATTACAGTGCTCATCCTGCTATCCTAGGGAATGGCGCACCTCTGCCAGATCTTGAGATCGATATTCTCGTGCTTACTATGGATGCTAAGGGTCACATTGACTGGGGATATCCCTTGTGGCTGAGGATATCCTCCTCCTAGAGCCAGAGTTGCCACCTTTGGGGGTGAATTCCTTTGTTCTTGACGCCTATCGGCCACGTGCCCATGTGATGGCCCCTGGGGGTATGTTGAGGTTCACAGAGTTCACCTTGAAAGTTGCCAAGGAAGTACAGCTTCAGGAGCATAGAGTGCATTTGTCCCATGATGCCTTTACGATAAGAATGTTTCTTTGGTTAACATACTTTGCTCTGAATTCTTGCTGACTTCCTTTGTTCGGTATGCTAAAAATGTTTCTTACTGTAGATCACTGGCAAAACGATGAGGGATATAGAATTGTCCACCACCTATAACGCTGGTACGGAGAGCTCCAGCAGAGGTCCGTGCTCTAGTGGATGAGTCGGGCTTTGGTACTTTTTACTCTAGGCTTAGACGGTTGCAAGCAAACCTGCCCAGTTTCAATGCTTTAGTGGAGAGGTGATGGGATATCACCCACTCCTTCCACTTCTTATCTATAGGGGAGATGATGAGCCCCTATGACTTCTCTATGATCACAGGCCTAGGGGTAGGGGTGATTCGATCCCATTCGACCTCTACATGGGTCAGTGGTGTGCTGTTCAGTTTTATTTTATTGGGGCAATCCTACCTATAGTCAATCCTAGAATAGTCCACTATAGCTAGCTCTGGCGACAATTCCACAAGACCTAGCCTGCGACTCTACAAGAGGTTGCTTGGTAGACCTGTGGGTTCCTTTTATATGTGCTCAGTACTACTCTATTTGCAAACATGGAGAATACTAGAGGTCTGTACCTGCCGAGTGCCAGGGTGGAGCTCCTACGGGCGAGGGATTATGATTGGGGTGGTACCATCCTTACCATCTTCTATGACTACATGAGCTTAGTGTCTTGCCAAAAGGCGAATTTGCTAGAAGGCTATTGAAGGGAATGATAGGTACATTTTTCATTTTCATCTTTAATTATGTTGCCAACCATGCTTTCTGCTTTATATTTTTTGTTCTATTTCTGCTTCTGCTCGCTGATTTACAAACTTGTCTTTCCTGTGTAGTTGGGGCTTTACACTTACTTTTCTGTCATTGCCCCTATTTTGGTGATAGAGATTGAGCTAGCGGTGCCCCGTTCCTTAGACTATAATGGTAAACTTTTTCCTCTCAACTGCCACGTCCACAGGTGTACCTCCTACCGTTGCTTCTTTGACACCATGATCGCTAACAAGGTAATTGAATCTCATCCTAACTTTTGTTCCCTTTTTACTTCTTTACACTCATATTTTGATATATAACTTATCTATGCATCCTCTATCTGTAGATTGAGTGGCATCCTTGGGCAACCATACCTTACACGATGAGGGAAAGATATGATGCCTTATAGGAGATCTCTAGGATGAGGATACTATTAGAGGTTCCTTTCTGTAGGATCTAGTACTTAGGAGAGTGGTTTACTCACCAAACATCTGGTCAAGTTGTCCCTGACATTCCTTTTCCTTTCCCTTCCCTCATAAGGATTGCTGATGACATCGCTGACAAAGCTATGATCGACGAGCTAATGGCAGGGCAGGATATTGGCATGTTCCATGGGCCAGAAGACTACACTGCCTTTCTTCAGGCTTCCGTCATGCCTCCTCTTACCGAGGGCGTTGCTTGTTGCCCCTGCTACTGGAGATACTACCCCTGCAGCTCTTATCTCTGGTCTTCTGGTGCTTCCTACCATGGTCACATACTAGCGACCAAGTGGCTCGTTCGGTCGGCTCTCTCTTGAGCCTCCTAAAGAGCAGAAGTTCACATTTTCCCAAACGTCCACTAGGTATACATTTCTCTATAACTTTGCAAGTCATTTCTCACTGCTTTATTCTTTTATTGATATTCTCATATGTTTACAGGTCCCAGTGGCCTATGTTGACTAGTGTCTCAAGCTCATTGAGTCCCTGATTCACATAGTGCAAAGCACAGAACTCGCTCTTGTCTCTATTGAGATTCAGGTAATCTGCTCTTTACTTGATTTGTCCCTTTGCCTCACATGTCATCCCCTTATTTTGATCTATTTTGATTATGGCTGGAAATGAATTGAGTCGAGTCAAGTTTTTATATATTTGGGGTTGTTTATTAAGGTTTTAATGAGTTTGAGTTCGAGCTCGAGCTGAGCTCAATAAAAATTTAATGAACCGAGCTTGAGCCAAGTTGGCTTAGGCTTGACTCGAGCTCGAGTCTGTTTACGAGCCTTAACGAGCCCAAAAAATTATAAATTTATACTTGCACATGAGACTAAATAAAAATTTAATGAACCGAGCTTGAGCCAAGTTGGCTTAGGCTTGACTCGAGCTCGAGTCTGTTTACGAGCCTTAACGAGCCCAAAAAATTATAAATTTATACTTGCATATGTGACTAAAGTTGTAATTAAAACTTTGATTATACAAATATATATATATACAATATATATAAACATAGTGAAAAACAGTCAATATTTTATCAAAATAATAATATCTGTCACCACTAATATATAAATGTACTATCTGTAGTTAATTATTATTTACATTTATATTTTTTAAATATATAAATACCATATTTATCTTATTTTTATACATATGTCTACATTATTTAATATATAAATAATAAATGTTAAACGAGCGAGATAACGAGCTGAGCTTACGAGGCAAGGTTTAGTATGTTTGGGCTTGTTTATTAAAAATTTAACGAGCTCAAGCTTGAACACAAAAAAAATATAGCGAACCAAGTTCGAACAAGCTCTTACCAAGCCGAGCTCGAGCCTATTCACAAACACGTTTGTTCATTTGTAGCCCTAGTTTTGATAAATCTCTTTCAACTTTACATTGTCTATTATAACATTCTGCTTCCTACCACTCTTTTCAAATTCTAGCAGCACCTGTGGCATCTTCTCCAGTTGTAAAGAGGAGAGGGAGACAACCTCTATATGAGGGAGAGGAGTTGGGGATGATCACAAGCAAGGGAGAGATGCTCGAGGTCATGGCATAGTAGGGGTGCCTCATGTGTAGGAGAGTTCCTCCCATTCGAAGAGAACCGTTAAGGAGGAGAGTTTTGAGGAGGACACTAAGAAAAGTAATGACAGCAGGGATGTGAGCAATGATATTGAGCACTCTGAGGGCAACGAGACTGATTGCGATAATGACAGGACCCGGTACAGAAAAGGACTAAGAGAGCCAACCGTTGATTTTGATTTTTCTTCTTTTCTCTTCTTTTTGCTTCGAAGTTGGTCACCCATGTATAGTTTCAGATAGGTTTTTGTTTTTGCAAACTCTCATTTGTAAAACTTTGACCAGGGTTTGACGCTGTAGCTTATGAAAAAAAAAAAGGGGGTTTTGTTTTGCACATCATGACGCGAATGGCACAACACATATGAAAAGAAAACAAAATGAAAATAACCTAAACACACTTATTCACACTTAAAATGAAAAAGACTAACAACAAGACCTAAAACACAATTCAAAGCGAAAACCACTAAGCTTGAACTGCCCCTATATAACTTGATCTATAGTGATTCTGGTTTTGACTCGATCTTTGTTGTACTCCGGACTCGGGTTTCATGGTTTAATGTTGTGGTTCATCTCTTATTCCCTTGGTTTTCCCTTAAGTTTGTCTTTTGGTTTGTTGTGGTAGTGTTTGGGACAGGTTGATTGCTTGATTTCCAAACTCATGTTGCCTAGATTTTTGCTCCTCCGCTCAAGCGGCACTTCTTGCGCTTGAGCAGGCTTTGCAAACTCTTAGTACTTTTGCAGGCTTGCAAAACTACTGGAGAGTGTATTCTACGCTCCAGCAGGACTTTCTGCACTCGAGCGGGCTTAGCTCGAGCGGCCACTTCTTGCGTTTGAGCCGTTGGTCAAATGTCTGTAAGACTACTGGATGTGTGTTTTCTACGCTTAAGTGTCACTTCTTGCGCTCGGGCGGTGTGCATCTCTTTCATTGTGTTTTCTACTAGGTTACTGGAAGATTCTTTTAAAATTGGTAGAGGGAACCAAACTTGAATTGAATTCAAAGTATTAGTACTCATCATAATTATTTTCTTCTAATTATATGATTCTTAGGATTTAAAATGGGAACTTCCAATCCACTTTCTGTTATACTCAAAAACAAAAAATTAACTAGAGATAATTATATCATTTCGAAAAGGAATTTGGATATTGTGCTGACTGCAGAAGAGTATAAGTATGTGTTTACAGAAGTTTCCAGCAACATCTGGTGAGGGGGCAACTGAACAAGAAACCCAGGCTTACCAGAAGTAGGTTAAGGCTGATGAGATGGTGAGATGTTACATTTTGGCTTCTATGTCAAATGTTCTGCAACATCAGCATCAGTCAATGGCCACTGCTTGCTACGTTATCCTGAATCTCAAAGAAATGTTTAGGGATCAGAATCGTGCAACAAGGTAGGTAGCAATGAAAGATCTGTGTAACACATCCATGGTTGAAAGGATCCCAATAAGGGATCATGTTCTTAAGATGATTGGTCTTCTTAATGAACTAGAGATCCTTGGAGCTGATATCAATGGGAAAACTCAAGTCGATATTATGCTCCAATCACTACCCAACTTTTTTCAAGAATTTCACCTGAATTATAGCATGAATAAACTTGCTTATTCATTGGCGGAACTGCTTAATGAACTCCAAGCAATAGAGGGCCTCTTTTGAAAGCCATCAAATGCTCTTGTTATTGAAGAAAGTTCTACTTCTAAGTCAAAAGGCGAAAAGAAGCATAAAAAGGTTCAAAGGCAAGTTGCAATCCCTCGGCAATTTATGGGCCTTAGGGAGAAGTGAAAAAGCCCAAGGGCAAGTGTTTTCACTACAAGTAGATAGGGCACTGGACAAAATAATAATGTCTGGTTTTTCTCAACATGGTGAACAATCAAGGTAATTTTCATTCACTTATTGTTGAATCATGTTTAGCGGTGCTATCCATCGATACCTGGTGCATGTAGATACGGGAGTCACTGATCATGTTTGCAATACTTTGTAAGGGTTCTAGAAAACTAGGTAGCTAAGTGATGGGAAAATTTACCTACATATGGGTAATGTCGCAAAAATGGTAGCAGTTACAGTGGGAGACCTACATCTTAATTTTGGTAGAGATAGGATTTTAGTGTTAAAAGATTGTCTTTATGTACCTTCCATTAGAAGGAAACTAGTTTTGGTTTCTAATAAAGATAGATATTCTGTTTATTTTAATGACTCAGTGGTTATTAAGTTTAATAAACATTTTATTTGTTCTGGTTCATTGGTGGATGATCTTTATATTATTAATCTTGTATCTCCCACACTGCAACTTAATGAATTGAATAGCACTAATAGTTTACCATGTAAGAGAAATGAGCCTTAAAAATTGAATCAAATGCATCTTTGGCATTTAGGCCTAGGTCATATTAATCTATGACTGATTACAAGACTAGTTCAAAATGGACCATTAGGTTCATTGGAAGTGGAGGCACTTCCAATCTGTGTTGTTGCTTACAAGGTAAAATGACCAAACAACCTTTTTGGGCCAAGGCTATAGAGCCAAAGAACCATTGGAATTAATTCACTGCAATTTATGTTGACCCATGACAATCAAGGCTAGAGGCGAATTTGAGTATTTCATTACGTTCATTGATGACTACTCAAGGTATGGATACATTTATTTGATGCACCATAAGTTTGAATGCTTTGAGAAATTCAAAGATTATAGGGCAGAAACGGAGAAATATTTGGGTAACTGTATCAAGACACTATGATCTGATCGTGGAAGCAAGTACCTCTTAGGAGAGTTTAGGAACTACTTATCAAATGAGGGGATTACATCCCAGTTGTCTACTCCTGGTATGCCTTAGCAAAATGATGTAGCAGAGAGAAGGAACAAGACTCTTTTAGATATGGAGAGATCTATGATGAGTTATTCAGATTTACTAGATTCCTTCTGGGGATATGTAATAGAAAAAAACAACTTACATTTTTTAACTTGGTACCATCTAAGTCAGTACCAACTACTCCCACAGACCTATGGACTTGGCGCAAACCTAGTCTGCGACATGTTCGGATTTGGGGTAGTCTAATATATGTGCTGAAAAGGAACACAGATAAGTTGGGAACAAGGACAGAAGTATGCCTTTTTGTTGGATATCCTAGAGGAACTAAAGGTGGTTTATTTTATAGCCCTATGGATTAGAAAGTCATTGTTAGCATCAATGCCTGATTCTTAGAAAAAGACTATGTAATGGACTACAAGCCTAGAAGTAAGATTGTTCTAGAAGAATTGAGAGGAGAAAGACCAACAAAAACTTCTTTAATACCAATGGTACAATAGGAACATCACAAGGAAAAATTGACATCCCATTACCTAGTAGTAGTGGGAAGACTGTCGAGGCTCATGCTAATACTGAACCAATACAAAGATCAAAATTAGCAAAGCTTGTCAACACTACACAACAGTAGGTTGTGCCTCGTCGCAATGGGAGGCTTGTTCATCAACCTGATCAGTATATGTTCTTGGGAAAATCTTTTGATAAGATCCCTGATGGACTAGATATCAAACCTTAACAATACAGCGAAGCATTCTAAAATAAAGATGCAAAACTTTGGAAAAATGCTATGAAGTCTGAGATGGAATCTACGTACTCCAATCAGGACTGGGATCTTGTAAAACCATCGAAGGGATAAAACCCATCGGATTGGATCTATAAGATGAGGGGAACAGGTGGACAGGTACAAACCTATAAGGCTAGGCTTGTTTCCAAAGGGTTAACTTATAAATAAATGATTGATTATGAGGAGACCTTTTCACTAGTAGCTATGCTAAATTTTATTCAAATTCTCTTATCCATTGCAGCTCATTTCGATTACGAAATTTGGCAAATGGACGTCAAGATGACGTTTCTTAATGGGAATCTTGACGATTGCATATATGATGTAACCAGAAGGCTTCACAAAAAGGAGTCAAAAGCATTTGATATGAAAGTTTCAAAAGTCCATTTATGGGCTTAAGCAGGCAACTAGATCTTAGAACATCCGTTTCGATCATGTTATTAAATCATTTGGTTTTGATTAAAGTCTGGATGAGTCTTCTGTGTACAAGAAGTGTGACCAAAATGTGGTGGTGTTTTTAGTACTATATGTGGATTATATCTTGCTCATCAGAAATGATGTTGGGGTGTTATCTTCAGTCAAGGTTTAGTTATCCTGATAGTTTGATATGAAGGACTTGGGAGAGATTAGTCACATTCTTGGGATCAAGCTTTTGTAAGATCACAAGCAAAGGGTGTTGGGTTTATCACAAGCCACTTATATCGATACTATTCTTGCTAGATTTAGTATGCAAGATTCCAAGAAAGGGTTTCTCCCTTTCAAGCATGGAATCACTTTATCCAATGATCAGTGTCCCAAGACATCTAAAGAGATAGAGGGAATGAAGGTGATTCCTTATTCCTCAGCGATGGGAAGCCTCATGTATGATATGTTATGTACTAAACCTGGTATTTGTTTTGCTGTTGGCATGGTTAGTAGATATCAGTCTAACATGGGGCAAGAGCACTAGACTAGAATAAAACATATACTTAAGTACTTGAAAAGGACTAGGGATTATATGGTTAGTAGATATCAGTCTACCTCGGGATATGTTGGGAAGTGGAGCCATAAGTTGAAAGAGTGTCAAGCAGTCATGTATTATTGATTCCACTACGGAGGCCCAATATGTGGCCACTTCTAAAGCAACTAAAGAGACAATTTGGCTTAGAAACGTCCTGGCGAATGTAGAAGTGGTACCATTAATAAAATTGACTATTACACTTTATTGTGATAATAGTGTTGCGGTTACCAATTTGAAGGAACGTAGAGCCCACAAGAAGGAAAAGCACATCGAGCGTAAGTATCATCGTATACAAGAAATTGTTCAGCGAGGTGATGTAGTGGGACCAAGATTGCATCGGAAAACAACTTGGTAAATCCTTGTACGAAGAGCTTTTCGGCCAAGACTTTTGATAGTCATCTAGTGGGAATTGGAGTGAGATTCGTGGCATCATGGCTTTGACTCCAAGTGGGAGATTTTTAGGAAAATATACTAAAAGCCATGTTTTGTGTAATGGAATTTAGTATTTGGTTTTAATAATATCAACTATTCCAGTTTTAATGAGAATCATTATGAGCAATATTTGCATTATATTATTTGTCTAATGTTCTCCTTATGTTTCATTTATTCTACAAAGTATGTGATCTGGTGTGTAGAGTATGGCTTACACACAGAAGATCAAATAACTAGTTCTTGTAGAATATAAGTGGTTCAGAGTCTAAGATAGATTTGGACACAACATCAGTATGACTGTAGAACAGAAAATGGTGAAGTTTCAACTTATTGTGCTAGTACGCTTTATGTGTATTGAGCACGACTGTCTTGGGATAATTGTTCATGTACTGATTAGATAAGATAATTTACATCCCATAGTTGTGATGAGTGCTTATTGTCACGTCCCACTAGATTATCTAGACGAAATTGCCTACCAAGAGAAAGTCTCAAGAAAGGGAGGCTAATGGAATATTTCGGAAGCTCCAGGAAGACTTGAGAAAATGTGAAAATATGGTATATAATTCTATAATGTACATGGAAGGATCTAGAACAGGTTCCAAAACATTTAAGTGAAGATTGGAGGAATGGAAACAATAGAAGCTTCTAGAACCTCCTAGAGAAATGGAGGTGGTAAAGGACCATTGTACATCTACAATGAGGTATATATTTGTATAGATATTTTTAGGGAGGATACTAGAACCCTCTTGTAAGATAAAGAAAACTTCTATGCGAAGCTTCTCCATAGCTCCTTTCTTGTATGTTCTGGAATATTCTAGAGAAGATCTAAGATGCCTATAAATTGAAGAAGAGCTCATTTGCTCGCAAACACCATCCAAGAGTTGTACAAATTCTTTTAAGTTGAATACAAAGGCATTATCTCAAACTCTCTGTCTTCTTACTTCTCTTTCTTGCAAACTTGTGAGTTAGGCTAACCAAGGCTGTCACACTATGCTCTTAATCTGAAAATAATTAATAATCAAGTGCATTTAGTGTTGGTCAATCTGATTCATAAAGGAGTGAGATTCTATATGGGTCAATAAGCTCAGTGAGTTGGGTGATCACTTTATGTGTATGATAGATATTGATTATTGACAGAATCCCGGTTTAGGAATTGATAATACCCCTTTGAAGAAGCTTATACATTTTGATTATGTTAAACCCTGCAGATGGATTTTGTATCCGACATATCAAATAAGTTAAGTGGAAGGTCTCTAGGAAATATTAAGAAGTCAATTAAATTTAATTGTTAGTAATTTATTTGATTGACGGGTATTAGTAATCTTAACGTGGATAGATAAATAAGTATTTAATAATGTGGAGTGTGGACACCCCATTTTTTACGGCCCTTCAAGACTTGGATGTTCTTGCAGGTACATTCGATGACGAGTCTGATTGCTCGCCGAGCGCTCAAAGTCCTTAACAGAATGCCACAGTTTGAGCTTTCCAAACCCTGCATCCTTTTGTCTCCTTTTTGGACCATGTCTTGGCCTCTCTCCCCTGCAGTCTTTGGTGGCCTGCCGGCCATCTATGAGGGATGTCGGCTAGGGCTTTTGGCTTGCCAGCCATCAATGATGCCTTGCCTGCCATCACTGATGGCTGGCCGGCCACCAGTGTTTTCTGCAGATATTTTGTGCTAGCTGTGCCAACTGGTTGCACAGATGCTTGCATCTGCCCACACGTGGAGGGCTGCATCTCTTTACATGGAATTCATATTTTCTATATATAGGGGGGTTCCTCCCCCATTTTTGAGGGTTAGAAATTTTGAAACGAAAAATCCCTCTCTCTCTCTCTCTCTCTCTAGATTTCCCTCTCTCTTGCAATTTTGTGTTTAATTTCTTGTTTTCTCTACACTTTTACATACAATACCTTAATCAAAGTTGCTTCTCTTTGGGTTGAGGTTATTTGAGACCCTCTTCGAGTTCTTGAAGGTGGTTTTAGCTTGGTTTGGTGCCTAAACTTGAGCTTTGCTTCAAAGGTATAATACTTGCCTTGTTTACTTTCTTTCAATGTACTTGTTTTACCATCCTTTCTTACTATTTTGGGGGTAGTTTTAAACTATAAAAAATTCTATTTTTGTGGCTTAAAAGTGGTGGTTTGAGCCTTTTGTAGTTAGGGGGTGGTTCACCCTTTTTACATTTTAGTTCGTCAAGTTTTTGTGCCTTTGTTCATCACTTTCAAACCAACTTTTTTGGGCCTTTTAACCACTGAATTTCAGAGTTTTTTCAGTGGTAAAAAACTCATTTTGAAGTCTAAAATTGGAGGGGTTAGCCTTCTCTCCTTATGTCTTGTTTGCATGCCTAGTTAGCCCCATGTATTAGCTTAATGTTTTAGTTTTTGTGGCTCAAGTCTAGCATGTTTTACACTCTGTTTTGAACTGTTTTGCCACTGTTTGGTGTAATTTGAGCCTTGTATGGCATGGTTGTGGTGTAAATTCCTTCACTAGCTTAATGCTTAAGGCTTTAACCACCATTGGTTTGAGTTGGTTGCATGTTTTAATGCTTTATCATTCATTTCCAGCACTTAACCATATCTGCAACCTCCCTCCTTTCTTGGTTTTTTTTTTTTCTTTGAAAGTGGTTCAAACCATTTGCTTTTTTAAAACATGAAATTGAGGTTTTGTGCTTAATGGTTTAATCCTTTTTGGGGTTTATTACCAACGGCATGAGGTCTCTTTCATGCCTAAAACAACCTTTGGTTTAAGCCCTCTTTCTATTAGAGGACACTCACCAAAGGACTTAATTGATTAAAGGATGACTTGGTAATCAAAATGAGTAAACAAAATTGGCAAGTAAAAGAGGTAAGATAAGCATCTCTTTGTGTTGCATTGCATGTGTTCAAATCGGATATTAATTTGAACATAAGGAAAATGGGACATTTCATACTCAAAAGTGATGAAATGTGCCACTTTCCTAGGTCTCTATTGCCCTTGATCATGCATGATAGGGTGATGGTCATTTTGGTCTCATTTTGCATTTATTTAACTTGCATAATTGGTTTCACAATGAAATTGCTTGATTGATGGTTTATGAACCAAATTTTGTCCCTCCTTTGATTTTCCCATGAAAAGGAGAGGCAAAGTGTGCAAACAACCTTTGGGAAAACCCCATTTTGCTCTGTTTGTACTCTGCTGCAGCATGGTGATCCAATGCATCAGTGGCTGGCAGGCCACCATCCATGGCCGACAGTGCACCATAGATGGCCGGCAGTACACCTTTTTGGCCAGCAGAGGGCCCGCAACATTCATCCATGGCTAGCAGGTCACTGTTGTGAACCTCAGTTGATTTTGGTAAGATGGAGCAGAAAGATTCTAGAAATGCTCAACCCTGCAAACATAGACTTTCTAGAGCAAAACGAAGGTCTTTTCGGGCCAAAACCAAGCATGTGCATCTTCCACTTCCCGAGGCGGAGTAGTGGCAGCATAGTTTAATGTCTTACATGCTTAGTTCGTGCACATTTGTGTTGTAAATTAATTAATTAGTTTGCTAGTTAGTTAAAGTGTTGTAATAATTAGTAATTAGCTTAGCTAGTTATTTATTTGGTTTGTAATAATTAGCTAATTAGCTTAGCTTAATTAGTTAGTTAGCTTTATTCATTCGGACCCTCCTTCGCGAGGGCATAATTTTGTAATAAGTGTGCGTGCGTGTGTGTATGTTTTCTAACCCCACGTCTTTCTCCCTTTTATTTACCTACTTTTAATGGTTAGTTTAGGGACATATTGCAATTAGCATATTGCATGCTTGCATCCATTCATTTGTATTGCATGTACCGAGGCTCGACGCATAATTCAAACTGCATTGTTATTTCAATACCTTATTTGAATACGTGTTTAACCGCATGCTATTTAATTGCTTCACATGCCATATTAGTAGCCAAGCCTATTTAATCGCATATTGCATGTGTTGCATTAGGCATCTTGTATAGTTAGGAATCATGCATAGTTTTTCTAACTCGTATTTTCCTAGCTTGGAGTACTAGATGAGTTTTACGCTTTAGCATACTTGCATGAGTGTGAGTGATTGCCATGTCTAGCATGCTTGCCATGAGGCTAAATGCTTAAATACTAAACTGCTTGAATGCCTGTGGATGAAGGCTCATTGTTTGAATTGGAACGATTCAACAAATGTAAGTTTTAAGCCCACTTTGTTGAGTGACAAATCATGTTTTAAGCTCACTATGTTTAGTGGCAAATCCGCAAACTTTAAGCCCACTTGAGGTGACAAATTCAAACCATTTTCGCAAACAAACATGAGTTGAGTTGTTCCAAATTGAGCAAACTAGTCTATACTTGCTTGTGCACATCACATAGTAAAGCTAGCTTAATAACCGGAACAAGAACACGTAATGTTAATAAAAAATCATATCATGGTTAGTAGAGGTCGATCTTTGATCGGGCGAGCAGGGGTGCTCAATTCATGACCTTCCCCCATCGTACCCAAGTTCCCGAGCCGAGGCAACTTTGGTGATGACGGACACGTGGCCTTTGGCACGAGTCAGGGTTTCCTAAATTTCCCTAAAATAAAAAATATTTAGGTGGCGACCCTGTATCTGGCAAAACAGTCCAATTTTGGCATTATTTGATTTAAAATCGATTTTCCAAAAAGATTTGTCGGATTTGAACTCTTTGGTGTTTATCAGTTTCACATTGCACTTGTGAGACTAGATTCAGAACCGCATGAGTCCGAACTGTGAGGCCTTTCTTTTCAAACCTTCTGAAAGGGGGTGCGAAAAAGGCGAGCCATATGGAGCTTGAAATGTAATTTGGAGATTAAGATGGAAGTGCAATTATAATTCTTTAGTAGTATGAATTATAATTTATGAAATTAGAATTTATAATTTAGGTTGAATTAAGTTTTCTTAATTCCATAGGGAGTCTTAATCCTAATCTAATCCTAATGGTTCCAGTTGTAGCCTGTGTGTGTGTGTGTGTGTGTGTGTGTGTGTCATTGTATCTCTCTAAAGACATAATTGTTTGGGTTTAGAGAGAGAGAGTAAGGAGGTTCATGTTTTTGAGCCCACACTCAATTCTTGATCAGGCATAAGAAAGGAATCACTACAACAATTTGTACTTTTGGTGACCAAATTTGGAGACTAAAAGACTTTTAGTCGCCAAAAGTGTAATTTTTGGCGACTAAAAATTATTTTGGTCGGCATTGGTTTAGGGTTTAGCTAGTAAATTTTTTTAGTTGAGGTATGTTATCTATTGGGGACTAAAAAAAAAATAAAAATTAGTTGCGAAATATGTTACAGTAGGCGACTAAAAAAAAATATTAGTCGGCATTAGTCTAGTTTTTAGGCTACTAAAGTTTGCTTTAGTCGTAATTTTTGCCGACTAAAAAATATTTAGTCGCCGAATTTCTATACTTTTTGTTCATTTGTCCATATTGCTATACTTTTCGTTCATCAAAAAAGTTTCTTTTTGCCGATAATAAAAAATAATTAAAAAAAAAGTGTGGCATTTGTGTATAAAGTTTACCATTAATTTAAAATTATTTTGTGAAAATTTCACTAACTTATGATTTTTCCAAGTTTAAATGTCCAACTTTAATTGATAGAGACTGTCATGACCCGAACCTGCCCCTAAAAGTTTGGGTCATAACCGACCAATAATCCGTAGATTACCGAGAGCCTCAAACGATCATACAGAACATTTATGCTAATGGGGCCATAAACGGAAGCATATAATAATGAGAAGTCTATTGAGCTGTGCCAATCATGAGCAAAATTATAAAGTTAACCACGTAACACAATGACACATATACATGCCCATCAAAAATATAAGAGGCATAGGAAAATTGTACATAGTGTTTACAACCCAAGACCATGCAGCAAAAACAAAATAAGGTCAAGGTATGGTGTGAGTCAAGACAAAACTTCGTCTCAGAGGCATGACTCGATTGGGTCACAAAAAGGCTCCTTGCTATTGATCACCTACATGTGCATACATAAAATTGGGTGAGCGAAGCTCAATGAGTAACAATACAGTAAAGCACTGTAAGTAGATGATTATAAGGTTCTCACAAAATCCATAATCATATAAATCAAGCGGCCTTAGACCCAAGTATATAACAAGCAGCCTCAGGTCCAAACATATAACAAGCGGCCTTGGGCCCAATCATATATCAAGCGGCCTTGGGCCCAATCATATAACAAGCAGCCTCGGCCAAAACACATAACAAGCAGCCTCGGGCCCAAACATATAACAAGCGGCCTCAGGCCCAATCATATATCAAGCGACCTTGGGCCTAATCATATAGCAAGCGGCCGCGGGTCTAATCATATAGCAAGCGGCCTCGGGCCCAATCAAATAGCACGCGGCCTCTGACCCAATTATGTAGCACATGCGTATAATATTAATGAAATTTCTTATTTCAATCAAATCGCAATGTTGGCACCAATTACCATTCATGGTTCGAAGTACACAATAAAGAATATATATGTATGATATTATTTCTCACAGTGCTTGGTCAGATGATACTCCTTGATGGCTTATCCTTAATTCAATTCTAAGGTTTGCCCCTTGATTTTCTTCAAATCCCTAGCTTTTTTCTCTTCCTCTCTCTCTCTAAGT